>WEKY01000061.1:101164-148860 GCA_013390045.1 Picathartes gymnocephalus | reverse complement strand
ACAGGACAGGACAGGACGGGACAGGACAGGGCAGGATGGTGTGGTCAGTGCCGGTAGGACAGGACAGGACAGGATGGTGTGGTCAGTGCCAGCAGGACAGGATAGGACAGGACAGGGCAGGACAGGACAGGACAGGACGGTGTGGTCAGTGCTGGCAGGACAGGGCGGTGCGGCAGGGCCACCACCAGGGGGCAGCACGTGCGCGCCGCAGCGCCGTTCGTGGGCGGGGCTTCACCGCAGCACAGCCGGGCCCGTCCCTGCCCAGGCCCCGCCCATCGCAGGCCCCGCCCAAGCCCCGCCCCGTACCCTTGAGCCCGGCGCAAGATGGCGGCTGCGGCCCTCGCCCGCCGGATCGGCCACTCAGGTGCGCCCGGACCCCGTCCCGCCCGCTCCCTGCGGCGGGCTCGGCGTGTCCCCGAGCCCCCGCCGCCTCTCTGTGCCCCTCCCTACCGCCAAGGTGTTCTACGTGTGCCCCTGCCGTGGGTTGGGGTGTCCCTGTATCCTGCCTGAGTGGATCAGGGTGTCCCCATGTCCCGCCCTGTCTATGCAGAGCGGTTTTGGGGAGCGCACCCCACACTTGTGGGGGCTGTGCTCTTCTTGTCCTTACCTGTCTGTGTACCCCAGGTGTGCTGTCCCTGTGCTGCCGCCCCCCAGCGTGGGACAGGGCCACCCGGCCGCCCTCCAGGCCCCTGCAGCCCCCTGGCCTCCCGCTCGCCCCATGTCGTTCCTTCAGCAACAACAAGATCCAGGTGGAGCTGGACGAGAGCTCAGGTACGGCGGGTGGCACCTCTGCGGTGTCACCCTCAACCCACGGGCATTGTGGGGCACAGGCAGGGTCCCTTCCACCCCTGTCCCATGGCAGGTGTGGCTCTGGGCATGAAAAGTCACCAAAGCCTCAGATGTGGCAGCTGCGTAGGAGCCTTGGAGAGAAGTGTTTGGGGTTGGGAGTCTCACCAGTTGTGGGTACTTCAGGTGCTTGGTGCTACAGGCAAACCCTGGTTGTCGCTGTTTCCTGCCCGTGCATTGTCCCCTCTGTGGGGTCCCTGGTTTGGGCACCTGGTAGAGTGGCAGTGCTCCATCAGGGAAGAGCTGTGGGGAATTCGTGTGACCTGGCTGCCAGGAATAGATGTCATGGGGCCATGTCCCTGCACGGAACAAAGGTCACTCTTCTTGTGGCTTCCCAGGTCCTGCTTTCAGGCACCTGGATGTGTCCTCGTGCTGTTCCCAGCTGGGCATGGCTGCAGCACTCAGGCTAAGCACTCAGGGAGCACCTTTTGAGTAGGGTAGTGCAGTTTGGGCAGGGACAAGGGCTCAGAGCCCTTCCCATGGTGCTGACAGGCTCTAGCAGGTGTGTGATCCCCTGGACAAAGTCTTGTTTGCTGTGACAAAAGCTGCAGGCTCGACCTTCCCTGCTGAGCCCAGAGAGAGGGAAACTGCTGGGCACCTTGACCCGGAAGGTGGCTGGGCTTTGGGACACATGGACTGCCACCACACATGGCCTGATCTGTGCTCCAGGTCCACCACCCGCTGAGTGACCCTGGCTTGTGGGTGGATCTGGGCAAAAACAGGATCTTGCTCTTGTCTCTGCTGCTCTGGAAGCTTTTAATTAGCCAGCAGTGCTGTTGAGTGGGAGTGGGAAGACAGAGTTTGGTGAGGGAAACAGGGAGGTGGGTGAGCAGGGCAATGTGAGCTGCTGTGGGAGGGTCTGATATCCTTGTGTTTATGCTACACAGGTGTTGCCATGATGAAGTTCAAGAGTCCCCCAGTCAACAGCCTCAGCCTGGAGTTCCTCACAGAGTTTTCCATAAGCCTGGAGAAGCTGGAGAACAATCGGGCCTGCCGGGGTGTGATCATCACCTCTGTAAGTGTTTGGGTCACTGGTCACTGCCACAGGAGGGCCCCCAGCCGCCTTGGATTGGCTCAGGGAGGAGGGGAGGCTGCTCTTGGAAGGGATGTGATCTTTCTTCTGTGCCCTTTTCTAGCAGAAGAATGGCAACCAAGTGTTGTCCTTTGTCATGAAAATCAAATCTGCTTCTCTGCCGACCTGACACATCCTGTGACATCTCCTGGCTCACCCACAGGGAATCACTGAAAGATGCCAGTGCTTATTTTCAGATGTGGTGTGGGGACAAGGTGGTGCCTGGGAATGGGACAGGACAGGTTTTGTGCTCTGTGGTTGATGTACTCACACATGGACCCTGACAGTGAGAAATTGTGTTACAAGCAGAGGCCCAGCACTGCAGACCATAGTGATGGGATGATCCAGGCTGTGGGAGCACTGGGGAGATATTTTTGGAACCCCAAAAGACCCTGATTTATATCACGTATTCATCACTTTCCCTTCCCTCAAGCTGCCAAGCTGAGACCCAAAGGACAGCTGAGAGCTGATGTGACTGTCAGTGACATCTGTCTTTTCCCAATTCCAGGCTGTCCCTAAAATATTCTCCTCTGGCCTGGACATCACGGAGATGTGTGGGAAGAGCATGGAGCACTACGCCGAGTTCTGGAGAGCTGTGCAGGAGCTGTGGCTGCGGATCTACGGCTCCAACATGGTGACAGTGGCTGCAGTCAATGTACGTCCTTTGGGCCTGCCTTCCTCGGGGTGGGATTGTCATCTGCTGCAGCTGCTTTGCACTGTGTGGGCAGGGACAGCTGAAAAACCAGGCTGAAATTCATCCAGGGATGTCTCTGTTGGGGTGTTCAGGTGAAATTCGTGTCTGTCAGTTCTGCAGGGCGTGGGAAGGTGTGGAAGCGTGGGGTGCTGCAGGCTCTGTGTGAGCTGCAGGCACTGCTGGGGTACAGCAGCATTTCAATATTTTCAGCAGGTTTTGCTCCTCCAGCCATGGTTCTTGGCCAGCAGGGAAGTGCTGCTGGAGTCTCTGTGTCCATGGAGGGCTCGTTGCATTCTTGATGTCTTGTTTTCGTTTTCCAGAGCGGTGCTGCCCTGGCAGCTCATGGTGGTGTCTGTCCACAGCCCCGCATTGAAGGCACTTGGGTCTTCTCTCAGGCATCCTGTGCAGGGCTGAGCAGCACTGAGCCATGGAAAAGATGGCCACAAATGGAAGGGAAATCTTCCCTGTGAGGGGGGTGAGGCCCTAGAACACGTTGCCCAGAGAAGCTGTGGCTGCTCCATCCCTGGAAGTGTCCAAGGCCAGGTTGGATGGAGCTCTGAGCAACTTGATCTAGTGGAAGGTGTCCCTGCCTGTAGCAGGGAGCTTGGGGTGAAATGGACTTTAAGTTGCCTTCCAACACAAACGCTCCTGTGATTTTATGAAACTCTGATAAACATCAGAAATCATTCTTAGGACTGTTTTGAATCAGGTGATCACAAGTTTGGGGGACATCTGCTCTGTCTTCCTGGTGTCTTCCGTGCTCTGGAGTGATCAGTGAGGCTGAGGGGTGTTTGTACCCATGTCCTGGACTCACTCTGTCCTTCTCTCTGCCAGGGGTCCAGCCCGGCCGGGGGCTGCCTTGTCGCTATGTCGTGTGACTACAGGATCATGGCAGAGAACCCCAAATTCAGCATCGGCCTGAACGAAGCCCAGCTGGGCATTGTGGCTCCCTTCTGGTAGGCCAGTGCCTCCCACTTCTAGTATCATGTGTAGGTCTCTGAAAAGAATTCATCTTCAAGGAGTTAATTAATCAGTTCAACTGGTCATGGCAGTGTGGTTTGCGTGTCAGGGATCAGGTATTTGTGGCTGCAGGAGATGACACCTCATTTCTGTCCTGTCCTGTCCTGTCCTGCAGGTATCTGAAAAGCTTTCAGGCTGCAGAATGTCCTCACATCCTGCACCAACAAGGACCTCAGTTCTGACCCTGCAGTCAACTGCAGAGCTAGTGCTGAGGGATCTCATGGGTCACGCTCAGTCTGGGAATATGCTTTTCTCTGGGTACACACTGTGTACCTGCAAATCCCGAGGTGTGGAGATCTCTGAAAGCACGGAGACACAAAGATACTGACACACAGGCTCTTGGTTGCCCCAAGAATGTATAAATGTAGAGTTGGGAAGGAGCTTTCAGTCACAGCAAGTGGATACCCACAGGCACTGAGGGTAAAGAGAACAGCTTTCATGCAGAGGAGAGGGAACTGTCTTGGGATACTACCAAAAATGGCTCTTCTCACACCATTTTCCCATCGTGACTGAGCCCGCAGCTGCTGTTCAGAGCACCGAACGTGAGGAGTGGGACCAGGGTGCTCTCAGAGCCCTGAGCCTGGGGAGTGGGACCAGAGTGCTATCAGCTTTCATGTCTGGGTGAGCTGCCCCTGAGCGTGCCTTTCCCTCCCATCTCTTGCAGGTTTAAGGACACGTTTGTGAACGTTGTGGGACAGCGAATTGCTGAACGCTCCCTGCAGCTGGGCTCCCTCCACCCTGCACCTGAGGCCCTCAAGTTGGGCCTTGTGGATGAGCTGGTGCCAGAGGAGAAGCTCATGGAGAAGGCTGCAGCTGTCATGGCACAGTGGCTGGCCCTTCCTGGTAAACCTCTGGCAGAAGAGGAGAGGACCTGATCTGAGTGGGAAATGCAGATGCCAGGGCTGGTACCTGGGAGCTACATAACAGTTTCCATTAAAAGGGGAGGGTTGGATGGCTGGGAGTAGGAAAGTTCAGCCCAGCGGCCTCAGCAGCCTTGGGCTAACGGAGAGGGACACTGTGCTAATGTTCAGGGCATGTGGCTCCAGCTCAGCTCATCCTGCCAGCCCTGCTGAGTCAGTCTGGAGGTGTCTGAGCTCCACAGACTAACCAAATCTCTGTCTGTCAGTGGAGGTGTTAGCCCAGGAAAGCTGCCAGGAGCTGAGGGAACAGCCTGGGTGAGAGCTCCTGGGTGGCTGCCAGGCTGCTTTTGTGATCTAAATCAACTCTTGGCTCTCTGGATGGCGGTGGTGGGGGTGTGGGTGAGGACAGACAGACAGCACAGGCATTGTGTGTTTGGGCTGCTCCATGACTGCAGCACAAGGTTCCTGGGCTGGGACAGGGCTCTCCACAGATCTGAGCTGTCCCAGCCCATGCCACCTCTCCTCCCTGCTGTCCTGGTGTTAGAGTGACACCTCACCCTCCAGACTGGGGAGCATGTCTCATCTGTGCCCTCTCCTGACTTCCAGGAGGTTCCCTGCAGATCCTGCCCCTAAATCAGAACTGTGTCTGAGTAGAGGTGGCTGTAGCATCCAGGTGCTGGAGCAATTCAAGGTTTCCAGTGTGTGGATGGGGGGGTCAGTCCTCATTTCATTGTCACCAAGTGCGTGAGTAAAACATCTGTGCAGCAGATGTGCTGCCGTATCACTGCACCTGGCTCTGTGAGGGTGTGAGCCGATGTGTGCTCGAGGCCTCAGTCAGCTCCACCAGCTGCTGCTGCTCCAGCAGCATCCATGTATCCATGTGGAATGGCACAGGCCCAGGGATGAGCTCGAGGGAAGTGTTGCTGGCTTTTATACAGCATGGTTGGCAGGAGCTGATTGTCTTGCCAGGGATTGAAGGGATTGGTTCAGGGAAGCTTAGAGCCGCAGCAGTTTCAAATAAGAAGGAATTTTGTTTGGTTAGTGGTGTGTATTGGAGGTGGGTATTGGACTCTGGAGGGCACAAAGAGCAGGAGGTACACAACTTTTTGCCATCTGTGCCAGTAGATCAGTCATCTCCCCACTGAGCAGTACAATCATAATTTATTGTATGAGAATTTATCCAGTTCAGCTCCCAGCTGGTGGGTTTTTCTTACCCCTTTTCCCTGCTGGTTTCAAGAGCACTTTGCTGTGTGATCCCTCCCCATTACACCTGCATTTGGTGGCATTGAGAGGTGGTCAGGAATGAGGACAGGGCATGTTCCTCATCCTCGCTGTCCTCTCTGCAGACCATGCCCGCCAGCTCACCAAGACCATGATGAGGAAGGCGGTGTTGGACCGCCTGGTAGCTCACCGGGAGGAAGACATCAAGAACTTTGTCACCTTCATCTCAAAAGAGTCCATCCAGAAGTCCCTTCGCATGTACATGGAGATGCTGAAGAAGAGGAAGAGCTGAGGATCCAGCTGGTCCTGGGAAGTCGAGTCAGTCACCCTCTGAAACACTGCAGTAGCTGTTGGTCTCACAGCAAAGCCACCTGCAGTGCCAGCAATTGGTAATGTGCCACCTACTCCCACAGCCACCCCAGCTGTCCCTTCCCTTTGTGCCTGACACCACTGCTGCCTTCCCCAAGGGCAGGGGGAGCCCACTCAACCCCCCAGGGAATGGACAGGGACAGGGTCTCAACACGCTGTGACCCGAGCCTGACGGTCCTTGGATGTCCTCCCTCCTGTCCAACAGTTAATCGTGAAATGAAGTTTGTCAATAAATCTTCAATGAGGTAGGAGATGGATGCTTTGTTCCATGGCTTGTCTGTAGTCACAGTGTCCTGGCTGGTGGCCTGTCCCCAGGCACTGGTTCGTGGTGGGCTGGGGGGTCTGGGCACAGCCAGCTGCCATCCTTCTCCAGACCGGGCACAGGTCATGCACAGGATTTGTGGATGGGGCTGAGTGGAGCACCTTCATGGGGATTGGTCGTGGGAACTGGAGCTGGATCCTGGTCTGTGGCTGCAAGAGGAGCTCAGGCCGCCAACTTCACCTCGACTGGGTAGTGGTCACTGACTGCCAGGGCCTGGAGGAGAGCAAGAGGTGGGACATGTTCAGTGAGCCACTCACCCCTCACCATGCTGCTGGGCCCGACAGGACAGTCAATTGCCCTGCCAGAACCTTCTGCCTGCTGGCAGGGGGCACACTGTCCCCAGCCCCAAGACACTTGACACACAAGGCTCCAGTTTTGGCACCTCTCATGGAGAGGTGCCCAGGCATGGCTTGCGGTGGGCACTGGCAGGGGCCCACCTGTCCTCCAAGCCCCCCATGTCTCATCTGGGGGCTCTGTGCCAGTGATGGGTAGTTGAAGGTTGGCTTGGGTTACCCCGTACCCTGAGTCCTGCCCATGGAAGATCATAAAAAACCTTGTGCATCTCCTCTCTGTGGGGGCAGGCAGTGACCCTAAATCCGCCGTCCTGTTTCCACCCTTGGGTCCCTTGTCACCCTGAGCCCCCTCAAACAGACAAGCCCTGCAGCCTGGGCCAGCTCAGCTTTGGTGCCTGCTAGAGCCCCAGATGTGTGATCCTGGCTCACCTCCTCCTGGTCCAACTGGAAAGCATGCTGGAAATTGTAGATACCAGCTGAATTGGACACGATGCTTCTCTTCAGCTTGTTGCCACACACCACGATCCTGCCAGGGATATGTGGGTGAATGGTGTGTCCCCCTCGTGCCCCTGCTGGCAGTGTGGGACAGGCAAGGGGTCCCTGGGGTGCCAGGGAAGGGGACGGTGGTGCCCTGGTGGCAGCGCTCACCTGTCATAGGCACAGTCGGACTTGCCCACGGTGGTGTCGGCACTGTCGGGGATCAGCCACTTGAAGACGTCGCTGGTGCGCAGGCGGATGGACGGCCAGTCACTCGGCTGGATGTAGGAGCAGTCGGCATTGAAGTCCCCCAGGAACATCATGTTCTGCAAGGGAGATGCGAGGCTCATGGTGTGGATGATGGGCTGTTCCTGCCACCAGCCCTCCATGGGGGTGGCAGGGACCCCCCCATCACAGGGCAGGAACAGGGTTCCCCTCCCACCAGTCCTGCACCAGCTGCGCTTGCCTCAGAGCAGTGTCCCAGTGTGGGTCAAACAGTTCTCGGGGCTCAGTGCCCAACCTCAGTGTCCCCCCAGTGCTGGTGACACTCACATCAGTCCCCCACTTGTTGATGATGGCCAGGTAGATGTCATAGAGCGCGTCAATCTCAGCGACAGCATCATGTGGGGCCGAGTGCAGGGGCACCAGCACTAATTCCTTCACCTCTGCCAGGGGAAAGGGATGTCAGCCCCACGGCCACCCCATGCCACCACCCATATCCACTTGTTCCCCCACATACTGGTGCTGGGTGCTGAGAGCCTCAGAATGAATGGCTCCCGGCTGAAGACGTCCTGGGGGTCCTCATATTGGTAGGTGTCCACCACAGACACAACATCTGTCCTGTGGGAACAAAAGGATGGTGACCCTGGGACTTGGCACAGCCCCTGTGTCCCCTCCATGGTGCTGGTGGCTCTGCAGTGCCATGGCACAGGCAGCAGCACTGACAGCCCCATTACCTGTAGATAAACAGGTACATCTCCTTGTAGTTCTCCCGTCCCAGAGGGCCACTGGTCTCGTAGTCGTATGGGGATGTGGATGCGCTGCAGAGACACAAAGGCAGGACAGTGATGTTGCTGGGACCATCCTGGATTGGCCTTGGCATGTCCAAGAGCTGGGCGGCCCCAGGATTTGCACCTGCTGGTCCTGCTCTACAGTCCCCATGGGTCACTGTGCCCTGGCTGTGGGGTGACATGAGGTATGGCAGCTCTGAAGCCCCCAATGCCTCTCCCTCAGGTGGTTCCTTGGGCACAGCATGACATAGGGCAGCTCCTGCCACCTCTTTCTTTGAAGGGACATTCCTCACCCTCATTTGCAGCAGAGCTAAATTAGGTCAGTGAGCAGCCTGGGGCCCTGCAGCACCCAGTGTCACCTCCCTGCCTTGGCTGCTTTGTGGCCATGCTGGAGGGGACACGGAAAGGGTGAGGACATGGGCTGGGCTTACCTGCTCAGGAGCACTCACTGCCTTTCAACACGGCAGCAGCAGCTTCCGTGTAGTGCTGAGCTGTGCCCTTTTCCAAAACAGGGTCAGGACCCAGCTGGTGGAGGGGCTGCCACCCTGCTCTGGCCAGTTTTAGCCCACCCCAGCAGTGCCTTTTCCTCCTAGGATGCCAGAGCCACCCCTCTCAAAGCATCATCCCCTGCTGGGTCCATCCCGGGCACAGGGTCTTGGGGTGTAAGGTCTGCCTGTCCCTTCCTCCCCCTCTCTTGCTTCTGCCCTGTCCTGTTGGATTTTGGAGATGGAGCTTGCCAGAGCTGTAGTTCCTTCCCATCCTGCATGCTCTGGTGAGCTCACAGCTTTCAGAAGGGATTTGTATCACTTGTATCCCCATTCCCTTCACTGGGTTATACCCGGTGTTGTTTTCAGTGCCTCTTCATTGCCCCAGCATGCTTCTCCTATTCTTTTTTCAAAAAATAAACTCTGTTGATGGACAACTTTTTTTTGCCTTGTACTGCTCAGGCAGCTTGGCTTTCCCTGCTGGTGCTGCCCTCCCAGCCTCAGCCCATCTTGTACCTGTTGAGCTGCTCCACGAGCTCGGTGACGGCGCTGAGGTCGGAGTCACGCACCTCCTGCACCAGCACCACGTCGTAGCGGTGCAGGACCTGCGAGGCCAAGAGGGACAGCTCAGGGCCAGCCTCCCACCCATCTCCCAGCCAGGTACCCTGATATGGATCTGGCTTCAGACATTTGCATGTCCCTTTTTGCCAGGGCAGATGTTCCTAGGGAGGGCTCAGAGGGACTGTGGGTTGTGCCTGACACCCCACCAAGCCTTCATCCGCCCAGGCCATCCCCAGTACTGCAGTGCTATCCCATTCTCAGCCACATCCCCACATGTCCCTGGCTCAGGAGCCGTGTTGGGGTCTGTCCCAGCACACAGCCCATCCCCACGTTGTGTTGGCTGCACTCACGTTGATGATGATCTCTGCCACTTCCTTGTTGGACATCTTGGTGTCACCGAAGGCCTGGATGTTGAAGGCACCGATGCGCAGCATGGCAGTGGCCGGACACAGGAGAGCCACAACCAGCAGGGTCAATTCCAATGTCACAGTCCCCATTCTTCCAGGATGGATGCTGGGTCACAGGGATGCAGTGATGCGAGCTGAACTCGGAACACTACTTTGGATTTGGGGCAGAGGAAAAAACATGTAGATCCTTCCCAAGTCCCAGTGTGTGATGGTGTGTCATGGTGAGCACTGCCCAGAGCAGGCTGCAGAGCTAGTATGGGCAGTCTGCCAGCTCACCAGTCCCAGAGGAAGACAAATCCTGTCCCGCCGCTGTGAATCTGCCTCTTCCAGCTCCAGGGATCACCCAGCTCCACTCCCCACCAGGATGTCTTCACCGCCTACCAGCCCCATCCACTACTGCCAGCATTCCAGGCACCCCAGGCTGTTCCACATGCTTAAACTTCACCACAGCCCCTGCTGCTGGGGTAAGGAGCGACTCCTCATCCCAGCTCGTCCCAGCCCATCCCAGTCCCACCTGGCTGGCAGTTGAAGGCGCTGAGCCCGGATCCGTCCTTACCTTGCTGAATGCGCAGCGCCTCTGCCCTCCCGGCAGCAGGATGGGCGGCTTTATTCCCAGCGGAGGTGCCGGCAAAGCAGGATGAGTCGGACACCCCCGTGGGGGTTTTGGCATAACTTTGAGCTCCTTCCCACATTGGGAAACCAAAAATCCCACAGGGGGATGGGGTGGGGCCAGCCCAGCCACCTCTGTGCTGACACAGCAAAGGACAGACAGGGAGACTTGAAAGTGCTGAGGCATCCCTGTGGGACTGGATGGGCATGTGGGACTTGGGGGGCTGCCATCTGGGGTGGCCCCTGCATCTCAGAGTGGGCACGGTGGCCAGGCAGGAGGTGAAGGGCGCTGGCCTTAATTGGGTGATTCAGATGGTGTAATTAGAGGGGAGAGAAGGAAATGGCCAGTGTCTGGGTCAGGCAGGTGAACACCACCAGCCACTGCAAGAGGGGATGGCTGCAAACCCCTGCAGCAGCCCCAGTGTCACCCAGAACAGCCCCAATGGTGACCCAGAACAGCCCCAGGAGGGCTGGCATTCCCAAAACCAGTCCACGGCATCACCATGGCCCATGGCATCACCCCAGGATGACGATGGAGCAGGTGGCTCTGACGGCTGCTCGTGCCAGGACTTGTGGGGCTCTCATGAGCACCGCCAGGTTTTGTATCCTCACACCCAGTCTCGGGATGAGTCTGGTGTCCCTCGGTGCTGTGTCGGCACCGAAACCCCCTGGGAAGCACCAAAACCCCTGGAACTGACTCACGTCCTCCCCGCACCCTCGCTGTCAGCGCGCTGTCAGCAGCCCCGCCGCCAGGCAGGCTCTGTCAGGATGTGGCTCCGTGAGCTGGCGGAAGAGCATCCTGCACCCTGGAAAGCCTGTAGCCCCCCAGCCCCTTCCCAGAGTCCCAGCTTTTGCCACCATCAGCTGAGAGGGAAGCAGCACTCACCACCTCATGGGTCTGGGTCTCTTACTGGCAGGAGATCTCCCAGCCCTGGGGACCTCCCTGGCTCCCTGGCAGGGGGCTGCGGGGCTGGGGTACCAGGGGCTGTTGGGGAGACTGAAGGGACCTCCCCTCCAGAGCTGCAGAGACAGGAAAAGGCTCATTTTTAATGGATGCAGAGAGCATAACACTTCCACAAGAGCCCAAAAACTCCTTGCAGAGACAGCGGGGAGCTTGGCTGGCATCGGCAGCACGTGCGCTCCCATGAGGGATGCAGGTGTGTGCTGGGGTGTCCTGGTAGCCACTGGTGCAGGGACAGGCTCAACGGGCTTTCAGGGTCACCTCCACTGGGAAATGGTCGCTGACAGCCAAAGCCTGCGTGTGAGGGAGAGCAGAGTCACCCTGACCAGAATCATCACCCTGAGCTCATCTGAACCGACTGTCACTGTCACGGCTGGCTGGGACCCCAACACTCCCCTCCAACCCCCAAAATTTAGACCATACCCCAAAATGCTCAACCTGAGGGGTTGATTCAGTACAATAGCTGGGGTCAGGCCACCCTTAGGTGCACCCTTGGGAACAGGGAGCCCTCCCATGCTCCCAGGAGCTATGTGGGGCAGATCCCAATGCTGGTGGACTGCTGCCCCACCCAGCCCCTCACTCACATCCTTGATCTGGAGGTGGAATTTCTTCTCGAAGTTGTTGACGGTGGCGGAGCCAGGTTCAATGTCTTGGCGCAGGGCGGTGCCGCAGGCGACGATGCTGCTGAGGCATCATGGGGGTGTTAGTGCCCGTCAGCCCTCCCCATGCCAGCCCCCCCACACCAGCCCCTGCCACGGCACCCACCGGTCGTAGGCGCAGTCGGTGGTGTCGGCCACGGTGGTGTCGGCGCTGTCGGGGATGAGCCACTCGCAGGCACGGAGGGAGCGCAGGCGGATGGACGGCCACTGGGAGCTGGTCACGTAGGAGCAGTCAGCGTTGAAATCACCCAGGAAGAGGATGTCCTGCAGGGCAGAGCACTGAGTCCCTGCCCACGCATCTTACAGGGCAGCAAGGGCTCCCTAAAATCTTAAGGCGTGGCTAAAAACCCCCATGAGGTGCCCCAGTGTGCAGGGACAAGCCCCCAGTAATGGCAGGAGAGCCATCCCTGCCTGGAGACTGCAGGTGCCACCTGCTCCGATGGGTACAAGAAGCCTCCCATGGGACACGTTCATCCCACCTGCCCACCTGGCTGCCCTGGCGAGGAGTCAAGTTCCCCAACGCTGCTTACGTTAGTTCCCCACTTGTCGATGACATCGGTGTAGACATCGTAGAGTGCATCAATCTCCTGTGCTGCATGGCTGGGCTCGGAATGCAGAGGCACCAACACGAACTCCTGTACCTCTGCCGGACAGCTGACCATCAGCCCCTGGCTTGGGTGCAGCCCCTGAACAGGGAACAGGAACCCCAGGAAACCACCCCAGGCCAAGACCCAGCTACTGGCCGGGAAAAGCAGTTGAAGGGAAAGGGTGTGTTGGGTTTGGTGCTCTGCCTGTCCCTCAGACTGGAAATTCCAGTGGGGAGCTCCATGCCTTTGTGCATGGTTTGAGGTTTGCTGCTTGTTTCCCATCAGCGTTTCCAAGCCGATATGGTTTTGGGAAGGAGATGGGAGAGTGTGTGTGCCCTGAGGAAATTCTCAGGAGATGGAGGTCATGGCATGGGGTAGGCAATGGAACAAAGTGGGAAATGGGACATGATGGAAGGTGGAAGGGATGGGGAATGGCAGGCGATGAGAGATGGTCCATGATGGGAGATGGCACCCAGATGGAGGAAGCAGATGGTGGGATAAGGCACAAGATGGGAAGTAGCAGATAATTGGATGTAGGACACAATGGGAAGCAGCTGGAGATGTGAGATAGCACATAACAGGAGACAACACATCAGGGGAGATGACAGGTGATGGGAGGTGATTGATAGGAGATGGCACATGGTGGGAAACAGCAGGCATTGCTGCCCTGCTGGGCAGGGACATAGGACCCCTGGGCATCCATGGATGGGACCCTGGTGGAGGGTTGCAACTCCCCTATATTTGGCAGGCACAGCTCTGAGCTCAGCCCTGCATGGAGGGGACCCTGTGCCAGATCTGGGCATCCCTCAATGCCAGCTCTGCTCACGTGTGGTGGGTGAGGAGAACTTCACAATGAAGGGCTCCCTGCTGAAGGTGTCAGTCCCACAGGGTTCGCAGCCATCATCGTAGTAGTAGCTTCCCAGCACGGAGACCATGTCTGACCTGAGGGAGGAGAGCACTGCTCCTGCCACAGCCAGGGCCCCCAAAGGTACCCATCCCCTTTGGGGGCTGCTGGGGAGGGCACCAGGTGATAGCTGGTAGCACCCTTTACCTGTAGATGAAGAGGTATTGCTCCTTGTAGCTGGTCCGACCCAGGGGGATGCTGACCAAAAAGCTGTATGGGTGCCCCCCAGCACTGCGAGCAAGTTGTGGAGAGGGTGAGAGGAGGCTCCTGGTGCTTCCCAGCAACCATCAGGCTCTCTCCAGCTGAGCCAGAGGTGCCCTGGCATGGCTGGGATCCATCTCAGAATCTCCTTTGCAGTCACTCCCACACTGAGCCATTGGGGTCACCTGTTGAGCTGGTCCATGAGGGCATTCACGGAACTCAGGTCGGCATCCCGGACCTCCTGCACCAGAATGATGTCGTACTCCGACAGGATCTGTGGGGGGACAAGCTCAGAGCTGCTCTCCCCTGGCTAGGAGCTGCTCTTGGGTGCCTCTTCTGGGCTACAAAGGCTCCCAGGCTGGCAATGGGAGGGCAGCAGGGACCTCAGGGCCAGGGAGGGGAGTCCTGTGTTGGTGTTCTCTGGCTTGGAAGGACCCTGTCTGTCCACCACCCACCTACCCAGCAGCTGCACCAAGGGAGGAACCTGGGCAGCATCAAACATCACTCAGCCTTGATTGGGGACCAGCAAGAGTGGAGATGTCCCAAGGTGGGAGACAGTGATGGGGAAAGAGTAGATGGGTGGGTAGATGAAGGGATGGATGGATGGATGGATGGATGGATGGATGGATGGATGGATGGATGGATGGATGGAGATGTGTATGAATGGAGGCATAGTTGGATGGACAGGTGGATGGATGAGTGAGTGGATGGGCAGATGGTTGGTTGGGTGGAGGGATGGAGGCATAGGTGTTGGCTGGGGAGATGTGGACAGGTGGATTTGTGGTGCATGTGTGTATGGATGAACACATGGATGGATGGAGAATGCAGGTGTCCCACTGCCCAAGCTGGCTGCATGCCAAAGAGCAGAGCGTGTCCAGCCTGCTCCTCTCCCCTGCACTCACAGAGACGATGATATTTGCGATGGTCTGGTTGGACATCTTGGTGTCCCCAAATGCTTTGATGTTGAAGGCGCCGACCTTCAGCGTGGTGGCCACGTGCAGCAGGAGAGCTGCCACCAGCAGTGACAACACCAGCCTCGAGGCTGCCATCCTGTGCAGAGGAGCGGAGGGGCTCAGCCCTCCTGGCTGGGAGACAGATTTGGGACAGACAACGGGGATGATCAGGGTATTCCCACTGGCGATACTGGTTTCACTGGGAGATGTCTGTTTTCCAGTAAATCATCAGGATGCAGGGATTGTGCACCTCTGTCACATGAGGCCTCATCCTACCTGTCCCTCCTGGAAGGAGGCCAGATCACTCACAAGGCTGGAGCGAAAAATTCACTGGCAAACAAGTAAATGCCATTTCATGGTGACACAGAGCAGTCACTTCCTCATTCCCCATGAGGAGGAGCTCAGCCTGGAAACCTCTTCTGGCCTGGGATAGGTGGCACTGGCCAGGGACACCAAGATCCCATGGATTGTGCCTCTCCCATCTTTCCCTGGATCAGTGCCAGAGACTCCAAAGACCCTACAACAGCTGTGCTGGGACAGAGCAAGGGATGGATCCTCCCTGACACCCCTCCCCACCTTTCTCCTTGCCTGGAGCATCCTCACCTTGGGTAAACTGCTCCTCCCAGATCCCCACCCCCCCAGCAGTGCCCCTGCCCCATCTTCACCCAGGCTAGCTCCCTCAGAACCTCTGCAAAGGCAGTGCTGCAGCTCCCACCCACGGGGAAAGGCGTTTGGGAAGTATTTCCCGTGGCACTCAGCTGCCTGGGGTAATATTTCACCAGCATGTGGGATATGAGCCCTAAGCCCTGCCCAAGCCTGGGTTCCTGCATGCCTGATCTCACCCAGAGACTGATAAACAGGCTGAGAGGATGGGCAAATACTCCAGCTTTTGGCACACCAAATCTCAGCCCCAGGAAGGATTTGCTGGCCCCAGGCTCATTTTTCCTTCTGGGGCAGCTGCTCTAATTAAATCATCACTTTTCCCCCTTGCACTATTCCTGCAAACTCTTCCCTCTAACACCACAGTCCCTTCAGCTGATAACGCAGTGATGTGGTACTGCCATGATTTGGTCTTGCCAAAAATTGCCCAAAACCAGATAAATCCTCCCCACTCCTGGAGAGCATAGCAGCCTCTGAACCTCCCAGGCAGAGGCACCTAGGACGGCCATATTCACCCCTGAGGTGCACCCAGGTTTGGCCCAGCGGAGCATTGTGGTAAAATTAAGTTGAGCTGGAGGAGGTGACACTGTCAAGGGGAGCTCCTGGGGGGTGCGGGAAGAGAGGGAAGCAGGACCTACCTTTGGTGTCGCCCAGGGACTCTGGAAGGGGAAGGATCTGCACCTGCATTTATGGAGAGGGACACTCTCTCCTTGCCAAGTGGCTGCCCAGCCAAGGATCATGTGAGGCCGCAGGCTCCATATGGCATTTTTCACGGAAGCAAAGGTCTGCTCAGTGGAAAAAGAGCCCTTTCAACCTCTGCCAATGCCTCCCATCACAGGTAAGGCCGAGAAGGGATTAAAATGCCAACAAGAACTCTGCAAGGTGAAATGAATCCCAGTGACTTCTTGTGGGGATCAGCAGCTCCCCAATACACGGCATGGGCAACACTCACTCTTCACCAGATAAAAATTCTCTTAAAAAGTGTTTATTTCACCAACACAAATCATTCCCATCAGGCACCCCACATTTCCAACAAGCAGTGAGTGTGCTGGGGCCAGCAGGAGCAATCCCAGTGTGGTCTTTGGGTGTGAAGCCAAGCTGGATGTCCTAAAAAATCATGCATGCACCTGCCATGGTGCCCATCCCCAGACCCTCCCCAGGAAGTCACCTGGCTCAAGCCCTGTCCCTGCGAGGGCCATGCAGTGCTGGGGGGTGCCAGTCCCCCACCCCACCCACTCCCACAGCTCTCACAGCCCTGTCCCAGTGGCCTTGGCTGAAGTCCCAGTGCTCCCAGCCTCCACAGGCAGCTGCCAAGTTTCCCAGGAGAGCCCCTGCAGTGTGCAATGATCCTTAGGGGGCTGCGGGGCCCTGTCACCCCCTCCCCTGCAGCCAAGCACCCCCCAGAGAAGGGGTGTTCCCCACAGTGGGATCAGGGCTGGGCCCAGACCCCCCTAACAGGCTCCCCGGGTTGGACCCAGGGCCAGGCTTCTCCAGCCTAGACCCTCCATGGTCAATCCCTCTTCAGGTCAGGAACCCCCCAGGGACCAGACCCAGGACCAAGGTGCCCCCGGAGTCTGTCTCACCCAGGCCAAGACCCCCTCAAGGTCGAGTTCCTGGGCTTAACACCACTTTTGGACCAAGACCCCACAAAGATCAGACCCCTTTCATGCCAACACCCCCAGGGCCAGACCACCCTCAGGGCCAATATCCCCTGCAAGGGTCAGCCCCAAGGCCAGAACCCCCAGGGCCAAGACCTCCCAAGGGCCAGTTCTCTCACAAGTGAAGACCCCATGAATCAGTCCAGGGACCAGGCCCCAGGGCCGACATCGCCCCAGGTCCCCTCAGACCCCTCCAGGCTGAGACCCCTTGACTCAACCCCCCAGCTCCCGGGGCCAAGACCCCTTCAGGGCCAAGACCCCCTCAGGGCCTGGCTCCCCCCAGGGTTGAGACCCCCTGGCTCAGTCCCCCAGGGCAAGCTTCCCCTCAGGTCCAGGTCCCCCAGCCCATCCCCAGGCCCGCTTCCCTCCCGGCCGAGCCCCTCCCGTACCCCCCTGCGGGCGGCCCACCAGGGGGCGCAGCCAGTGGCGGCAGCGCGTGACTCTTTTTGGCCTGGCCGGGCCGCCGTAGCGCCCGCCCGTGTCTGCTGCCGAGGGGAGGCCGCGCCGAGCGGGGCCGGGACCGGGGCCGGGGCCGGGGCCATGAGCGACATCCGGCACTCGCTGCTGCGGCGGGACGCGCTGAGCGCCGCCAAGGAGGTGCTGTACCACCTGGACATCTACTTCAGCAGTCAGCTGCAGAACGCGCCGCTGCCGCTCGTGGACAAGGGCCCCACGGATCTGCTCGAGGAGTTCCTCTTCCAGGTCCCCAAGGAGCGCGGCGCGCCGCCCAAGGTGCGACACGGACAGCCCGGGCAGAGCGGGACGGGCCTGGGAGTCAGGGGGGGACAGAGCCCCGGCGAGCGGGGATGGAGGGCAGGCCCCAAGAGCTCAGGACAGGATTCCTGCTGGAGCCTGAGGCCTCAGAACAGGACAGGCGCCCTCCGGTGCGGACTGCTGCTGGAGACTGAGGGCTTAAATGGGCAGGATGGGCTCTCTGAGGGTCTGCTGCTGGAGACGGAGGCCCCCAGAGGCCAGCATAGAGTCCCCGGGGTGGTGGTGACTGAGGTTTTTTGGCAGGGAGGGAGCTGGCTGGCTAGTCTCAGATGGATTGGCCAAGATTCAGGGCCCTGAGGAGGTGTGGGGGATCTCGAGGCCCTGGGGACTGCCCACAGTCCCCGAGTGCTGCAGCTGGGCCCTACCAGGCTTTTTGGGTGGGCATGGCATGGAGCTGGGATGGGGGGCTTGGAGACCAGCAGTCAGAAACCACAGCTGCTGGTGACTTTTGGGGTACATGGCCCTGCAGCCCTCTGTGCTGCTGAGTCCAGCTCTGCTTTCCCCCTCCAGCTGCCCAGCAGTGTCCTCAGGGCTGTTACTTGCACAGGGAGGAAATATTTTGCCCCCCAGCAATGTCAGTCTCATCTCTCAGTCGGTGGGCAGCACTTGCAGGTGCAGCAAGCACCAGTTTTGGATATCCAGGTGTTCAAATGGATCCTAGAGCTTTTCAGTGTCACCAGATAAATTCGGAGGTGGTTCAAGAAGCTTGAATGTGTATGCTGTGCATAAAGGTTGAGTCCCTCATCCCGAAGGGAAGCTCTCAGCCTTTATTGTTCCTCTCTTGGTTCTTGGTTCTTCAAGAGGCTCAATGTATTTCAATACTTTGCTTTTGTTTTCTTTCAGAGACTGACCCCACTTCAGGAACTTCAGCTCCTTGAGATCATGTGCAATTATTTCCAAGAGCAGACCAAGGATTCAGTCCGGCAGGTCATCTTTTCATCTCTCTTCAGCCCCCAAGGGAACAAAGCAGATGACAGCAGGATGGCTTTGCTGGGGAAGCTGGTTTCCATGGCAGTGGCTGTCTGCAGGGTTCCTGTGCTGGAGTGTGCTGCCTTCTGGCTGCAGGTACAGCTCCTGTGCAGGCAGGGATGGCTTGGGGAGGGGTCAGGGAATGCTCCAGGGTGGGCACTGTGAACTGGGGCACAGCTGGTCATGGTCAGCTGCTCCTCCCTGGCAGTTTCAGCTGCCTCCATGTCTGTGCTGGTGTCCATTCCTGTATTCTGGCATCAGGGAGAGCTTTGCCAATCCATTCATGTGCTGCAATGGAAGAGAAAAATTGTTTGGGTGATTTTTTTACTGTCAGTGAAAGTTTTAATAATCCCCCCCAAACCCTATATATTGAGAGGGCTCAGTGGAGGGTTTGACCAATGCAGGGAACAAACCTTGGCAGTTCATGGTCACGTTGCCTGAAAAAGCTGACCAGATCTGGAGTTTGGAAAATAAACCCTTCCTGATGTTCAGGTTTGTGTGTGGAAGAGACAAACCCCTCTCTTGAACTTTGGTCACAGAATACCTGTGTCTATCTTCTCTGAATGCAGTAGGTTGGGGATCTCCTCTGTCTTCTCCTTTCCCGCTGAGATTCCCCACTGTGGGCTTTGGGAAGTGCACTTTTGTTCTTTCTGCCCTTGTGGGATGTGCAGAAGTCACAGCTGACAGAAGGGCAGGAGCAGGAAGGCTGTGCTGGGAGGGAAGGGTGGGAGGAGGCAGACCAGCACTGTGACCTTGGGGTCCCTTTTTGTCCCACGTGGTGAGCCTTTGGGAGGGCAGGATGGGATATAACCTGGAAAGCAGAAGAAGGTGTATTTTTATTTCAGATGGCAGCTTTTAAGTGACATAAGGATTCCACAATATTTTCCACATTAAAAATATCAGGCGTGGCAAGTGAATGAGTTGCTCTGGGACTGAACCAGCTGAACTACAGACCTGTGTTAGAATCATGGAATCACAGAATGGTTTGTGATGCAAGGGACCTTAGAGCTCATCCCATTCTACCCCCTGCCATAGGCAGGGACACCTTTCACTATCCCAAGTTGCTCCAAGCCCTGTCCAGTCTGGTGTTGAACACTTCCAGGCCAGGCTGGGGAAGCTACAGCTTCTCTGGGCAACTTGTGCCAGGTCCTCACCACCCTCACAGGGAAGAATTGTTGCTGAAGTAGTTTAAAAAAAAAAAATAAAAAATCTCTAAGTCAAAATATTGATCTAAAAGGTTTCAATTTTAAAACACAGATACTGTAAACTCAAAATATCACCATCTATTTTAATATTGCAATACACTGATTTTATTTCTCTGTGAGTGGGTGTTTGATGTGCTTAGAGAGAGCAGCCCCAGTGCCGTGTGGGGAAGGTGGGGACACAGCTGTTGAAGCAACTTGTGACAGGGTCTAATCTGGTGTCCCCTGTGTGCTGTCCCTGCAGCGGACCCCAGCTGTGTTCTGTGTGAGGCTGGCCCGAGCCCTGGTCGATGACTACTGCAACCTGGTGCCGGGCTCCATCCAGACCCTGAGGCAGATCTTCACTGCCAGCCCTCGCTTCTGCTGCCAGTTCATTACGTCAGTCACAGCTCTCTACGACCTCTCTTCAGGTAAATGTTTCCCAGCTGTGTCTTTTCAAGTAAGAGGTGCAGTGTAATGCAACATGAATTAACTGTTGCAAGAGATTTAACTGCTCGAATCCTGAAGAGGTGTCACCATGTAATTATTGCCAGAAGCAGCTCAGGGGTGCGGCTGTTGCCTCAGCTGGCGCTCGGGTGAGAATAAAAGTAACCACTCTGTGGCTGACGTAGAGTTAAAGCTCATCTTGTTTCACCCCCTGCCGTGGGCGAGGACACCTTCCACTATCCCAGCCCTGTCCAACCTGGGCTTGAACATTTGCAGGGATTTGGAGTCCACAGCCTGTCTGGGAAACAAGGGAGAGTCTTTGCTGGAGAAGCAGCCAGGAACATCTGACATAAAGGGCGTTGTCCTCCACAGAGGGCAAAGGACACAGGGGCCTTGTTGACTGAGCAGCTCAGGGAGTGAAAGTTGTGTTGTCTGGGCTCAACCAGCCCTGAGAGAGACTCAGGGCTGCCTGTCAGTCTGATCCTTTCCAAAAAGGGCAGAAACACAAGTTCTGAATGTTGGGAAGCTGGAGCACGATTTCTGTAGAGCAGTGGTGAGAAACACAATCAGCAACATAACTCCAGTGCACTCTTTAACTGTATGTGTGACCAGCCTGTCTCAGGTTGTTGCTCAGACACTTGTAGGTGTCTAAAATAAAATTGATTTGGCTTTACTCAGCCACAGAAAGCTTGTAGACCAGAGAACAACCATACACTAAATACCAACATTACCTATAATCCAGAAAAGCAAATGCTGTTATTGATAAAGGAAATGCTTTGCACACTCTTCTCCAGATAAACAGCTTGGCATTACTGAGACTGAGAGAGAGGTTCAGGCTTAGACTTTGTTGTTTTTATGAAGTATTTGCTAGAGCTCAGAGCTTATTTTATATCCCATCATCTTGTCAGAAGACATGTCAGAAAGGAAATAACTTGAGTCATAGCAAGTAATTTTTTAATCCCTTAGTTCATTTGAGATGTTTTTGGTAACACAAGAAAAGGGAGCTTGCTATTCCAATCCAGCATTCCCCCATGACAGGATGATGTGTCAGGGTTTCTCTTGTCTGTAGTTAAGTTCACGACCATCTTTCACTTCACACCTGAAGCTTTATATAATCTAATAATCCTTTACATGTCACGTGATTGTGTTGTTGCGTTGTGTTTTTCCACAAGACATGTTTGTTTAGGTAAGTAAGTATTAAAATAAATGAGTTAAATTACTGGCACTTCCTTCTCTTCACCCAACAAGTTTTTCCTATTTCCCTTGCCCGTTGTACTTCCTGTGGCAAGGGATAAATGGAGACTGAAATAAGGGAAAAAATGAGCAGAGGATGAGTGGCAGAGAAGAAAATGACTAAAGAAGCTTTGCTGGGAAAGGGGATAAGTATCAGTGTTTGGTGGTGTCTTCAGAATAGGTGGGGAAGGTGAAGGTGACAGAAATATGGTTATGTCTTCCCAGGAACAAACTACCTTTGGTGTCTTGGGAAAAACAGCAGAACTGGGGAGGTTCTGAAATTGTAATTGTGACAACGTAGGACGGGTGTGTGTGAGAGACTAATTAGAGCTAAATTAAAGCCCTGGGCTTTAGTGCAAGGCTCAGCTTACCCAACAATAACTTTCCTATCTCCAGATGACCTCATCCCTCCCTCGGATCTGCTGGAGCTGATTGTCTCCTGGATCTTTGAAGACCCTCGCTTGATCCTCATCACCTTCCTGAACACTCCCATTGCAGCCAACCTGCCCATAGGGTTTTTGGAGCTCACCCCGCTGACCGGGCTGATCCGCTGGTGCGTCAAGGCTCCCTTGGCCTACAAAAGGAAGAAGAAAGCCTCTCTCTCCAATGGACACACTCCCAGCAAAATTGCCAAGGACTCGACCTCAGGAGAAGACAGGGATTGCCACCAGCTCTATTCCAAACTGCATCTGAGTGTCCTGCAGGTTCTTATGATGCTGCAGGGGCATTTAACAGAGAAAAACCTGTATGGGCGCCTGGGGCTGGTGCCCTTTGACCACGTGGTTCCTCTGGTGGAGGACATTAACAGACTGTCTGATGAACTCAATCCTCTCAATGCATCCAAAGAGATTGAGCTGGCTCTGGACAGGCTGGCTCAGGCTTTGCAAGTGGCCATGGCATCAGGAGCACTCCTGTGCACCAGAGGTGAGTTGTCTGTGGGGCTGGCAGAGACTTGGTGTGGGATTCTTCTCCTCCAGGGTGCAGAAGTTGGAAGAGGCAGTTTTGGGGTGAGGGGAGTAGAGATCAAGGTGTTCACAGCACAATTAGTAGTTTGCCCCTCTTAGAAAGTGATAGTGCACAAAATAGTTCAGGAAAAATAGGGGGATGGAGGGTAAGAAAGGAGAGGTCACTGCTGTGGGTGAGTCAGGCATTGCTTTGCAGAGCTGGGGACTAATCCACAGCACCAGGGGGTTGTATCTGGGTGTCTGGCGTGGGGACACTTTGTTCCCCTTAGAATTGCCTGCAGCTATTTAAAAAGCACTGTTTGATTTTGCTTCAGTTTAAGTTCTCTGAGTTTGCCTGCTGGAGCAGAGGCCATGAAGCACATAAACCCCTGGGTGGGTGTGCTAGACAAAGAATTTGAAAAGTGAATAAAGCCTCTTCAACTGAAACTTCTGGAACTTCAGCTCACCTATAATGAGACCCCATTACAGCGTGCCCAAATTCAGTTAAAATCAGTAAAAAAGGCTGCTAACATGGCTTTTGTCTGGCTTTCCTGTCTCCAAAGCCAGTTCTTGCCAAAAGACCTGCAGAGAAATAAAAGGGAAGTGGCCCAACACAGGGCAGGGTCAGCCACACAGGCTTTTCTTGTTATGTTCTCTTGAAAACGGGGAATTTTAGGTTAGACCAGAAGGTCTGAAGCTCTCCAAGAGCTGGGACATTTAGTGCAGACCCCAGCTGCAGAGAGTGGCCTCTGCCTAAGTGGGGATCTGATGCTTTTGTCCTGGCTGAACCAGTGCTGCTGGTCAAATTTCAGTGTTCTTCTTCCTAATCTTTTATAAATAGCACTGAGTGTTGTAAGAACAAGCAGAAATTGGAGGTTTTTGATCTGAGGGCTGATTTCAGCTGTGTTTGTTCCTAACTGGTACATTCTGAGCACTCAGTACATACTGAGCATTCTGCTCTTACTGTGGAAGGTAATTCAGTGTCAGGGGCTGCTGAAATACCTGATATTTCAGTGTTTTGGGATTGTTTTTATCTACAAAGGCAGGAGTTTGTTCTCAAGCTATTCCTGAAAACACCTTATCAATGGGATATGTTGTTGAATTCCTTGGTTCTAGCTATTCTGCTTTAGCAGAAGTTTGGAGATGGTAAAAAAGGTGCAATTTGTAGTTGATAGATTGCAGCAAAAAAAAATCCAACCCATTCTTTACAGTAGCAGTGGTTACAAAACCCCAAACCAATACAAAACAGGCACTGGGCAGAGTCACACCTTGTACTTCCTATGTCTCAGTTACTTCTTGTTGGTGTATTGGTATTGCAAAATCCATCCTAAGGCTTGTCTGTCTTAAATGTCAAACATACAGTAAAGGGGCTGGTGGGAAAAGTTGGTGAAATGGAGAAACATTTTCTCTCCTCTGGAGGTTTTGGGCCTGAGAGAGGGATTCTGGATCTGTTGCTGACTGATGATGATGACAGATTACTGATCATTCAGTAATTATTCAGTAAAATTGCTGATTATTCAGTAATCTGACCTTGCTAGAAAGGACAGCAGAGAGGAAAACCACTCTAATTTCTGCTTTGTCTTTATTGTTGCTCTTCTGTCCTCTTTCAGATGACTTGAGGACTGTGTGCTCCAGGCTACCACATAACAAGTAAGAGACCTTTTGCAGCTGTGTTGGCTTTGATGCATGTTCCAAGATACTCGAGGGCTGCTGAGACAAAATCTCCTCTAAAAATTTGTCTTTGTGGAATTTGGCTTTTATTCACGTGCACTTAAGCACAAGGATGAAGGTGACATAGTGCTGGGACTTCCTCCCTGGATTCGTGACAGAAAGGTGCTTCTGTCAGTGCTCCCACCTGTAGGTGATCTTGCTCAGTCTGTGTTAGGACAAATGCACAGGAAAGGGAAATGAAACTTCAGCGAGGAACCTGCCCCTAAATTCTTCCATCCCTAATTCCCCACTGGCTTTACTTGACTCTAAGCTCAGTTGTTTATTGCCTTTTTGCAAAGAGCAGAGCTTAAAAAAAAAGGGGGGAAAGGGGAAAAAAGTCTTCTAGAAGCTGTAAAAACAATTGTGTCACTGTTCTCTTGGCTCTCAGCAGCGCTGTGAGTTGGATGTGAACTGTCCTTAGAGCCATGACAAAACCTCCTCTAATAATCCTCCCTCTTGTCTGAATTTCTTTCCACAGCCTGCTCCAGCTGGTGATTTCAGGTCCAGTGCAGCAGCCGAGCCACGGGGCTCTGCCCCCAGGATTTTACCCCCACATCCACACCCCTCCCCTGGCATACCCCGCGCACCCGGCGCTGCCCGCGCACCCCGCGCTCCCGGCTCACCCTGTGCAGACCTTCATCCCAGGAATGACGTTCCCATACCGGCCTATCCGCTAGCCCGCACAGTGTCCCCACTTCCCCGAGTCCCAGGAAGCCTCACAGACTAAAACCAAACGCCTGGGAACCACATTTTCCTCTTTGGAGCTCTGCCCACGCCAGGGATCGGCCCTGGGGCAGCGCCTGGGGGCTGCGCTGGGTTTCACTGTGGGATGCAGATGCTAAGGCAGATCACAGGAACAAAAGGAGGGGATGGGAATAGGCAACATCCATTCCAAACCTCTGCAGTGTGTGGAAACTTTTTGCTCCAAGGGTATGATACTCCTCAGTCGTGTGTTTTGCAGCAGCGCAGAGCCGTTTATAGCACTGTGAGCCCCTCTGCTCTGGCTGTGGGAGGGCCAGAAGGGAAGGCCTTGTGTGATTTTTTTTTTTCCAAGCTATTCCACTCCAGCCTGCTTGTTTCTTTGTAAATGTTTGTATCTATAGCTACAGAGTATGTGTACACTGTATATTTTTGGAACACAAATGTTTGTTTGGGAAGCACAAGGTAGAGTAAAGCAGCACTTCCTATTAAAGGAAACAGTTTCAGAAGCATAAAACCAATCTGCTGCTCTCTTTTTCAAACCATTAGAGGAATTAGAACAATTTCGAACAATTGGATTCTTCTCTTTTCGGTAATTAGAAGGTCCAACTTGTCAGGCCTGTGCTGGGGTGGGGACAAAACCCCTCTGTGGCTGCAGTGACCCATCGACCTCCCTGCTGGGGAAATGCCCTGTACACACCTCAGTCATTGCTTCTTGAAAATCTGGGGTGAGATCTGGGGCGTTTTGTCAGTGTGGGCTGGAAAACTGGCCAGAGGCTGGCAGTGCTGTGCTGGCCAGCTCTGAGTGCAGCACAGGAATGCATGGGATCATCCTGTGGAGGACAGCACAGCTTGCTGCTTTTAGCACCACAGCCAAAAATGATGTCCAGCCCTTTTTACTGTGTTGCTGTGCTTCTCTGAGAGCCCCCTCTGCAGGATGAAAGATCAGGAAAAAAGGGGTTCTTTCTGCACATCAGAGATGGTGCTGCCCTCATGTGAGATGTGGTACCTGGGGCTCCACACTGGCTGCAAAAAAAGGGCAAATTAACTGGCAGGTGGGAAAATCTGATTTGAATGGAACAGCTGGAAATGAAACTGTGGAAATGGAAGGTTAATAATAATCATGGAGTAGTTAGGGTTGGAACGGACCATCTGGACTGATCTGGAGATCACCTAGTCCAACCTCCAGTTCATCTAGTTGAACCCGTAATAAAAATAATATCTTTAACTTTTGGTCAGGCAGTTGGACTAGGTAAGCATTGTAGCTACTTTCCGACTGAAATACCCTGCCTCATCTGACTTTTAGAGCTTCAACAACAAGGTAAAACTCTTAAGAACTTCTAATTGCAGGATTAGAACCATTAATGGCATCAAATCCTTGTACTGTAACAGTTCTCCTGCCTCCTTTTCCTTTGAAGGACTGAGGGAAACTTCCGGCCAGGTGACCCAGGGGCGTGACCAACCCCACCTCCTGTTTCCCAAGCGCCTGCGCTCAAGGACGCCCGTTTAATTACCCGTCCCTTAATTAATGACAGCGGTCTCCGCTCGGTGCCGCCCACGTGGCCTCAGGGGACCGGCGCTCCCCTGCGCGCATGCGCGGCACTGGTGGTCACGTGCCCCGCCGCCAGCCAATGGGGAGGCGCGTTACTGCGTGGTGCCCCGGTTGAGGAAGTGCCGCCGGTGTCCGTGCCCAGCGCTCCCTCGTCCGGTTCCGCCTCCCGGGATGTGCTGAGGGCGCGTCCGCCGCCCCTCCCAGGTCAGCGGGGGAGAGTTTGGGGGAGGGTCTCTGTGGTGGGGAAGGGGCCCGGCGTTGTCGTGGCGATTGCGCCCGGGACAGGCCCGGACCCGGCGTAGTCGCTATGGCAACCCCCACCCCCTCTGCCCTTAGGTCGCTGCGGGCCCAGGGCGCTCGGGATGTGCTCCTGTCCTTCCCGATAACCGGGGAGTTCGGTGGCATTGGTGTCGCCTGTGTCCGTCTCCATTTCCTCCTCCTTCGCGGCCGAATTTCCCACGGGAAAGCTGGGCATGTCACGTGTGGCTGGATCCAGCTCTCCGCAGGGAGAACGGAGTTGGTCAGGGTTTGTTAGGGTTTGTTTGTAGACGGCTGGGTGTTTTTGGAGGCTGTGTGTTGGGGCCACTGGCGTTGCTGTGCCTAAAACGTGTCTTGGACAATCCACTCTTGATTAGAGGCATCAGATTATTATCGTATCCCACTGCAAGCTGTCTAAATGTTTAATTGTGTTATCTATGCTGAGTTTGAACTCGGCCTGCTCTGTACCTGTTGGTATCCTGATTTTGTTGTTCTGCAGCAGCTCCCAGCCCGTTCTGGGTGATCTTGCTGAGCTCCTGGACCTTGGCCGCGCTTCCTTCCCCTCTGGCGTTTTATTCACACACACACAGAGGCATTAAATATCTGTACCTACCTCAGACCAGACTCTGTTTGGATGGGTCTTTTCCCCCTCTCTGTTTGTTCTGATAATTCTCAGTGTCCTTCTTTGCTGCTGAGCAACAAATGTTCTCAGGGAACTCGCTGTGAGTGTGGATGCTTTTCCCCCTTGAAGTGGTCAACACAAATTGGAAATGCTTGCATTTCTTCAAGCTGCATTCCTTTTTTTTATCTACTAACTTACAGATTTATCTGGCTTGTGGCATTGTGGGAGCTTTCTGCAACTGCCAATAGCTTTAGATTTTGCCATACTGGAAAACTGTGCCCTATCCCAAAGGATCGTCAGCCAGCTTTGTTGCATGTCTCTTCCTCTCTTCTTTCATCCAGTTGTTATGAACCTGCTGAATGGACTCTCTTTTCACTACAGATTCATTCTAGATTATCTTAATCTAATTAACTCTTGTAATTCATTTCTTTTAATCTGCCCCAGACTCTCCTTAGTCCAGGTTAGTACCCTCAGAAGTCTTTATTGAGGACACTTGTGGGAGCATTTTGGGACCACTAGTGCATGGTGTGTTTTCAGATTATCCAATTGTCTGTACGAATAAACTCTAGCAGATATCTCACAAGTGAGGTGGAAAGAAAAAAAAAAACAAAAAACCCCCAAAACCCTCAACTGCTGACTCTGTCCCAGTGTGTTATAATTGTGTAAACTCATTTACAAGTTAATCCTGAGCATCCTCACCCCCCTCAGAAGCAGTGACAGGGACCAGGATTTTAAAGTAGAAGGTTTTCTCTTGCAGGTTAAAAAGTAGTTCTGTCTTGTAAACTGTGCTAGTTAGTGTTTCCACACCTGGTGGCAAAGGAAGAAACATTTGTTAGTGGTGCTGAGACAACATTTTGCTCTTTGAAGCTGCTGCTGTTTCTCTCAGCGGGTTTGATATGTTTAGGGCAAATTGCTTTTTCATGTCTGACTAGTTGGGAAGTGGCTGTCCTGTGAACACCTCTTAAAACCTGTGGTGTTCTTAATTTTCACTTCTTCCCCTAAAACAGTGCCAATCCTGACTCCTGGTATCCAGATTAAACATTGTGGGAACTGCCATTGGAATTCAGAAAATGGTCTTTAGTCAAAGAACTTTTAACAGAGCGTGTGCATTGATTTTTATTAACAAAGTCTGGTTTTTCTCTCATGTCTGGTGTTATTTCTTTCCCAGCAAGGATAATCTTCATTTGCATGTGGGGATGGGGCTTTTGGGAGGTGTTATGAATAGAAAGTTGGGCCGGTATGGTCTGTCAGTCAGTGAGTCAGTGCTGGGCTCAGAGCCTGGCAGCTGATGGGAGCTGGTTCTGTCACCCCAAGAACCCTTCTCTCATTTCCTGCCTATTTTCCACCTCTCTGGCCCCCACCCCAGTCACTCCCAGTGTAATTTATGGAGTGAGCAGGTGAACCTGTGGTTGCAAAGGCTGACTCTCCGGGACAGCACTGTTGTAAATTCCTGAGGAATTACTGGTGCAAACTCAGGGACTTCCTGGCAGAGCTGATTCAGAAATCCTGGTAGCTCTTCCTTCCTGCTCACCACAGGCTGCTGGGCTGGAGACAACCCTGGGTCACGGGCAGGGATTCCCTTCAGTGACGTGTTCAGGTGCTTTTAAAGAACCAACGGGGCTTCAGCTGTTCAGAGCGACAGCAGAAAAAGATCTGCCTTAGCTGAGCACCTTATCTACAAACTTGGAAGCCAAGTGCTATCCAAAATCATTCTCAGAGTGGGATCCCTCCTACCTTCCTGCTTTTTTAACCAGTAGCAGCATGTCTGGTGGCTTCAATGCAGAGTGTTACAAAAAGATTTAGAGGTTCATGTCTTGCTCTGCATCCTCCGAGCCACTTTCCTCGCTGCAGAGAGGTAGGAACAGGAGCTGCTCACTTTTCCAACATTAGCTTTTAATTAAGTGTTTAATTTCTGTTTCGCAGCTTATTACTGTGGCTGTCAGAGCAGACACCTATGCCAGAATCCATTTTAAATGTTAATAATCTAAACCAGCAGCAGTGGAGTTTTTCAGTTGAACCTGAGTGTCTCATGCTTGGAAAACTGCTGAAAAAGGAAAGGGAAAGGAGCCATTTTGGCTCGAATTTTAAAGTTGGGATCTTGGGCAGGTGTTAAGTTTGGGGTGCTTGTGTGACAACTGAGGAAGGAATGCTCTTTTCAAGCTTTTTCAAAATTTATTTTATTTTAAAGCACCTTCTTTGCAGTAACCTCTGGAAAGTTGTGTTGGTGTCTCCTGTGAGGGTGCAGGTGGAGGGGCCAGGTTTTGTCGATGGTGGTCCATAATGAGGACAGTGTGTAGGAAATGGAGGCAGACTCAAATTCCCTTCTCCAGCGGTTTGTAGGCTGCGTTTCTGGCTGTTTTTTCACTCACTACACACATTTTCTGCATGGCTGTTTATTCTAATACAGAAAGGGCAGCGGGCCTGTAGGTATGATGGATTGTTTGGGGGGGTTTTGTTTGTTTTCTGGAGAAAGAGGTGCCTATTGCAAAATTTCTGTGTGTTAAATCTCCCCTCCAGTGAGGAGCTTGTTGCCAGTGTGCCTCTTTTGTGACCCTTGGGTTTGAACTCCCCACAGTGCCACTGTCACAAAGCAGATTTTCCCTTCCTCGTCTTAACAAGAAAAGATTTAACAGCAAAACCCTCTTAGAGATTCTTGTTTGCCATTCCCTGGAGGAATTGCTGTATCTGGGGCAGCAGGAAGCCATGCCTTGTGCAGTGTGCTTTAGAGACACTTTATTTGGGGACTGGCTCCTGTGAAATCCACGGCTCCAGTAATGTTTCCAGAGCTGTGAGGTGAAAGAACAGCCCAGAAAGTGACCCACATGCAAAACATTTAATGTTTCTGCTGCTGGGAGTCTGACAAGTCCAACTCCGAGTGTGCAGAAGATCAGGGATACGAATATAAAAGGATTTTCACTAACAGTAAGTGTTTTTTATTTCTAATAAATGACCACTGCTTGCTACACAGGTAGAACTACATTTTGCCTTCTCACTTCTTAATAGGGACTGTTTCAAATCCTGATCCTTCATGGCAGGAAGCCAAAGTGTTAATGACAGTGATTCTGTGTGTTTGGCTTGGAGGCTTTCAGTGCTGTGGTGTGCACACCTTGATGTAGGCAGAGTGGGAAATTGTGTGGAGCTGGAGACAAGGCACAAATGTGTTCTTAAAATGGTGTTTTCAGAATTTCAGAGCTGAGGAAAAATAGTCTGAGCCATCTGGGGTGAGCCTTTAGGAGGAGGGCTGAATGCCAGGGTGGTTTTCCCAGGTTGTGTGTGACAGTGCTGCCTTCCTGGCTGTCAGAGTTCAACGTGCTCTGGCCAAGCTACTGTAGCTGTTCCACACGAGGAGGGTGTAATAGCCAATGGACTTGTTTGGTGTATTTGGTGTTAGGTGGGAGTCTGCTTTAGCAGGGTGATACAGCAACATGCTGGAATCACAGCAGAAGCTTAACACAGTGATGGCAGTGTTTGGTTGGGTCCAAATCCAGGTGTGGTTCCTGTTCCTGGTCACTGTGTGCTCACAGGAGGGAGATTGAAACCTGCTTTGCTTCCATAAAAATTTACTTTTTTAATTGCCCAGTTTTTATACTTTGGGCTCAGCTGTGTGTATGTTCCCCTGACACTGGTCTGGCTCTCTCAGGAAGATGTGATTCTTTATTCGTTGTCTCAGAGCACCTGACAATTCACTGGTGCAGACGTCTTATCTCACCCACGGTTACCCTCCAGCCTCCCTGCGGCTGGGATGAATTCAGCTTTCTTTACAACACATTTGTCCCTGAGCTCACTGGGTTTTGGCCTCCTCCACTGTGGGGTGCTAGTCAAGCACACTGCCCTGCATGGATTTACTGGAGAAGAAAGTCCGGGCACTGACAAACTCCTTTCTCCAGAGTGCTGTCCCCAAGAGAATCCCATTAGATGGGGTCCACATGGCAGGGCTGGATTAACCTCGTGTGTTCCGCCTGTGGCAGCCTGGGCAGCCGTGCCTGGGCGGGTGGTTGGGGAGGGCAGTGTCTGCACGGAAAGAAGCTGCTGTTGAAGGAGTTTAAATAATGAGGAGCTCCAAGTCTTGAGCTAGTGCACACCCCTGAGTGACCTGGGGTCCACGAGGGGCTCTGAGTCTCAGTGCTTTTGATTCTAGTATAAAAGGCAGAAAAACGTGGATCAAAAGGCGTTCTGGGCTGTTGTAAAGTCACATAATCAGAGCCTGCTTCCTCCCACGTTGTGTTTTTTCAGACCAGGGCACAAAATCAGTCATTTTGTCCTAGATTTCTCATTAAGAATCTCACTTGTTCCAAGCTTCTGCTAATGTAGAGAATGAAGTGCTGGCTGTTTTGAGCAGCACTCCTGTGGGATGTGGTGAGTGTGCAGGGACGGAGGTGAAACGATCACCGATCACCCTCAGCTTGTGACCATGAGCTCCAGGCTCTGTTGGTTTGCATAACAAAGTGGGAATGAGGGGAGCTGTACCTTGTGGGGTTTGTGTGCTGCCTGTCCCAAATGAACCTGTGTGGCATTCCTAGAAGGAGCAGGAGCATCAAATGGATAAACAGAGTGTAAAAATGCCCTGCTGAGGTGTGCTTGAATTGCACACTGGCAGAGCTGGGGGTGTTGGTGCAGGCAGCACATTTGATGCCCCAGCTTCCAGTTGTGCCTTTAGATCCAAAGGAACTGGTCTGATTCCAGGCAGGGTGAAGAGATTTGCTCCTCGCTGATATTATATGGGCCTAAGCAACGTGGTCTAAGTTGGGTTAAACTCCAAAGGGTCTTTCCAACCTAAGTTTTTTTCTTCTGTGGCCATACTTGAAGTAGTACCAAGAAGCTATCAAAGCCAAGTGTTTAAATATCTTTAAAAATCTGGCTCCTGTTGCTTGGATAATGTTGCCCTAAGTCCTGGAAGCACCTCTTTGAGATTCTTAGTAATGAATCCATTGAAACCCAGTTGCACTTTCATTGTATTAAATGAAAGGAGCTTGGTGACAGAGGTGTCTGTGTGGAACGTTCCCTGAGAGACCAGTAACCTAAAAACACAGTAAGCTGAAAATGAAATGCAGCAGGGAAATCTTTGCTGCTTTGTAGAATTAGACTGGTTCAGACTGAATGGTTTAATGTGAATCAAATCCCCAGTGCCAGATGGCACAAGGTAGAGAGACTTACAGCTGTAAAAATTCCTGTTCGTGTTCTGGAAGATAATAGCAGTGTTCGTGGCTGTTTTGGGTTCTGTGGTGCTCAGTCACAGCTAAAATCCTGCGTTTTGGTAGCTTTAAGATTCTGTCTAGGCTTTGTTTGATCCTATTTATTTACAAGTGAGAGAGCATGCCAAATGTTATTAATTTTTTTTTCCTGGAAATCTTGTCTTACTTGGATCTGAGGATTGTCCACACTGGAGTTGCAAACAAGGATTTGGTGGTGACACTGGAACAGCACATCTGGTGTGAGGAAATCCATCTCTGTCCCTGCGTGCAGATCTCCCAGGGAGTGTCTGTAAAGTGAAACAGAGCTACTGTGACATGTCCTGCAGCGCTGGGCGGGAGCTGGCAGGACAGGGCCGGCCCTGCTGCTCCCCATGCCCCGTGGGTTGTTGGGTGTCACTGCCATTCCTCTGGGACAGCCCCTTCGTGGTGTGTCCTTGTGAGTTGTCTGCAGGAACCAATCTTTTCCTTCTGTGGAAGGATAGCAGATAATCGGTAATAATCCAGCAGGAGTGTGCTCAGAATGAATACTTTGAATTCCCGAGGTGAAAATCTTCATCCTGAGTCTGTGAGGATCTGCACTGTTGAATGCTGGAGGTGCTGGGACTCCAGGCTGGCTGTGTGCCCCTGTAGGGACAATGCTGCCTGAATTATGGAATCGATTTAGAAACACCCACAGCCTGCCAGGGGTTGTCTTTGTTTCTTCCCTGCAGCTCTGCTGCTTTCTCTTCAGGATGAATTGATCTCAATTAACTTTTAAGTAAAGTAAAAGGTATTGATGAAGTTCGATCCAGCTTTGTTTCTGCAAGTGAAGAAGATTCCTTCACGTTGGTTTTCGTGTGAATGCTAAATTTAAAGCCAATACATCCTTTACTGGGAGTTATAGTTATAAACAATCCTAGTTACTATTTGTTTGACTTTAGTCTTAGATTACCTGGCTTTTATTCTGCCAGGAAATTCAGTGATATTTGTTGCTAGATGATAAAATTTTTATTTGGGAATTTCATGAGTTTTTCTGCTTGGAAGCTGAAGTCAAAATAAAAATTAATGAAACCAGCATCTTGTTCACTGGTGAAATCTAACTAATTTTTGCAGGATGCACAAGGCAGAAACATTGTTAAAACATGTCTAACCGTGCTAAACAAGGGAAATCTCAACTTGTAGAACCACTTGGCCAGGTTTGTATAGGTATGGAAGTGCTCAAGGGATTTTCAAACACATTTAAGCAGCTGATGCCAAAGCATAAGGCTTTATCGTGCCTTTGAGCACCCTGCTGGATTAAGAGTGCTGGTTTTGTGTGGCTGCCTGTCTCTCTAGAAATGTGATCTTATGTAGATTTTATTATGATTTTTTAAATATACGTGAGCTCTAAGAAGGAATGAAAACCTCCTGTTCTTGTGAAAAGCTTGAGCTGAGGTTTCTTAGCTGTGAAGCATCTGGTCCAGGTAAATAAACTGGTCCTGCACCTGACTCTAAACAACAAGAACTGCTCCTTCTGTATAGGACCTGGAAGTGCTGCTGGTGGAAATGTCAGTGCCTGTACTTGGCTCCATCGTGCTGAGTGAGCAGGGACAATTCCTGGAGGCCCAGCCACTGCTGGGGCCAATGCTGGAGCCAAAGACTCTGCTGCCTTTTAGACAGAACTGTGAAATGCTGTTCTTTAGCTCATTATAGCTAGAGCTTATTGATGCCAAAGATTTATGACATTATTTTTAAATAGTAAGTTCAGGCCTCACAATGTACTTTAATTTAAAATTATATATCAACTTGGCTTATTTAGTAATGCATTTACTATTTCTTTTCATCCAACTTCCATTACTGCTAAATATTTGTCATAAGAATTTCACAGGTTCCTCTGAGCTACCCAATACACTTGAGGCCAAAACATTTTGCAAGATTTGTTTCAATAGAGCAAGGCAGAAAACTAGTAAAAATGCTTAAAAGCCTTATGCATTCCTGTATTTTTGAAATGAATTTTTTATCCATTAATATCTAGAGGTTTTAGGTAAATGAAATGCTCAGTTTCTAGTTCTACTTACTCCTGACTGCAGTATTTTGTAAGAGGGTGTCCTCAGAGCTTTTTCAAATGTTTATCTGCACTATCCCTTCATAAGCATGAAATGTTGGCTCATTTTCTAATCCTCCTGAGCAAGTGCTTCCTGTTTTGACAGAAGGGTGAGGTCACTGTGCCCCCTGGGAGGTGAGGCAGTGGATGATGTTGGCCACAGTCACCTTCCAGACTGTGGCCATCGTGTGAACCAAAGGCTGACACCTGAGAAAAAGATAGTAAAAGAAATAAGATAATTTCACTTTGGCTTTTCCAGAGCGGCCATGGACACCCCTGAGTTAACCACATGTCCCTGGAGCCTGCGTTTGGTTTCACAGTAGCCACCATTTGGTCTCAGAGGTCAGAGCTTGTGTTGTCAGTGTTGCTGCTTCTAAACCCCTAAAGGCATTTTTAACTTCAGAGTCGCAGGGTTTTATTTTACACTGATACTGGATTTTTATTTTATTTTTATTTTATTTTGTGCTTTCAAACGTGTATTTTATCCTCTGAAGTTGGCTCTAAAAATGATACTCGGGTCGCTGTGTTGGCTGAGACTTGAGTTCAGGACTTTGGCTGTGCTAAGGACAGCATTGCCACAGGCTGTGCCCAGGGCCAGGAGCTGCTCTTGGGTGTTTTTCCAGGTATCCCAGAAGACCCAGAGGCTGTCACCTGGGTATGATGGGAATTGATTTGCCTGGAATTTCTTCTCTCTTGGTCACAGCAGCCACTTACCACAGCTTCTCCAGTACCAGTGACACCTGGCCAGGGAGGAAGGGGCACAGGTCTGCTCTCCTAAACCCCTGTGGCAGGACACGGAGCCGGAGGGGTGTCCCAAATGTCCTTTAAATGTGCTGGAGCTGCTGGATTGGGTCACATAATGGGTGGAGCGAGTCCCTGCAAACACAACCAGCCCTGGGTGTCTGAATTGGAGGGGAGGGGGATTATCCTGTTCAACAAAAGAGTCATGGATTACTTTTTTGAGGCTGGCTTCAGCTACAGGATAATGCATAATGCTTGCCCAGCTCTTTGAGAATCTGGTGTTAAATACACATGGACTAATCCTCATAGGAATGTGTCCTGTGCTGGCTCTGCCTCTCCAGCAGTGGCTGCCCTGCTTTTTCTACTCATTAGCAAAACCATGGCTCTGGCATAGTGCTTTCATTTCTCTCTGATTTATTAATGCTGAGAAGGGGTGTTCCCTTACAGGAGCATTGAAACTTTGCAAGAAAAATGATCTCGTGTTGTGTCACAGCTCTGAAATGGCTCAGCAAAGAGTTCAGCAGGGGTTGGGGGGGAGCCTGGGGTCCACAGCCTCAAGCACCAAGCAGTGGCGTGGATCAGATGAGCCTCAGCCAGCAAATGTTTGCTTTTCCTTCTTCAGGGTCCCATGGGGTGAAGCTGAGGCTTCTTAAAAGGTCACCAGAGGCTGGGGGTGGGGAGCATGTGCACCACTGTGAGAGGGTGCAGATTCCAAGTCTGGCCTCTGAGGGCTTGAGCCAATTCTGGCACGGTATAACAAGTTTTAAAGGCAGCAAAGAGTGCAGGTTTTGTAGGTGCTTAAGTTGTTTTGAAACTGGTGACTAGACTGACTGTGAATGCTGTGGGCTGCTCAGCAAACATGCAGCCACAGTCCTAGAACACGCTGTAAAATAGCTGCGATGCTTTTGAAGGGATTCTTTGGAGAGGAACAAGTGATCCATTTCAGTATAGAGTAACTGGCAAAGTAGAATCGTAGAATATGCTGAAGGGAAGGGACCCATCAGGATCATTGAGTCCAGCTCCTGGCCCTGCACGGGGTGCCGGAGAGCTTGTCCAAGTAAGTTTAGTAACTAAATAATTTACAATTAGTTGCTAAATTGTGCGTTTAGCAACTTGAAATTGCCCAAACTGGCAACTGTAACTTTGCCAGTTATAATTTTTGTGCTGAAGTTGCACAAATGGCATATGCAGTCCAATGGGGAGTGTGTTTAAATCTGTTGCTTCTTGAGCTCTGAGCTTTAAATCAAGAGCACTGGAGAGCTGAGCATCCCTTTTCACAGGAGGCACAGACAAATAGTGCTCTGTGCAGCTTTTCCTTTATAACTTGGCACTTTGAAACCAAGACTTGAGACTCTAAAAATTGGGAAAATAAAGTAAAAATTTTAAGGAATTTGTTTTTGTTAAAGGATGGTGGCTTTGGTTTTTTTAGTTTGCATCCTGGTCTGGTTCTTTTACCTGGGAGGGGTCAGAGTGAGAGACATGAAGGAAACGACTCCTTCTCTCTCCCCTCACCTTGTCTGTCCCACGTGGGGCTTTGTCCTGCTGTGTTCTCCAGTCATCCATCAGTGCTACAAATGCTTTTACAACCACTTTAGCTATCACTTGCTTCTTTCCCTCTGCTGCTTGTTAAAAGAGGCTGAAGGCATTGCGGCAAGCGTTCTGTTCATGCTCAGCAGATCGTGGCAGTGCTATGGAGAAAAGGTGTCCTGGGATTTCTGTATCTGAGTGCGCTGTGCTGGGCTGGGAGGAGCTGTGGCACACAGGAATGAGGGGAAGTGAAACTAGAGCTCATTTCACCAGCACAGCTTAAAAAAAATGAACATTTTAAAGAGTTGGAATCCTCTGCATATATACTCACTGGATATGGCAGGATTGTGCAAGAGGGCTTTCTAAGTGTTCCTCTAGCAGTGCTTCCTTTTTAAGCTGTTTTTTCAGTTTTGTTTTAACAAAATGTTGGTCCTGCATGGACGTTTGAAGAGCTCCATGCAACATAAGGTACACTTGGCACACTGTTGGCTCATTTAATGCTCTGTTTGGAAGGGCTGGTGGCCACGTGCTCCTTGCACGCAGAGTCACCAGACTGTGCTCCCAGGGATGGGGATGTGCCTGGATATGGGGCTGGAAGGCTGGCTCAGGCTGAGCTGCCAGCTGGGCTTACCCCGTGGCCAGCACAGCTTTGAGTTCCTTCTCGGGTTAACGTTGCCATGTTCTGCTTCATCTCTCCTGAAAACTCACTTTTTTGGGAAAAGCAGCTTTATTCATAGCAAATCCCTCCTGGTGCCATTGGATCAGACCCCGTGTTCCTCACGTGCTTCCTTGCCTTGCAGGCGTGAATGACAGAGGAGGTGCCCCCGACTGCACTGACGGATGTGAACCTGCGCCTGCTCTGCCACGATGACATAGACACAGTGAAACAGCTCTGTGGAGACTGGTTCCCAATAGAGTATGTGACTGCTGTGGGGTGGCAGGTGGGGACCTCGGGACAAATGCTGTGAACCTGCACTGGTCCAATTCTGTGCAGCCTCAGGGCTGTCAGGACAGCAGCAGGTTGGGAATCTTCTGTGCACTGTGGTGGTGTTGCTGTTAAAGGTCCTTTGCTGCCTGTCCTGGAGTCCAGTGTACTGGAGTCATCAGAAACTTCCTGTATGTGGATTTTGGCAGGAAAATGGGCTTTGTATTTAAAGGGATGGACCAGCTTCTTGAGGAAGACTGAATGAGATGGGGAAAGAAGGACACCTCCAGGAAAAAGGACAGCATCCCTGTGCTTGTGAAAGGAAGTTGGATCCTGGAGTGTGAGCTGAGACTGCACCCTCAGAGCTGAACCAAACTGGCACAGAGCTGTTCCTCAGGGGCTGCTCTGAATGTCCTGGGAAGCTGAGCAGTATTTCCCTTGGATCACTGTTCCTCCCATAGTCTGGCTTAAAGCTGATCTCAGCCTGTCCCAGGTCAGCTCCCCAGACCCACATTTGGTAAATGCCCATGACTGCACAAGCACAGGAATGAGGAGATTTTCTGGGGGACACTGACAGATTTCTGGCCTAAAAGCATCCAGGGAAACCACAGCTGTAGATTTCATGGATTTCTAACTTTAGCTTCACAGAGAAGGTTTATAGAGGATTCTAGCATATTATAATTAAGATTGAATAAAATACAACAAATCTGCAAAAGCATTCATAATATTTTGAGTTTGTAGATTTCTTTTAAAGGCAAGACATGCTGAACTCTCATTTGGAAATAAATGAACATACAGTAGTTTCCCTTTAGTAGCTGCAGAAGGAGGAGGAGAACTGAAAATTGGTGGTGTGATTTTTTTTTTTTCTTTTTTTTTCCCTATCAATAGGCAGCATTTTTTTTACATGTATATCAAATTAATGAGATTCTTACGCTCTTAGATGAGGGCAGATGGATCTTGCATTTAAAAATAACTTACTAAAGGTGGATGTGAAAGCTTTGAGCAAAGACTGTAAAATGAAAATGTGATTCTCTTAGCAAGGCAGGAGGCCATTACATGGTGAAAGAACCCATGGTACCAAATGGGATGCAACAGCTGTTTCCAGTTGAGGAGCATCTCATACCTGTTGCCATGGGCTTTGCCTCCCCAGACATTGCTGTTTCTGGTTCCTTCCCAGGTACCCTGACTCATGGTACCGAGATATCACTTCCAACAAGAAGTTCTTTTCCCTCGCAGCCACATACAGAGGCTCCATCGTGGGGATGATAGTGGCAGAGATCAAGAGCAGGACGAAGGTGCACAAAGAGGTTTGTGACTACCCGGGGCTTCAGAAGGACAGAATCTACCCCCTGCCGTGGGGAGTGGGGATGGGACCTGTTTGGGGTGGGGTTTTCTCCCGCCCCTATTCAGACACGTGACCCTGAGTTAATGTAAGGAATGAAGCACGTGCTGGTTTGCAGCTGATGGAGCAGGGGTGGGGGGCTCTGTGGTACCACAGAGGCTCTTCCTGCTGGGGCATGGCCCCATGGGGAGCTGAAGGATCAGATCCTGCAGGCTAATCCCGAAGTGCCTGTGCAGCAGGCATTTCACTGTTGCCAGGCCATGGCTGGTGTAGCTGTGGGAGCATAAACCTCTTCCTTTCTTGCTGAAGAGCTTCCTTAGCTGTACTGGGTGAGTCACTCCAGTGACTTCCTGCAGAAACTCCTCCTTTTACACAGTCCCTGTCCTGAGCCCTGAGAGGAGGTAACCTGTCTGCAGGACTTCAGAGATAACAGAGCATGGAGGCCAGGAGAGACAATCCAGTGCAGCAGAGAGGGAAAGAACAGATGCTCAGTGAAGGCAGTATGGGAGAAGAACACTAAAAAAAAGGGAGGGCAGTGCAGGGAGTGCCTAACTCCTGCAAGGCCCTCAGTGTTGTGGTTAAACAATAATCCCAACATGCACAGGAGCTGAGAGCACAGAGTAGCACATGGGTCTTTTCACCTCAGCTGTCTGGCTTCATTGCAAAGCTCATCAAAGTCAGAAGCTGCATCATCATCTGCAAAAGGCTCTTGTTCCAGCCAAGCTGAAAGCCAAGGGCTTGTTCAGGCACTGCTCTGGGCAATTGGGCCTGTGGAACGTGCTCCTTGTCCTCCCCAGCAGTGCAGAGATCTCCAGCTGACACTGCTCAGGTGCAGCCTGTAGGCCACAAGGACTTGCTGGGTTGATCTAAACACTGCTGGGTGACTCCAGAACTGGCACTTTGAATCTTTCTGGTAAAGAAAGCAAGCATGTTCTGTCCCTAAACCCACAAATAATGTGCATAGTTAGGGAATATTATGGTTCTTGTTCTGCCTCTGGGAGATGATGTGAAAATAGGAATAGCCCCATGCTTGGATATTTTAACTTCCATTCCTAAAGCTTCAGCTAAGACTGTTCAGTGAAGAGAAGTTTCCTGCTTTAGCCTTGTTTTCAGGTGTTCCAGTAGAGGGTTCTTGCTTTCTCCTGTGCCTCCCCAGGTACCCTACTAAATAACCTGTCCTGTCTCTACTCAGGATGGAGATATCCTAGCTTCCAATTTCCCTGTGGACACTCAAGTTGCTTACATCCTAAGTCTTGGAGTGGTGAAGGAGTTCAGAAAGCATGGAATAGGTAAGATGCTGTTAAGCTGTTGGTGTTGTTTGCCAGATGTGGCCAGTGGGTGTGACTGAAGGAGCTCCAGCATCTCCCTGCAGTATCCCTGTGGGAAAGGCTTGCCCCTGACTAGGACCAGCAGGTGGGAAGGTGATTGTGCACGTGCACTGGGAGGTTTTCACTGGTGTGGGCACAACACAATGTGCAAATATTTCCAAAGAGCCCAGGCCTTTGTCCATCTTGTTTCCAGGGGCCAGCTGAGCACACGAAAAACTCACACTACTGCTGCTGAGACTGTCAGGAAGCGTAAGAGCTTTACCCAGGAGCAGGGGTTGAAATTATTTTCTTTCTGGGTATCAGCAGTCTGATCCCTGAGGCAGAAAACAGAGCTGCTTTTAACCTTTCAGCCTCAACAGAACAAACTGTGAGAAAACCACAAAGGAAACTGGAAAATAGTGTAACTTGTGCCTGATTAGATCTCCAGTGTACAAGTCAGCTCTGAATGTCTGCTGCCACGTGCAGCATTCCTGCAGCCATTCAAAATCCGGGAGTCAGGAAGGCTTTCTCTCTGTTTAGAGCAGTTGTGTTCTGTCACCAAGTGCTGCCCTTCTGGTGCCCTTTCAGGCAGGATGTGGATCTTTGATCTGCAGAAAGGAATGGGCCAGATTTAGCAAGGTGACCCAGGGGTGCACACCTGGAGTCTCTTCAGTGGATATGGGTATAACTCAGCACCTCCAAGTCCTGCCTTGTCCCCCAGGCATGTTTGGAGAGGTATAAACTTACAGGATACATAAAGAAATGACCGTGGAGTCCTTGATGAGAGCAGTGTTTAAATCTTCCATTAAAATGTCACCGGAGAGAATTTTCTGTACAAAGAAGAAAGTGGTAGCACAGAATGATGTTCACAGAGGGTAGTAAAGAGGTCTTTCTATAAAATTATGGTGTTTTTCAGTCTTCTCTTAATTTCCAAATCCTGGGGTTTTTTTCCCAGTTCCATCTTGCTGAAATGTTCTCCTTTCAGTCAGTATTTCCTCTCTCCATTCCATTTGCACAGCGTGTTGCTGTGCTCTCTCAGAAACTTTGAGCTTGCACCTGTAGCAATACAACCTAAAAAAAGCTGCTGCTGCTTTTTCTGAGACCTTTCTCCTGAGTTTTTCTACTGGTGTTTGAAGCTGGAGCCTTTCCTGTGGGAGGCTCTTCACTCCAGCTATGCTTCTGAGCACTAAAGCTCTGGTTTCCTCTGATTTTTCTCTGATTTTTGTAAAAGGGTTTGGTTTCTAGTTCTCTGCTGTTGTTAAACCACAGGACAGCTGGATTTCTGTGAGGTAGAGCACTGGAATATCTCATAACAAAGTTGAACTGCTCTGTTGTCTGTCTCAGTGGTTTTTTGGGCTTGGCTGATATAAATTCTCATTAAGTATCAAGTGACCATGAAGTCAGTGCTGTTGACTTCTGCTCTGAAATGCTGTGGGTCCTGCAGGGAGCCCTACAGGCCCTGGGGATTGTGAAACAGCAGCAGCCTTCTCCCCTGTGTGTTAGTCAGGCTGATTCTTTACCACACCTGCTGGAAGAAGTTCCTGTGCAGGTTCTGCTGGGTCCTTCATGCCATATTGAGGTGGTGTGGATGAACCCCCAGGTCTTGTCTCTTGGGGCTGGAGTATCCTCTGTACCCTTCTCTGGTTTTTCTTTCTGGCTGCAGCAAATCCAGGTTGGATGAGACTCTGTCTCCATTCTTCTTCTTAGAAGGCATCTTAAAATCCCAGCAGTTCTTAGATTTTGATTCAAGTTCACCAGACACAATACAATAACTTGCTTGTGAAGTCCTGTCTTGACACTCTGCTGTTTCAAATAGCTTTAAAATAAATAAGTGGATGGAGTGGAACTGATACCATTGAAAATGAGTCACTGACCTTCCCCAAAGCCAGGAGCTGCTCTGCTGGGGATGGGCAGTATACTGCTTCATCCTTGTGGTTATTGAGTCAGAGGCTTGTGTCTTTAAAATCTCTGGGTTTTGAAGCTGTGCCTGTAGGTAAGACCATGTATTAAAACCATGGTGTTGGTCCTGTGAGAACTGGGTGGGATTTGGGGTCTCCAGGTGTGTGCAGCAATCCCTGATTAGCAATCCCTGGTGCAGGAGGGCTCAGCTGGGCCCCACAGACCTCACACTGAGGGTCCCTGGGGCTGCACACACGCTGTGATCCTGCTGCTTTGCCTTCAACAGGTTCCCTCTTGCTTGAGAGTCTGAAAGATCACATCTCCACCACTGCCCAGGACCACTGCAAAGCCATCTACCTGCACGTGCTCACCACCAACAACACAGCAATAAACTTCTATGAAAACAGAGACTTTAAACAGCACCACTATCTCCCCTACTACTATTCCATCCGAGGGGTCCTCAAAGATGGCTTCACCTACGTCCTGTACATCAACGGCGGGCACCCACCCTGGACAATCTTATATCCTTTCCCTGCAGGCTGCTGAGCAGAGGCCAAACCCTGTTTTGGGTTAACAACAGCAAAGTGTGGGTAGATGTGGGAACTGAAACCCGTTCAGATGTGGGTTTAATCTGAAGCTGGAAGGCAGGTGATGTTAGAGGGATTTGACAGTGATCCACGTGTCCCCAGGCTCCCCCGACTCCTCTGGGAACACTTCAGGGAGCCAGTGTGGGATGGTTGGAGCACATTGGATGCGAGTCCTGGTGTTTAGGCCAAAGTGCTGAGTGTGCTTTGGCTTGTAGGGTGCAGGATTTGGCCATGAACAGGGCAGAGAAACCCTTGGTCTTGCTTCCTGTGACCTGGGATCCCCTGTGAGACTCGCCTGGATCTCAGCAGGCTGCTCCCACACTGACTTAGGGAGTTTGTTTCAGGTCAGCTGATCACGGAGAAGAAACTTGATGCTTCCTGGGTGTAGCTGGTCGGCTCCAACCTCCCCGGGCAGGTGGATGGATTGGTATTCTCATAGGATCTTGTGTGGAGTGCAAAGGGAACTGGCAGCTGCTTAGAGGAGGTATTTCCCACGCAAGCTGGAGCTGCCATTCCCAAATTGCCATCCTTTACAGGGCAGAGCAGACCTGCTTTTGGTAGAAATGTGGAGGTAATGATTGCAAGGAGCAGATCTGACTGAGCCGAGCAGCTTCCACTGTGCCAGGGGTCCCTGCAGGCAGGGCGAGTCCAGGAGTGATTTCGGTTCTTTGCTAAAGTTACAGTGTGAGTGTTGCTGTCCTTAACTGGTGGCCACTGACTATCTACAGCACATTGGCTCCACACTAGCCAGCCTGAGCCCGTGCTCCATTCCCCAGAGGATATACAGACAGGCCCAGAGCCTCCTCTGCAGCCTCCTGCCCTGGTCTGGCATTTCTGCCAAGAGCGGCATCGAGTACAGCCGGACGATGTGATGGACTGAGGGTGCACAGGAAGCACAGGTGGGTGCTGGGGACAGCTCCCTTCCCTGCCACGGCCACTGTCCTGTGACAGAGACCCTGGAGCGAGCTCATCCTGCTGCTGTGGCAGCTGTCTGGGCATGGCTGTGCTCCAGCTCCAGCCAGCAGCTGAACTCCTGGTTTCATTTGAAGGGAAATCAAACTCTGACCTTGTTTACTTGAGCCCAGAGCCCAGCAGTGGGTGGAACCTCCTGTCCCTCTCGTTTTCCCAGCTGCTGGAGCAGCATGCAGGACCCACAGTGCCTGAGCCCTCAGAGTCCCAGCACAGTAACTGGAAGCCCTGTTTGCTGCCAGTGCCATTGCACGTGTCTGACATTTCCAGGACAGTGGCTCTCTAGCACACTTTCCCTGAGTGTTTCCCTAAAACATCTGCCCTCTTTTCTTTCCATAGGATTGTTCCTCCTGACACCTGACTCTGCACTGGTTCCACTGATGACAGCTCTTGGCTGGTGACCCAGCCCCCGGATGGGACTCCCTGTTTCACAGGGACTGACCTTTGGTAGAACTTCACCCTGGGGCTGCAGCCCGGGCTCCCCGTGTGGGCTGGGCGGGCCTGGCCGTGCTGCAGCTGCGAGCCCTTGGTGTCACCACTCCGTGTGCATGTTGCACTGTCCCCACCACTCCCCTCACCTCCGGTCTGCTCCTCCCCATACCCAGGATGTCGAGGGGTTCAGCTGCTGCTCCTGCTCCATCCACAGCTGCTGAGAGCAGCTGGGGGAGGTTCATGGATCTGCACTGAGGAACCACTTACATGAGCCAGGAGAGCCCCGGCAGGCCCTGGCTGCCAGGGCAGAGTCTGCCCTTGTTGCTGAGGAAGGGGGGAACTGGGGGAGGGGAAAGGGGGGAATGGGAATCATGTTTAGGTCCTGCCATATCAGCTGCTGGTGCGTCCTGTGGGTAACTTCCAGGGAGAGCAACTGCCTTGCATGAGAAACTACCCAGCCCCACCAGCCCTCTGGAGTGATGTAAAAAGAAGCATATAATTCAGGATGCATAAAGTAGAAGGCAGGGAATGAAATTGCTATTTCATAGTGAAATATATATGTATTATACTATATAGATCTTTCTGCCTTTGTCCAGGTTGGAATGTAGCAGGGGAGGGGAGCTGGGAGTGTAGTCTGGTCCAGAGCCCTTCTCCCCTTCCTTGGCACCAGGCTGCACTTTGCAGGATCTTGAGGGATGTGACGTGTGCGCAGATCACAACAGCTTTTCCTTGCTGAGGAAGATCCCCCAGCTGCTCAGTGTTGTGCTCTGGGCTGTGGTCTGGGCACCTCTGGGCTGTGCTGGGCAGTCTCTCAGTAGCTGCCTGATGTGTCCTGGCTGCAGGACCCTCTGGCTGGATTGAGTAGCTCATGTCCAGCCTGTGTGGAGGCCCCAGAGCTGCAGCCAGGCCAGGGGCTCTGCTATATTCCCACGGCAAATCCCCCTTCCCTGGCTGAGACTCCTCCCCTGCTCAACATGTTCCTTGTTCCCATCTCATTTTTCAACTGGGATAGGAGCAGAGGGATCCATGCCAGAGCAGGACCTGGGGATGACACATGGCTCAGGCTTGGCCTTGCAGCTTGGATGGCCACAGAAAGCCCTGTCAGCATCTAAGCCCCTGGGTGGGAGTTCACTAAGAAAAGGATGCAGGAGAGGAGCTGCTGTGACTAGTGCCAGGCTGGAGAGCAGGCAGCTTCAGGGGCTGGCACGTTTGGTGTCTGAGAGCAGCATCAGGCTGTTCTGGCAGATGCTGGTCCTTCTGGGGCTCAAAGACAAGGTGAAGAGGTGTTCATGAGTAGTCAAACAGTGCACTGATGGAAAACCCAGCCTTTGAGACCTTCAAGCCCCAAGATGCCAGGGCTGCCCTTGGAGTGGGCCTCTTCCATCCCCTATGATGTTTCTGGCACCCCTCTAGTTCAGCAGTGCCCCAGTGCTCCCTCAGGGCCCCTGACACCCCTCCAGCCTCAGTTGTTACCAGTTTGGGGTATTTTTGCATAGCCACTTTTTACTTAACACATCTGTTGATTGAGAGTTTCTTTAGCAGCCCAAGCACCTGTTTTTTCTCAGCACTTGCTTTCTCTGGACCAGAATGAAGTTCTTCCCTCCTGATTGCCTGGGACTGATGAGTGTGTGTCCCCAATTTCTCTCCTGCCCCTTACACAACTCAACTCCACTTCTGGAGCACATCCCAAGGGAGCTGTGACTGGTCTGTGTGTCCTCCTACCACCCTGTCCTGAGGTGCCAGCCCTGTCCCCACCGCAGCCCATTATTTATTGAAGGACCTCTTGCTAAACATCTTCAATTAAACCAAACCTCTTTTTTGAGTTGTCTGTCCCTGCAGAGAACCTGCCTCTGACGAGCTGCTTGTGCTCTGGCCTGGGCCTTGTGCTCTGCCCCACTATGGGGTGACCACAGACCCTTTCCTATGGGGCTGGGGGGAACCTGGGGGAGCTGCTGCTGCTCCAAGCCAGGGATGAGCTTGGAGCAGGCACAGGGGAGACAGGGAAGGGGAAGCAGCTCCTCCAGCACTGAGCCTGCCCTTCCAATAGGACTGCAGGCTGGGTGGATTTCCCTAAGGCTCAGCTGAAATGGAGTGGGGCCTTATGCAGCTGCAGCGCTGCGCTCCTCGCTGGCTGCTCCCATTTCAGCCAGGACCAAGGTCCCTCAGGCACAGCCAGTGCCCGGGGGGCGCTCCTGCACCTGGGCCAAGCTGCTCTCAGCCCCTGCCAGGAGCCCTGGGGAGCACAAGCTGTTCTGGAGCAACCCAAGTTCTCAACAGCTGGAATGGTGCAGCACCTGAGCCAGCCCACAACTCTCCTGCTACCACCAGCTCCAGCCCTTCACCTCAGGCCTGTGTACTCCCCAAACCCTGCACCTCCCCAGCCCTGGGTCACGACTGACTCTGCACCAGCTCCCAAGAACGATCCCAAGTGTTAAACTTTCAGCAAAGCCATTTATTCCACTTTCCTGCTCCCACAGATCTCCAGGTAGGGACCCACATGAGCATCCCCAATGCCCCAGAGGGAATTCATGGCACAGCTGCTCTATTGTGCCAGCACCCCAAGTGGGAGCCCAGCTAATAACATGGGCAGAGGTGCTTCACCAGAAGCCCCAGGCCTTAGCTGTGCCCAATGCCAACACAGCCACATCCAAGCCAAGATGGGGCATTTAAAAAATTAGATGTTTTGTTCCTTAAAAATGAAAGGGGGACCTGACAGCAGCAGTGTGTCCCTGAAATCAAAGCGTAATTCTAAGGCTCTGGAGCCCTCATATAAGCACATGAACTCTCTGCAGGGGCTGTGCAGGTTGATCTGGGAAGCTCACTAAGAGTTTAATGGCCATAAAAATAAAATCGCTTTTCCCTGCTTTAGACAAACCCAAATCCTCCTGGCTGGGCAGTGGGATCACGTGGGCAGCCACTGCAGCTAGCCACGGGTCAGAAAGTTAGAAGTCTCTCAGCTCACCCACGTTTAATTGAGCGCCAACACGGCGGCGTCACTCCATCGCCTCGGCCACTGCCTGCTCTGCCACAGCATCAGCGCCCAGCCCCGCGGGCTGCTCCAGCGCCTCAGCCCCTGCCAGCTGCTCTGCCAGGGCCTGGCCCTCCAGCCCCACCAGGTGCTGCTCGACCCCCGCATGCACCATGCCCGGGTGATCTGCCCTCTCTCCTAGCTCGTTGCCCGCTTTAGCCAGCTCGTTGCCCGCCTTGTGGGCAGACAGGTGCCCTGCTGCCCCTCCAGCGTGGTCAATGGCTGCCTTCTTTGGCCTCTGCGTGGCAGCCACCGCCTCAGCCAGCTTCTCCTCCGGCACCATGTTCAGTATCTTCAGGGCAAACAGGAGCTGGAACTTGGCAGTTCCTACGAAGGAGTTGGCCAGGAAGTTGGGCAGCCCACCCATGCGATCCTTCTGGGTGTAGAGCGGGACACGGACCATGCCCATCACCTGCAACAGCATGGGCACAGCTCAGCAGAGGCCACGGCAGCACCAGCCCCCCCCC
>WEKY01000061.1:47990-98949 GCA_013390045.1 Picathartes gymnocephalus | reverse complement strand
GCCCAGCCCGGCGCAGACGGAGCCGGAGCCCCTCGGTTCTTCCCCGGCTCCCTCGGTGCACACGGACTCGCGTGGCTGCTCCACGGGTTTATTACTACAAACATAGACGGGGAGGTGGGGGGGATGTGCCCCGGGACCCCCCGCAGAAGCAGAACAAGGCACACGGCGTGGGCAGCGCCGGGCTCTGCGGGAACAGGGGGCACGGGGGTCACCCCGAACGGGCTGGGACGGGGCTGACCCCCACGTCTCCCCCTGCTTCGGGGTGGGCCGGGGCTGACGCCCGCAGTCCCCCGCTCCCGCGGAGCCCTGCGCCCCGGCAAGGCAGGGAGGGCCACAGCTATGTACAGGGGCAGTGACAGCAAAGGGCTGTGCTCGGTAAGTACAAAATATACATCGGTAGTGTCCTTCATCTGCCTACTCGAACCCCAAATCCCCCGGCCCCCACAGACACCTCCCACGTAAAAACACGACACCAGCCCCTACCCACCGCCAGGAAACATGCACAGGCTGTGCCGAAACCGCGTCGGTGCGAGACCCCGCGCTGGGTCCCCGGGAGAGCCTGGCGGGGTCCGGCGGCACGGGCAGGGTCCGGCCCCGCTCACGAGAGGCTCTGCTCGTCCTCCACGTGCAGACGGGTCTGCTCGAAGAGAAGGGGCTGCGTGGGGCTGCCGGTGCCGCGGACGGGGAGCATCTTGGTGAAGTCGGACGAGCCTGAGTGAGGAGAGGGAGTTCAGCCTCAGAAATAGGAGCCCTGGCGTCAAAGAGCCCTGGCAGGGTGCTCAGCCGTCCCTCCTACACTGGACTGACCACAGGAGATAGGGCTGGAGCCAACCACTCATACCCCCAGACACAGGCTCAGTGTCACAGGTGGGACACAGGACACTAAGGGCAGACATTATCTGCCACAGCCTGGCAGAAGCCAGCAGGGGCCTGGATGTTCGTGGTGCCCAGGAGGCAGCAGAGCCCATGCTCAGCAGAAGCCAGTGGGGAGGGGTTTCTGCTGCCCTGCCTGGTGTCCTGGCACTCAGGGGTGGCAGGGATGCTGTGCCAGCAATGGGAAGGGAGTGAGGACAGAGCCAGCAGTGCAGCCTGGCTGGTTTGCTGCCCCTTCTTCCCTGCCCCCGTGGCCAGGACCAGCCCCATCCCTGCTCTCTGCCAGCATTCCCAGGAGGGCCCTGCTGCCCCACACAACAGGGATGCATAAGAAGAACGAGAAGACGTACCAGCTTACTCCTCTATACCAACAGAGCAGGAATCAGGACCCAGTGCTGCCCAAGGCAGGAGGGAGGAAGGCAGACAGAGAGGGAAGGAGACATTAGAGAGGTAACTCAGAACAGACTGCGACTCTACGGGAGAAAACAGGCTGCAACAACAACAGTCAGAGGTGAGGACAGCACAGTGTCCCACGGGCGTGCTCAGAGCATGGCACACCGGGACCCTCCCGCCGTGACAACACTGCCCCAGCCCCCACAGCAGCTGGCCCAGATGGCTCCCCTCCTCACCCAAAAGCAGGAGCACATTTGGGAGCACACAAGAGGCCTTTGTCACACAGAACTGTGCCAGGGAGTGGCTGCAGCCCAAAGAGAGGAAAGGAGGGGATGGACAGAGACACAAGGGTGAGGGAAGAAGGAGAGAGAAGGGGGGCCAAGTTACCTCTGTATAAGCCCCCCTTGCCCACAGCTCACTTTGCCCACTGGGAGGAAGTGGGAGCCCGAGCACCGGGCAGGAGCCTTCCAGTCCCATCCCGGGGCTACGGGACACAGCTCCAGAACCCCCGCCCTGCCCTGGAGCCAGGGCGGCAGCTCCGGCCCCAACGGCGCGGCCATTACCTGGCAGGAAGACGTCGACCGGGGGGTCACTCTCGGACCGCGTCAGGCTCCGGCTCTCGCCGCAGCCGCCGTCCTGCAGCACGTCTTCCATCGAGGGCGGGCGGCTACCTGGAACCAGCCGAGAGCGCGGCCCCTCAGCCCCGGCACAGACCACGGGCGCTCACGGCCAGGGCGGGTCGAGGTCCTCCATGTGAGGAAGCTCCCCACGCCCTCCCAGCCCCACCGATGTCCCAGGAGTGCCGGTCAGATTGGCCAACCGAAGTGGATCTCTGGCACTTCCCCTCTCATTTCCTGCTATTAAAGAAGTTAATTTGTAACAAATCTGATTTTCTGGCTAAATGAAAGCCACGAAAAGCGAGGGGAAGAGCACTTCCAAGCATCATCAAGTCAATCTGGAGACATCAGTCCCCTCTGGGTGCAGACTGAGCACCAGAGACCCATCCTGCTGATGGGTAGTGGGGATGTGAGGCAGACCAATTAAAACAAGACACCTTTCCGGCAGTTAATATTCTCCAGTTAATGACCCAATGCAGGCATATTTTGGAGTTTAATTGTGAAGATGCCTGAAGAATAAATTCCTAAAAGCCCAAGAACACAGTTTTCCCTACCTCTTCCTGGGAGGTGGATGTTTCAGAGCTCATTTCTTCATCCCCCAATTGTCCCTGTCCCACCACAAGAGCACTGAACACCGAGCCCAGGTCTGGCTGCACCTGCACCTACCCTGCTGCACCGACGAGGCCTCCTCCACCTCTTCCCGGGCCATGCTCTGTAAGGAGGACAGCACAGGTTACTTCTGCAGCTGGAGGCCTTTGGTGTGCCATTCTCCTGCTCTGGCTCTCTCCAGAGAGCTGTGCTTGGGGCCAGGGTTTGTTCCAGGGCAGGAGCAGGGGGCTACTCCCAGTGATGTAGCACCATGGGTTGGGATGGAGGGGTCTTACCAGCAGTGGACACTGGAAGCTCCTAAGGCCCAGCTCCCACCCCTGCCCCAAACACTGCTGGGCTCGCCCAGGATGCTGGGGAAGGTCAACTCTGCCATAGCTCCAGCTGAGTGTTTTCCACTCCCAAAGAGGTGTCAAGAGCACAGGGAGTGGCTACATCCTTCCCCACAGAGTCCTAGAGATAAATAAAGCAGCCAAGACTCTTGGCTCTGGGCAGTGGCCCTTCAGGAGGCACTTCCTGTGTCCCAGAAGCCCCCTCAGCAGAGCTCTGACTCAGAAGCCTCCCCCCAGCAGAGCACACACTCACCTCTGGAGAGCTGGTCTCCCTCAGGACCAGCTCACCCCCACTCAGCACCGCCTGCGAGTCAGAGTCCTCGGAGAGCTTCTCCTCATCCTCCTCATGGATTGGGGATGAGGGAGACCGTAGTGTGCTGCAGCAAGAGAAACTCCATTTGCAGGGAGCTGCCAGCACCCTGGGCCCGGAGGACTTGGGGGCAGCACAAGCCAACTCTCATGAGCAGGAGCTCAGACTGGGGAGCTGAATTCAGGGCCTCCGGTATTGGCCACACAGAGAGCAGCAGCAGCAGCAGGGTGGGACAGAGCCAAGTGGTGCCAAACTTTGGCACAGCAACAAGAGGCCCAGGTCCCACACTGCTCCTCAGACTTTCAGGGTTTTTTTCCCAGGTAAAAATCTGGGCTGGAGCACAGTGAGGAGTGTCAGCAACAAATTCAGTCTGATCTGATCTGAACAGCCCTTTATCCTCACCTAAACCCTCAATCACAGGGCCAACAGAGGAGCCTTCAGACAAGAACTACAGGATCTCAATTCAGCACTTTGTGCTCTGAAATTCAGGTTACTCCTCTTCCCATTCCTCTGCTCCTGAGGAATTCCATGGAAAGCTGAAATTCAGTAAGGTCTGGACATCAAATGTAAATTCAAGGACTAAGTGCATTGGGAAGGAGACATTTCCATTCAAAGTCTTTACTGTCAGCGTGGTGAGGCTCTGGCAGAGATTACCCAGAGAAGCTGTGGCTGCTCTTGGATCCCTGGAAGTGTTCAAGGCCAGGTTGGACAGGGTTTGGAGCAACCTGGGATAGTGAAAACTGTCTCTGCTCAGAGCAGGGAGTTGGAATGAGATGAGCTTTATGGCCCTTTCCAACCCAAACCATTCTGTGATTCTATGATTAAATTCTCCTTTTTAAAAATCCTTTCTTTTGGTGACCGAGCCAGCCCTTAGGAGACACAAGTTGTAACCTCAGGTTGAACACAGGGACAATGTCCCAGTTCTCTCCCTGGCACAAGTACCTGCTGGCCTCCTAAAATTCTGAGTTAGCTGTGCTAGCAGTGATTGGACCAGCCAGAACCCTGTCCTGGCTCTCAGTGTGTGTGGCCACCAAGCCTCAGGGCTTGCAAGAGGACTGGACCCCGTGCCTTGCTGACCTGTCTGGAGACTTGCTGCGCTTGCCCTTTTGGTGGCCACCCTCCAGGGCTCTGTCCATGCCCACGAGCGGGCGGCTGGCGGGAGGCATCCCATCCACCACCCCGGAGTAGGTGATCTCATCGTACAGAGGGGCCGAGGGGATGGAGGGGGACACCGAGCGAAGGCCGTTCAGTGCCTCCAGCAGGGAGATGGGCTCGTAGCCTGGGGGGATGTTGTCAGAGTTCTGTGGGTGAGAAAGAGGGGGGATGTTAGGAAATTATCACTGGGCTGGATGCCCCCTGCCCCCCAGGCAGCCCATCCCCACAGCCACTTCTCCAGGACACCTTGGCTCCTTCCATGGCAACAGCCACACGTTCCCCTCAGGGCTGCTGGTGATGCTCCAGGCAAGTTCCCAGAGCAGTGCTTGAGAGACTGGGCATCCCCCTGATGTGCTTTCAACAGCTGGGCAAGGAGGGTGAGAAAGCAGGCTCCTAAAAAGCTGCTAGAAAATACGTTTTCCCCTGAAAGCTCCTCCAGTGGTTCAGAGACCCTTCCAGCTCAATGAACATCCCACTTGTGCTCCCAGCCATGGAACATGCAGCTGTTTCACAGCACCACCAGTGTCAACGAGGCAGAGCTGAAGGAGGGGAGCATGTGTGCACCAGCTGAGAGATGGTTCTTAAAGCCTACCCCAATTCCACTTCTCCCATGTCCTCTCAGCTGCTAACACTGGCTACCTGCACTGTCATCTCTGGTAAAAGGTAGGAAAGGGATCACAGAACCACTGACCCCGTAAGGAGGAAGGAAAACCACACCAATTCCCATTTCCTCTGTAAATCACAAAGCTGACAGTCAAAGGGACCCTTGCAAAGCCATTAAATCAACACCAGTTGAACTCCAAAAATCCTCCCAATCATAAAGACCCTGTGGACACAAAGACAAATGGAGCTTATGCTGCAACCCAGGGGGCCACAGGAAGCTCAGCCCAGCCCAGCCTGATGCAAATCAAGAGGTGACACTGCAGCAGTCCACGCTACATTAAACTGAGCTGTATCAGCCCTGTGTCCTCAAGGAGGTGGTTCTAAGTTGTATGGAGGATGGCACGGTGCTGCTAAGCCTGGCCATGAACCTCAACAGCTTCTGTGTGCCCCATGTCCCAGCCACACAGCTGCAGATGAGCCTGCCCAGCAACCTGTTCCAACACAGCCCCTAATTGGTGTGAGCTGAGTGCTGAACTGACTCACCTGTGGTCACAGGAGGAGTTACGTCTGATGGGGAGGGAAGAATGAGCGGCACCATTCACCAACCCACATCCCAGTATTGGTCCTGTGAGGGTTATGAGCTTTGAAGATAACCAGCTCAGCTAAACAAGGAATGGGTTCCCAGCTGCTGCCAGCTGTAGGTGGTGGGGCCAAGAGCCATCTCCAAAAAACCTTTCATCTGCAGACAGCAGCTTAGCTGTGCTGTTTTGTGGACAGAAAAGTCAGGGAAGACAAACCCTCCTGGATTCATGTTTGGGACTTTTCTCCTGGCTGTGCAGAGCAGGCCCTGAGGGTTCAAAGGCTGCCCATTTGGGGCTGCTGTGGGGAAAGCTCAGGTTGCACAGCACAGCTCAGAGGCTGGAGAAGGATCTCCCAGCCAATGGCTATGACACTATCGCTAAGACACCACTCCCTTCTCGGACACTCACACCACACCTCCAGGGACACTGCTAGTCCCTGTGGGAGGCTTGCAGAGAGCCAGGTCATGCCAGAATGGATTCAAACCTGAACCAGGCACCAGGTTTTCTCCAGACCTGACAAGCTCAGCAAACCATGTTCCTACAAGGTGAAGCATCTGAGCTGGCTTGAGCAAAAGAAAACTGTAACCCCCTTGATATAGCTGACAGCCATGGCTGCATTTGATGCAAATAAACAAAAAGCCTACAGCCTAAACTAACAGCCTTCCTGGCCTGAGGGCTCTCTCATCTCTCCCCTTCCCAACTCCTGGACCCCCACAATTGCCATTCATGCTGTCCCCAGCACAGCATTCCAGTTACACACTCCCAAACCAACTCAGAGGCCCCAACCAAGACAAACTCCATCCTTCCTGTTCCTGTAAAAGCAAACCAGCCTGTCACAGCCAGTGCTCCTGAATGCAAGACCGGCTCCAGCTGCACCTCTACATCCCAGCACCAGAAACCACACCAAGATGTGCCCACACCAAACAGCCAAGGGGACGAGGTAAGTGCAAGGAAGCTTTTGGGTGAGCTGTGGGGACTGCAGCTTGCCCACAGCCCTATGAAGCTGTGAAAACATCTTGGCCAGGAACCATAAATCAGCCAGGGGACAGTCCCTCAGAGTCAGCACCAGACCCCTGTGCCAAGCTGCTTCTTTCTTGCTTGTTCCTCCACAGGCAAACCTGGGATGTCAGTGATTATCTGTGCAGGGTGTGAGCATCTCACTGCCAATGTGAAGGATGTGGAGTGTCCCAGCCTGGCAGGGGCAACAGGCCAAACCCAGGGTGTCAGCAAGACCTCGTGTGTGACACTGCCACGTGCAGGTGACACTGCTGGCAGAGAGCTGCCACGTGCAACCAGCCGAGTCCACTTACTGTTCTTACTTCCCTCCTAGGCTTCCTGCTGGGCAGGGAGACAGAGCTCACCTTAAGGGGTTTAAAGGGGCGCTGTCAAGAGAAAACCATGTTTTAAAGAAGTTGTTTCTTGAGGTTAGTGACAGGAAGAGACACACAGCATCTCCTCACCTCGCTGCAGGTGACAGCACCCATGTCCTCCACACACCATGCTCTGCTTCACAACAACCCTCGGGGCTTCTCCACCGCCCTATTCTTCAGCCCCAGCTGAAGGCAGCAGAGGGCAGATGGATAAACCCAGCCTTTTTATTGTGACAGTATCTGTTCCCATGAAAACCTGTAGGATGATCTAGATGCAGTTCTTCTCCTCACTCTACTCCCAGTGTCTCACCAAAGCCAGCTGTGCAACAGCACTGCTCAGGCAATAAGCTGCTGCCCTCACCACACTGGGGACATGTAACTGGGCCCTGAGGCCACCAGCACACTTCCCATCCCACACTCCCTCAGATGCATGCCGAGACACCCAGGGAAGCTGCCACAAGGAGACCTTTCTGCTCCCATGCTGGGAACCCCAGTGCCAAGGGCATTTCATCCGTGTGCTGCCACACAGATGTGTGTGCGTGTCAAACTGGAAGCCCTCTGCCCTGTTTTCACAGTTCCCATCCTGTCATGCCCAGAGTCTGCCACTTTTCTTTTCTTTTCTTGTTGGGGCAGGCAACAAGAAGCTTTCTCATCCTGAGGCTTCTGTGGATTTGTTTCCTCCAACCCAGTTGTGTTACTAGTCGATGGCAGACTAGCAAGTTGATAAGAAAGGTGGCACTGCTTGGGAAGCCCTCAGTGGAGGCTCTGACCACACCTCCTGAGGTCCCAGGGCCACCAGCCACCTCATGCACCCACCAGCTGTTTGCTCAGGCTGAGACCAGCGGCCAGGCTTTGTACAGGGGTCACCAGGTACTTACAGAGTGCTCATCATGGTCCACGCTCTGTGCCAGGACAGGGCTGAACGACACCGGCGACAGAGCCCCCGGCTTCTTCCTCACGGCCCGGATCTGCAGCAGGGCACGGAAGGCTAGGAGAGAACAGGAGCTGGTGACTGCACAGCCCAGCAGGGCCAGGCCTTGCCACAGACACACTTGGCATGAGGGAGCTCCCCTGTGCACAGGGAATGAGGCCAGGGAGCACCCCAAAGCCAAATGACAACCCAAACCTTCCAGTCCATCGATCTGCAGGAAGGGATCTGCTGGCTGGAAAAGTCTGGGTACACAGAGCCTTTGCGGAGAACAGGCACTGCCTGCCCCAGTACAGTCATGGACAGGGTACTTCAAGTACTGTACAAGTGTAGAGACCCAAAAAAGTTCCCCTTAAGGGTAAGTCACAACAGCACAGTAAGAAAAACACGAGCTCGGCCTCAGGAGTGCACTGCATGCTACAGGTTGGGTGGGGGACTCATTAAAAACCCTCTGGGTTCCTTCAGGCCTCACAAACCTCAGCCCTGGGGTCCAGCTGTGCTGGTGAAAGGCTCCAGCTGGAGGGTAGGTGGTTGTACTCCTATCTCCAGCACAGCCACCCCTCAGTCCTCCCACCACCACAGCTTTGATCTCCACTCCCTGCAGATCTCTTCTATCTGCAGATCTTTAATATTGTTTGTTCCTCTGTGCCAAGGGTGCATACAAACGAGCCAGACATCTGCTCTGATGCAGCTGTGAGAACTTGCCAGGCATCTCCCTTGTTCTTGTTGTACACAGACCCTTCAAGATCAGCCTAGAGCCAGAGAACAGAGGTACAAATCTATCCTTGCTGCCTTTGCACTTCCCAGAAGCAGATTCCCAGGAAGTCTGAGATGGGGGCATTTTCCAAACAAATACAACCTACTCCCCTGCAGCCTGCAGATGAGAAAACTATGTCCCCGTGTTTTATGATGTGCTACTTACAGTCAAAACTGTCTGGCACTTCCTCTGGTGAGATTTTGCTTTTGGTTACTGCTCTTTGCCATGTTTGGACTGTTTGGACTTAATTTTTCAGGCCAATCATCTGTCTTAGGCTCTTTATTTCTTTTCCTGAGATTTGTCAGTTAGAAACAATCAAATACCTCAGAGACCAGGGGGTAAAACACACACTCTGCTCCTCCCAGCAAAAACACAAATTTCTCAAGGGCTTCCTGTGCCTCTGGCTTTTGAGAAAAAAACACAGAATTCAGCAAATGCTGCCTGAGTGTCAAAACATGCATTTGATTTTTTCCATCTTTTGGGAGCTGAGCAATGCAGGGGTTAAGCAAATCCTCCTAACTCCGGGCAGAGCAAAAGACTCCAAACTGACTATTATCTCATCTCTGCCTCCTGGTGAAATCTGGGTAAAGTTGTCAGAAGGAAAAAAAAATCATGCTATATACTTGGACAGCCCTCCAATTGTGCTGGCTGCTCTCTCAGACAGATACCCTCAGGATAAAGCTTCTCCATCCCCTCCTTTGGGGGATTTTCCATCATCTTCACCAAAACACAAGAACTGCCAACATGGCACAGCCCAGAGCACCTGCACCTTCAGATCCACCCCAGGCAGAGGGCGAGTGGCCAGGGAGGCACTGGACAGAGAGGCATTCTCCTCTCCTGTCTGAGGACATTAATTTTAGGTGCCAGGAATCTCCAGGTGCCAGGGAGAGCAGCAGCACGTGCGATGCTGAGCCTTGGGGTGGGGTATATAAAAGAGGCTCCTTTTCCCAGCCTGCACTGCCTTATGAGGAGCCTGGGAGGGGCCAGGGCACTCACGGAGCCTGCAGATGGGGCAGTTGTTGGCCTGGTAGCGCAGGGTGTCGGCACAGGAGTTGCAGAGGCAGAGGTGGCGGCAGGGCAGGATCAGGGTGTCCCGCAGGTCCGACAGGCAAACCACGCACTCGTTGCTGTTGTCGCTGTTCTCGTCGTCTGACGGCTGCAAGGAGAAGCAGGAGGTTGGCATGGGAATGGTGGGGGCTGTGCCAAGCTGCCAAGGGACTGGAGCCTGTGGGAATTTCCCACCCAAAAGTCTGGAAATTCTCTTTTTGCAGCTCTCAGCAGGGGTTCCTCAAGGAGAGCAAGGTATAGCCCACACCGCCCTGCTCACACTCCTTCGTCTCAGGGCACCTGCACTGTGAATTCGTGATGGAGTTGTCCTTCCCAGAGCCATGTTCTGTCCAGAGGGGACCCGTTTTGGGGCAGGGATCCCCTTGACTGATACTGACCAGGAACAAGCTCCTGCCTCCCATCCTGGGTGGCTCCAGGGTCGTTAGGGAAGTGGAACTCCTTGGTACTCTGGCCTTTCTTCCCCACAGAGAGAGCAGCCCCAAAAGAAGCTGTGTGCTGCCTGTCATTCCAGCCATGTCTAACCCAGCTTCCACAGGTCCCCTGAGCTAGTGAGTGGTTCTCCTGCATCTCCTGTGCTGACACAAGCTCTGATGCAGCTGCAGGAGAACGAGCCCAGGATGCTCACCTGCCCACAGCTATCCTGGTAAAAGGGTCAGTGTGCACCCATTCAACATGAACGTGCTTCACACCTATCCTTCAGTCAGAGCCCAGAAATTGGATCACAGATACTGATCAAGCTGGGAGGAGAAACGTGCTCTCCAACCACAAGACTGACACCGGAAAACTCCACAGTCTCCCCACTGATGTCACAGAAGTGTTCCAGAGCCCACCACGATGACCCAGGATGAGGCACCCTCCACCTTCACCTGGGGCCCCTTTGGTCAACATGTGCCAGGCCATGGGCAACCTTGGTGTAAACAGCAATTGTGCTGCTGCCACATCCTCATCCAGCCTTTTTTTGGAGGGAGAGCAGTCTCTTTGCTTTTCCAATCACATGGTTTGCTAAATAAGGAAGAACAAAAATGGCCCCAGGCCACTTGTCTGATCCCACAAACATGGGATTGCTGCATCAAGAGAATCATCACAAGATCCTGGAAGGCCCAAAAAGAAGCCCTCAACTCTGTTAAATAGATCCTGTGCAAGAAAAGTCTTGGAAAAGGCTTTTCCCTCCTGCCTCTTCAGGTGCTGCCTGTTGGTACAGGCAGATAGGGATCACAGGATGCTCTGGGCAGGACACTGGAGAGGAAATGCTGCTTGTCTTGCTCCATGGCTACTCCACTGTTTGCAAATCATGGACTCCACACCCTGGAGCACTGTGAACCCGAGGCCAGCACTGGGTACGCTCCACAGCCCAGGTGGCTGCAAAGGGCAGCTCTACAAAGGCTAAAGGAAGAATAAAGCAGTCACACAACCTATGCAGGGCTGTGCAGCAGGCTGGGATCCAGCAGCAGCCCCTCTCTCAAGATGGGAAACGTTTCTGGTTATGGCATTGCATACACATCCCTTAGGGATGCTGTGCTCCCTCCTGCTTTTCCTGGAGAAAGGAAGAGGAATATCTCTGGACACTGGCAAGCCCCAGAGAATTCAGTTCTCTGAAATGCTACAGGAACATGCAGAACCCCCAACCAGAACACAAAACAGCCACAAGAGCAAAGCACAGACACCAAGCACAACTGCCTTGACTGCAGAGAGGCAGCAACACTGGATCTCTACAAGCCCTAAAAATCAGTCTCTGACACACCCCTGGGGCACTGATGCCCTTCTCTGCTAGCAATTCCAGCCACAGGGAACATCCTCAAGAGCCTCATGCTGCCTAAAACTACCTCAGCACAACTCCACTGACTGTTTGGGCCTGACACCAGGGATGATCTGTCATGCCTGGGCTTCTTTGGTGCCTGCAATAGGACACAGACTTGACTCTGGGAAGCACCTCCACATTGCCCTGACAATCCCCATCACTAAGCTCAAAAGCAGAAGGTGCAGGCTGGAAACCCCCAGCTGAGAGAGCCTCCTGGGCACCTTTACCTTGGTCTCCTGGTTGTTTTTGTTCTCGATGCCGTAGATCTCCTGAAGCAGGTAGCTCACCCGGTCAACCTAGCAGAGAACACCACAGTTAGAGTGACAGCTGCTCTGTCCTTGCTGCTTTATGACCACCTTCCCTCCCTGCCTGTGTCAAATGCCCTCGTTACACTCAGAGCTGCCCTACAGCAACGTGAAAAAGTTGCAAATTTTTGCAACAAATATTGCAAAGGACAGCTGGGAGAATGAGTCTCTCCTTGCTCAAAAAGTACAGCCCATCCTGCCTGGTCTGAGCAGAGAGTAAAAAAGTGGCTAGCTAGGCTATCAAAATAATCTAAAAAGCAAGTACTCTGCTTGTTCCAGACATCTAGAGCAAATACACACCCATAGCTCAAATAATCCAGAGGCAATCAGCCTTCCACAGTCCTCTCCTCTGTGAGGTCCTGCTTAACTTTAACCAAGATGAACTTCCACCCATTCTGCAACCTCAGCAGATGGGCTGTGCCAACAGCTCCTTACTGGCACACCAGTGACAGCACATCACCTTCCTGTTCATCCCCTGGGAGCATAAGGTTAAGCAGAAGAGAGACAAACCATGTCCCTCTAGCATGAGAAGCACTCAAGGAATAACTCTATGTTAGTGCAGTGTCATTTACTGCCATCCCCAGGCCCTTGGTGGCATCTCTAAACCAGGGATGTGGTGGCGGAAGGTGCTTGAGGCACAGGTGGAAGTTGCTCAGAGCCCCAGCCTGGGACAACTGCAAGCCATGACTTCTGCAAACTGGCAGCTGCCTGCAAAGCTCCAGAAGCAGCTGAATTACAGCACTGAGACAGTCAAGGTTCAGTCCTGTTAAAGATCTTTACTGATGATCCGGATGAGGGGATCAAATGTACGCTCAGTAAGTACACAGACAACACTAAGTTCGGTGGGAGAGTTCCTCTGCTGGATGGTAGGGAAGGCTCTGCAGAAGGATCTGTAATGCAACAGGAGGCTCAGGCTGGACACCAGGAGGAATTTCTTCACAGAAAGGGTTGTTAAACATTGGAAGGTGCTGCCCAGGGAGGTGGTGGAGTTGCCATCCCTGGAGGTGTTCAAAGAACAACTGGGCTGGGTGGCAGGGTGGTGATCAGTCGCAGGCTGGACTCGATGATGTTGCAGTTCTTTTCCAACCTAAATGATTTTGTGATTCTGTGATCTGGTGCAACACAGCAGCTTCCCCAGAGCAGGGTGTGTTCCTCCATAGAAACCCTTGCAACAGGTAAAAGGGTGAGGGGGTTGCAATGTACCAAACAGACACATCTCATGAATTCCTGCCATCTCCAGTAGCTGTCCAGCTCACAACACACAGTGAAGCCAAGCCACCAGCAGCCCAGTGCTAAAAAGAGCTTGTCCATTCCAGGGCCTCTGTAACTTCCATGTCTAACTGGCCTCTCTCCTCTCTTGTTGTTACTGCTCAAAAAGAGATGGCTTTTCCATGGGATTCCAATGCTGCAGAAGATGACACATGCCAAGGTGGGGGCAGGAGCTGGCTGTATCCAGCCCATTTGCCAGTTCAGAAATGCTCTGAGCTGGGACACAGCAGTGATAACAAACTAATTCCAGAGTCTCCCTGTGTAACTCAGTGTGCAGCTCACAGACAATCTGCTCTAGGCCTGCATTTCAAGGCAATGAGATAAGCTGTTGGACTGCTGAGCAAAACCCTCTGCAGCGGCTCACAACTCACCCAGGAAGTTTGGGAACAATTATGTGGGAGATGTTCTTTTGTAACTTGGCATTTCAAAGAGAGCCTTGTTCCAGCATCCTGACTCCTCAGAGGATCATGATGAGCGACAGTGAGTGCAGAAGCTGTCAGCTCAAAGCATAGAAGAGGTCAGGAAGAAGGAGGCCCAAGTCTCTGCAGGAGTCTGCGTTCCTTTTGACTGCTTCCCTCTAAAAATCCTGAGGAGCTTCTGTCCCAGTAGGGAAAGGGTGAGCAGTGCAACAAAGCTCTTACTAGGAAGAACTCAAGGTTTTCAGAGTGGGAGTAATTAAGGAGTAGGTAGCTGTACACAATGCTTCACCTTCATGCTTCTCCAACCCATCCCACACCACGTCATCCCTCCAAAGGCTTCTGTTGCTATTTACAGCCTCGGCAGATGCACACGGAGCCACTGGCCAAGGCCAGATCATGTTTTACTGCTGATCCATCTGTTTGTATTCATCCATGCTGCCTTTCTTCAGACAGGTTGGTGCTTACACTACAACTGATCTCAGCACAGAGCACTTCAGATCATGCACTGCTGCTTCCTGATCAATGCCCACAAAAGGTGCCCACAAGCCTGGTAATGGCAGGCAGGGAAAGGCAAAAGGAAAGCAGGGATGGCAAAGAACATAGAGTGTTATACAGATGATTTACTCAGACATAGACTCTATACCTCTGCTCTGTGCTCGTAAGGGTGCAGATGCTATCTCAGTTTCAGTGTGCTGTGTGTTCTTCCAAATGCCATCTGGAGCTATGATTACTGATGGAGCTTGTAGCTCTTTTCTGACCCAGGGACTGCAACAAACATCCTAGAGCAAAGAGTGTCTTATTAAGACACTTAATGACCTTCTTGGTAGGAAAAACCTACTTAATTCAGATCAGAAAGCCCCAGCTATCAAGTAAGCAGATGAAATGAAACTCATTTAAAGCTAAAACACAGCACACAGCTGAAGCTGAAAGGATTGACCACCAAAATTTCATCTCTTTCTTGAAGACATTTCAAGCTGAGCCTTGAAACAGGATTACTACCAGATTTCTTTTCAGAAGCTGTAATTCTTGGCAATCTTTGCAGTTGCTTATGGATTTCTGGCTATGCAAGACTGGATGCAACCTCAATCTTGATAAAGCACCACCCAGGTTCTGCACATCAGATCACACCAGGATGGGGGACAAAACAGCAAAATTAAGGGTTGCCAGCACCTCGCTGCCTTTGCTTATGATATCTGAGCTAAGGGGGTGAGATCTCAGGCTCTCAGTGAACACCAAACCTTCCCACTGTACAGCCAGGCACCTGTGGGACACCAGCAAGTCTTTAACCAAGAGTAGACAGGAAACAGGTACTTACGATCTGCTTCTGTTTTAGCGGTTTCACGGAAAAACTGCCATCAACGTGCTAGCAAGAAAAAAAAGAAATGCATTAAATAGCTGAGGTGTACAAATCAGAATGGACTCATTTCAGAGCTGGTCCCTGTTAGCTAAGAGGAGGGTGGAGTGTGTATCAGCAGGACAGCCTGGAAGGTAGCAGGCCCTCCCAGTAGAGTTAGTGGAACAGGGTATTGGAGCACCCCCCGGTCTGCTCCAGTGTGGAGCCAGGTGGACTTGGCTCAAGTTAAACCTGGCTGAAGTGGGTCAGAGCCCACACAAAACTCCCCTGGCACAATGGGTGCTTTCAGTTTGCAAGCAGTCCAACTGGGTGAAGACACTTCTTCAGCCAGTCCAGCAAGACTTGGCAGAATATATTTGTTAAGATATGACTGAGTCACTCGAGGCCAGAGCAAGGTGCTGCCATGAGGCTGAGAACAAGGTTTGTCCACTGGATGGAGTCAGAAACAAGTCCCATGTGCTCCACATCCTGAGAGCTGCGAGTTTTTCAATTTGCTCAGTGGCAGCAAGCACAGCTGGAACAATTCTGTGCATGCCTGGTGCCAAAATTAGTGATGGGAGTAGTGGGCCAGTTCTACTTTCCCCATCATCCCCAAGGGCCACTGAACTGAAAGATATCAACTCCCCTGCCACAGCCTAGAGAGCAGCAAAGAAGACTCCAGCAGGTCCTGTGAACAGCTGCAGATCTACATCTGTTTGCTCAAGGAGTCTCAGAAGGAAGGGACAACAACATCACACCACAGACAAGACAGTCCTGTTTTCGGGCAAATAAGTTTCTGCCTTTGGAGGAGCTGCAAGGTCAGACTACACACAGGATCAAGGTTATTCTTCTGATCTTAAAGATACATACAAATAGCAAGTTACCAAGTCCTGCTGGTCTGTCTTTCCTCTGAACAAGCTCTGGGGATCAGCAGTACTCATTCATCAAGGACCTCCCCTGGATTTATGGACCTACACTTCAAAAACTGCAATTACTTTAAGGATGGGGAATATATTTCAACCAAACAGGGATAATGAAGAACTCAACATGTACTTTGTCTTGTGACTTTTTATTAAGAGGGAGATTTTAATCTTGTTTTAAGCATTCAGTGGAAGATGAGAGGTAAGAAGTGGCTGAATAATGACTGACAGATTCTAGTGCAGTGTTTTTTCACATCAGCCAGAGGAAACTACAATAACATCCCTGCCCTACTCCTAGGGGTGCTGCAGCTGACTCCATCTCATTTCTGACAGATGTCCAATTGCCAGGAGTAAAGCTACCTACAAAGCCAGTGCTCAGAACAGCCTTTCTGACAGGGGAAAACTCATTTTCTTCACAGACCAAGTCCAACAAAAAAAGCAACCTAGAACACTTAGAGCATCTTCCACCCATATGGCTTCCTTAGGACTGACTCTGTTTGCTATGGCCTCTGACTCAGCTTGTCACCATCCACATTATCCACCTCAAAAGAACAGAATTAGGACCTGGCAGGATTGAGATACAGAAGTCAGCCACCTGCCAGCTGGGAAGTGGGGAATTTCCAACGGCACAGCACTGATCCTGCTCCCCTCTACATTTCCCGCTCTGCTCCAGCACCTCTTGCCTCACCTCAACACGTCACTACAAGTATCACCTGCCCAGGAAACGTGTCTGCAGTATTACCACAACCAGACACAACAGGGTTATGTAATGGTTAGGCCAGTTACAGATATTGCAACTGTTTTCAGGGTCCAGTTATCATGGGAAGAGAGTTTGTTATCAAGACTTGTGGACAGAACTTGGGCTTACCATGTAGGCAGGGGTCAGTTACATCAACCACACCACTCAAAAGCAGTGGAGCTCAGTCTTTACACAGGATGCATCCCAATCCTTCCACGTGTGCTTGGTCCTGTGTGTAAACTCAGGCCTAACAATGGTTCAACAGGGTCTGGACACAGCAGATCCAATTCTGCAAAAATCGTGAGGCCCTGGAAAACTGCACAGCAGCAGCCATGGCCAACACCTTCCACCCTCCATGGGAACACACCCTCTCCACACACAGGAAACACCCCTGCCATTCCCTGAGTGACCAGATCAGGTACAAATGATAATTACAGGCTGCACAGGAGCTGCTGCAAATGATTCTTTGTACTACAGCAGCACCCAGTCACAGGCCAGGACTCTGCTGTGCCAAGTGCTATATAAATATAAACTAATGACCTGTGGAAACATTTACATACACAAGAACAGGGACAGAAGGATAAAAAAAACCTCATTTACCTTTTCAAATGCAGCCAGAAGAACATGGGCATGACCAGTGACCTCAACCACCACTGCAAAAAGAGAAAGGGCAGACCTGGTTAAACCTCTCAAGCAGCACAAGCATAAAAGTACCCTGAGCTGAATTTTAGTCTTTTGACAATTTCTGAGCTGCCATCTGTTCTATTATCACCTCCTGCATTTAGAACTTTTCTTATCTTGTCATCAGGTTGCTTCAGAACAGAGCAAGAATAAAACTCTGCTGGGCTCTGTGGTGGACCCTACACTACCATGCCTTCGTTGTCCTGGGTGCTCCAAACTATCCCACTTTGTTTGCAGAGGTTGGAAGGGACAGTAAAACAAAGCACTCACTGGGATTCTCCTGTCCCCTCAAATTTCTGGGCTTAATTACCTGAATTTATCACAGCTCTATCTGTCTTAACAGCAGTTGGCAGCACTGCCAGCCCTGTTACTTATCACTTTATTTCAGTCTAGTCAGACATGCTTATAAAACATTTATTTCTCATACTGACTTCAGACACTGAAACATCTCTGCCCAGCTCTTTTTCCCCAAAGACAAGCATTTTCCCTCTTCCAAACTCCAGGGTTCCCTCTTAATCCCACGGCAATGGGAAGGAGCTGTCAGAGGTTTCAGTACTGCATTTCTGGCTCCCTCAGCAACCAGAGAGCGAAGAGGAGGTGAGGTACAATCCCAGCCTCTCTCACTCAGGACTCTGAGGCTCTGTTTAGCTCCAGCTGGTTGGATCCTTTTCCTGAATCCTGTTCAGACTCATCACATGGAAATGGGAGACAGAGTTTGTAAAGGAGTCACAGAGCAGAGGGAAGGCATGGAAGCACTCATCCTGCTTGGAGTGATGAGGGCTGTGCTCAGCACAGGCAGGAGAGCTGGGGGGCAGCTCTGCCTGGAAGGTGCAGCTCAGGGAAGCAACGCGTGCTCTGTCTAAAAGGGAAAGGAGCTCCACAGCTTCCTTTGGGCTCCCAGAATAGCAGAGACAACAGAGGAACCATTCCCTGGACTGTGGCACACAGACCATGTTTGGAAACAGCTGTATGTGAGAGAGGGGAGATTTAAGAGATGAGATGTGAGAGAGAGTCTGCAGATTTGCTGGGTAACTGAGGTTGGTCATGGCAATTTGGGTAGAATCAGGAACACAACGAAATGCAGAAAAGGGGGTTAAAACTGGCAATTCATGTGCTCACTCCTCCCACTGCCAGCCAAGAGCAAGGCTGCGCCATCTCTCACAGTAAGCAAAATCCAGGTCCCTTCCCTCAGTCTGAAAGGCCAAGGAAGAGGTAACAATTCATATCCTCTGTGCATTCCAGCAGTGCGTGTGGCCAGAGTGCTGTGACCTGCTCTGTGCAGCACCTTTCCTTCCTGTTCTCTGCCTCTCCCTGGGAACAACCTCACTGGCAGCAATGGGCCAGGGCTAACACTGCAAGCCATGGCAGAGTTCAGTCCAAACCAGCTTCTCCCTGACTGCTATTTTAATTTAGTGTTCAGCCTTATTTAACACAAGCAGTTCCAAGCCAGCTGTAATTTTCCAGGTGCTCCAAACAGATCAGGCAGCTCCGTCCAGTCCCATCAGTTAAAGAAAAAACCAAAATACCAACAATTTCCTCAAATCTTGCTCAAGTGTCACACATTTTTGTGCTGGTATTCTTTCCAGGAGGGGATTTAAAAGCAGTTGGTTTTCTAGGTTATTAAAATAGATGGGAGTACACTATTGGTTAAGACTGGGCATGGTACGTGCATAAATGTATGCTTCCCATACTGCCTCCTGTTCTATTTTTGATCCTTCTAGACATGCCCACTATTAGAGAGTATAAATACCTTGCCAAAAGTTCCATAAACAGACGAAGGTGTTTTATATTTATGGTCAAGAAATGCACATATATGTCGATTTTACTAATGGTGCATGAAATCACTAAAAATAGATACACTTTAGCAGTAATTTCCTTTATGTTGCACTGTGCTTTGTTAGTCACACTTTAAATTGGCTTATTCAGTTCTATTTCTGTCTGCTTGGAAGACTGTAAAATAACGTAATGAGTTTCTGGACTTTTTCACATCTACAACATAAGAAACTGAGCAAGAGACTGACTTGAACAATGTGATCAACAACGGATTTTTTCTTTTCTAATTATCTTAAATTTTGTACAAAATGTTACAGAAGTGAAATGCTGGCCCTGCTGACCATAAAACACCCCAGTTTCAAAGAAAATGTGACTGCCTTGTGCCCTTTTCATTGCTGACACTTCAAATGAGCCCAAATGCACACATCTCCTAAGGGAAATACCATGTAAGGTGAGTAATAATCTAAATATTCACTGGACTACCCTCTCCAAAACAGCAGTGTGCTTTAAAAATAATCATCAATCATAATTATGAATTATGGTTAGTTATTAATTATTTTTAAATAATCAACAATTTTTTCTCCTGAAAGGTTATGCTCTTTCATTTTAACCATTCCGCATCCTCAGAAAAAGCACAATTTCAAACTGCTGAATGAAGCTGCATTTGGCTGAAGACTGGCCTGAGTATTTTAAAGCCATTTCATTTTCTCTGCCCATTTCCCATTTCCAGGTTTTTAGAAGGACAAAGAGGGAAAAAAGACCAACTCCCTCCTCTTCGACCTATAAACTCCAAAAGAAAAACCCAATGTGCAAGGAAGTAATTTGCTCTAATTTGTGTGCCTGGCACTGGGGGCAGAGCCAGGAGCTCTCCTAACCACTATTCCAACACCAAATACTTGGCCATTTTTCCTGTAAAAAATGGATGCCATTTTTAAAACTATGTTTTTTACGTGGTTAGCTTGGTTCTTTTTATAAAGGGAAGTTACGGTAAACTCCTGAAATATTTTTATTCTGGAAAGGCTCCCCAGGGAGGCCATTGCTGAAGGGGTCACATAAGCTCAGAGAGAGCCAGGAGAAGACCATGGGAGCAGAGCATCAATTCTTACCATCCCCTTCATCCACCACTGCTCGGATGACCACAGGGAACACACCACGGTCCAAGTCAAAATTCAGCTGAGGGAAAGAAATGAGCTGAGGTTACACAATTCACACCAGACTTGCCTGAAGACAACAGTGCAGATCACATTAGATCAATGAAGGGCCCTTCTGACAGGCCCCCAGTCCCTGGTCTCAAAAGGACACAACAGAGCAGGAAGATTCAAAATTCCAGGCACCAAATTTAAAAGGGAGCCAACTACAACATACACACACTAAACACCAGCTGTGGATAGCAAGGCAAAGGATCTCAGTCTGAATTTCAAACGGAATTTAATTCTCATTAATTCATGTATCCTAAAAGTCTTCTGAGTGATTTGTAGCAGGACAAGTTTCTCAAAATATATCCAGTGCCACAATTTTGCTTACGTACAATAGGATATATTGGCTGCAGCAGAGCAGCACATTGTGCTCCCAACACCACAAAGGGACCCCGGCTCTGATATGAAGTTCCTGAACACATAAGAGGAAAATCTGCAACACTTCAAGCTCACACAACACTTCAAGGAAACACCAGCCTGATTTCCATCTCTTGGCATGTTATGAAATGCAGGTCCTTGACCTTCTAATTGGTGAGAGTGAAAATTTGAGTGCAAGGGAAACAGTCTCAATTTCTCCCTTTGCTCTACACTTCATTAAAGCACATCAAAAGCTCAGAATCATCTTAGAAATACAAGGAAAAGGCAACCTTACACTGTCCTATGCCAGGAATGGAAGTGGCTCAATTGTTTTTGTTAATTACTGACTTGGATGTTTTTGTCTCATCTCTTGCCAAGACTGAAAAAAAAAGAGATGTAATTTCATCCTGATGCTCCAGGTAGTCTGTCTTCTCTTTTTCCATGAAAACTGAGACCCAATTCCAAGGGCTGCAGCACCATTCAGGCAGTGCTTTGGGGCTTCCATCACTTTGCCACAGCCCCAACATCATTTGCAGCCAGATTTGCTCCAGTCCCTCAAAATAGAAACCATTTGAAGGGAAAGTCACACCAAAGAACTGAGGTTGCTTTACCATATAAACTCTGGTGTTCTCAAACAAAAGGCCTCTTTAAGGCATCATTTCACATTCATTTTTAGGGCCCTGAATATAACTCAGTCAACACAAGCCATAGTCTATAATTTCTAAGCAAATTAGTAAATGAAGAAGATAAAATGAACTTTTATAGAGCTTTTCACAGAAGAACTCAACATAACATCAGTCTCCCTTCTTCCCCAGCCAAGACCTACGTCATATCCGAGTATTACACTAAGCAAAAATATGAAATAAATCTGGGTTTTGAACAACACCAATAACAAAGCTGGAAAGAAATCTGAAATGTCAATCATACACAGCTAAGACACTGCCAGCTGTCTCAGATAAAAGTGCTGCATTTTGGTGGCCAGTTAGAAATATTTAGGACAAGGACCAATATGTAACACAGAGCTGACATGGGAGGGGAAACTCTTTGGAATCACAGTGCTTGTTCCACATTTTCTCCAGCTCCCAGTAACACCAATGAAAAAAGAAGAAACAGAGGATGCAGCAGAACAAGCAAAGGGAGCTGGAAACTCACTTTTCCTTTAAGCTGTCAAAGGGATATGACTTTAGTACTTAAAACCTTGCTGACAGGAACAAAAGCGTAAATTAAGCTTCTCAATTCTTTAAGAAGAAAGGGATCTGAGCTCTCTCAGACAACAGAAGGGATTGAAAAGCAGCTCTTCCAGGCTTTTGTAGGCTGAACTTGTGAAATCATCTATTGGCAGAGAAGCCAAGACATCAGGAGACCAGACTCTGCAGGCTCTTGGTAACCACCAAGGCATTTGTTAAGGCACGGGACTGATTATAGCTGTAACTGTAACTTCAGGACAATAGCTATTCAATCTTTCAAACACATGAAAGATTACTCCCCTCCCTTTTTTTTTTTTTTTAATAGGTAGAGTTATCTGCCAGGGTTCACATACACAATACACTTGCACAGGCTTGGGTCAGGAAATGAACACCATTATCAGTGTGCATGCCCTGGGAGAGGGGTCCACAGGAACAAATACATTAGAAGCAGCTACAGAACAACTCCTCTGCCTTTGAAATATCTTACCACAATTCTGCACAGAGCAGGGGAAAGACCAATGCTTTCCTTCCCTGTGCCACATGCAGGGGAAGCCCTTGGGTCAAAGCTTCAAGGCTCAGAAACCAAAGGGTCACTGCCCATGTTGGATTTTGCAGATACCAAAGCTACCAAAATTAACAGGACTCCACAAATCTTGGTATGCAGAAAAGCCACAAAGCTTAATTAAAACCAAGCCCTGGTCCGTTTGCAGTTATGAGTTAAATTAAGAAGAGGAAAACATTCCCTTATTCAGCATTGATGCACCAGTGTAAATCTGCCCCAGAAGGAGAATATTCCCTCACAACACTGTACTGCTACAGATAATAGTGCAGGATGTGGCCCTTTATCAGAACAGGACTCTTCCAGAACAGTGGTCTCCAAACTATTCTGACTATTCATCCCATCAGTAATGTGTTTTGAGCACATATTCCCAATATATTTGTGTTTATCATCTATGGGTTACATACGTGTATTTCTGAAGTCCTTCCTACACCCCAATGAATTGTATTGCATGCACCTGACTTTGGAGACCACTGTTCTAGAGGCCCACCCAAAAAACCCCAAAAATCTTAAAACTAAAACCCATGAAAACAGAGAACACGACAGACATTTGTTCCCACAAGCTCTTTGGTTGACAGGGAGAGGAAGGTTGAGGAAAGCAGGTTTTCCAGGAAAAGCTCCAGTGTCCATCTCTGCAGCCTCCCTCCTAAATCAGCTGATCAGTGATATCAAAAGTCACTTCTCTGGATTTCCTCCCAGTTGCCCTGATCTGCCTGCCAAGTTCCCATAGTGCTCCTCCCACGGCAGTACCCACAAAATACGCTGTAGGAGCTGGGAGAAAGTGTCTTCCAGCCACAACTTCATGGCACTAAACAGAGGCCAGTGCTTCTGGGAACAACAGGGTGTGGAAAGAAGGGGACACTGACAAGACACTTACCTCATCATCCTTCCACTCTGAGAAATCAATCTTGAAGGAAGGCAGGGAGAATTGCTGGCTTACCCCTCTCTTGTAATGAACCGTCTCGGACTGCAGAGAGGGATTCTTTGTGCTGTATCTGAAGGGAGGGGGAAAAAGGAAACTCACTGTAACGAACGACTGCTCCCTGCTCAGCTCTCACTCACTGCCGCCCATCAGCCTTTCAGGAATCACAAGTGGCAGCTCTAAGGGCAGAGCTGGCAGGGGCTGGCAGCCATTCAGTGGGGACACAGAGGGAGGGGAAAGGTCAAAGCAAGAAGGTGAGCACAGGAAAGAGAAAGCAGCGCAGACAGGCAAGGTCTGATTGTGTCCATACTGACCTGCCTGGGTGTTGGAGTACAGGGGGGTATAGCAGCTTGGCAAAGGCCTGCTCACTAAATCCAGGGCCTAGGCAACGCTGGCTTCAAGCCCAGCACAGTCCTGATTTCTGCAGGAAACCCAGGAAGAATGAGCTATGACCTAACAGTGGGAACACACAACCCAGCACGGTGCTGAAAGCTCTCCTGTGCCTCCATGGGACAGCTCTGCAGTGGGAAACGCTGCTTGGCTCCCACCATCCTGCTAAGCCATTCCAACCCACTCCTCAACCCCTCCTCTGCTTTCCCAGAGGCGTTGCAGGGCTACCAACACCACCAGAGAGACACCAACCATCCTCCACGCCAGCCACTCAGTGAAGAGTCACAATTCTTCCACTGTCTCAAGGCTTGTCACTGAAACACCAGCACTGTCAGGCTGGGATAAACATCTGGAATGGGACCACAGCTGCCATCCACCATCTTCTGCATCCTGAGCCCACCTGGTGCTGTCTTACCCAAGAGACTTTTCCCTGCCCACTCCCCCTTTCTGGAGGGTGATGTCTCGAGCTGGATGTGCACAGCCTCTCCCAGTTCTGGTACAGGAGAGGAGGCAGTGAACCCCAAAGCAGAGTGGGAACATCTGAAGCTGCCTTTACCACCAAAGCCTTTCTTGTCAAATTACCAACTGTGTTCAGAGCACACTGACAAACTGGAGAGAAGGGGAGAGATCCCCTGCCCAAGAGACACTGCAGCAACATCCGCCCTCAGCACAGGGACAAGACAGGCTCCAGCTCTACAAGAAAAACCTCTGCCTTTCTCTGGAAAGCTACAACAGTTCCTGTACCCTCTGAGGATCCAGAAGGTCACCAGATCCATGTTAAATGCTGGAAGATCATGACAAAGGGCAGGTTCACCACGTGCACTCTGCTCTTCCTGCTAAGGCAGGTGCACTAAGTTATTTATGACAATACCCTCAGAGCCCATTCTGTACTGTGCTGAAATTGTGCTGCTTTACTAGGAGGTCTCACTCCATCCTTTGCATTTCAAGCATGGTGTGGGGGAGATCAGAATGACAGGTCTTTTATATGTGAATTACAGAGCAAGCAATTGAGTGAAGTTGTATTTACTGAGCTGTCAAGCACAATGAATAGAGCAAGCCTCTATCTAGCTCCTTTTGTGGCACTCTCAAAGCTTCCCAGCTCTGCAGAGAGGCACAATTCTCCCTCCACATCTGGGAAAGCAGGGGATGGAAGACTGACTTATCTAAGGTGACAGCAAGTCAGGAACTTACTGGAAATAAAGTGCAGAGGAGAGAATGGAACTGGGAAAGGGGGGTGAACATGATGCTGCTGATGCCAGGAATGCTGGAGGACCTGCATTTACAGCACCACAAACCCAAACTAGGCTACAACAGGAAAACAAATAACACTGTTCCAAGGAGGACAGGGCAGAATAATACTCACATTGACTTGCTGCTCTCACCATCCCTGGGAAAAGAAATAAACCAGGCACATAGATTTTCTGAGCTAAAGAGTAGGACAAAATTATTAAGGAGGCTTCCCCAAGTGAGCTTCATGCTTCAGACTGTGTGACTCTCTGGCCCCCATTGCCAAAACACACCAGACTTGGATCTGAACACCCAGATAACTCTGGACACCTCCAGCCAGCAAGCTGGTGAATTCCCTGAAAGTCTGATGACCCCTGACTGCCTCACAGAAATGGATCATCCTTCCAAGGCGAAGCACAGGTTCTCTGCAGAAGGCAACACTCCCTGTGCTACACAGGAGGAAAACCTGACAAGCTGTTCTGAAGCAGATATCCTGCATATCAGGGTCTAAGGGGCCTCTACCCATCCCCTGCCCCTTTGGTTGGCATCTGCTGCATTCACAGTCATCTATTCCCTGCCTGTGCTGCTGGGGCTCACAGCAAACAATGCAGAGAAGCTCTATGGAGCTGTGCAGATGTGTTACAGAAAAAGAGAGCATGTATCAAAGAATAAAGGACAGCAGAGAAGCAACACGCTGCCTCTCTCTGCATGAAGACTGAAAGCTGAATGTTTGGGCTGCTGTTGCTCAGACTGCACTGGGCCAGGCCTCCATCTGGACAAAACCACCTTGTGACCATTGGAAGCTCAGGACAATGGAGAAGTGAGGGGGGTCTGTCCTATAAGGTCAGGACCAAACAGAAATCCTCAGTCACATTATTTAAAACCTGTTTGTTTGCTCAGGTACCCCTGACAGCAGGAGAATCACAAGCAACCCAAGGTACTCCTCTGCTGGCTGCAGCAGCAGCCCCCAGTTCTGTCCTCAGGGTTCATGCAGCCCATCTCCTCTTGTGAGCTCTGTGACATCTTTACTCACAAAAAGCAAATTTTACACTCTGCACTGACTCCTTCTTCCCTCGTGTCAAACCCTTCCACCTCCGAAACCAGCTGTGTTCACAGAACCAGCAGATGAGAGGCCTTGTGACTATATCCCAGTGATTTTTGAGAGAACAGGAACAAACTAAAATTATTCCCCAGTCCCACTCTTCCTCTATCAGCTGAGAGACACTCACTGCCTGCACGGAGAAAGTCTGTGGCACTTGCAGACCCTAAGTAGCTCCCAAGACAAAAGTGCCATGCTAGAGTTTGGCTAAGCAGAGTTAAACTTTTGTTGCTACATTCTCACTGGGGTGTTTCCCTCTCCCTCCTCTTTGGTCTGTGCCTGGGGAAGTTCTCAGCAGGGCACCAATCCCAGCTCCTGCAGATTTCTTCACTGCTGTGCTCCCACTCAACTGTGCCTGGCACTGGGGCTGTCTTGGGCAGTCAAAGGACAGTTCCTGTTCCCACAAGAACACTGGGACCCCTGACTGAGAAGTGCCACACCAGCATCTTTGCCAGGCTGTCTGACTTACACACAGCACTGTCCAGACCCCATTCCTCAGGAAAAGCAGGATGCACGGAGCAATGTCGCCCCTAGGTTACACTGTTGAATAGAAATGGCTGAGAGAATCTGTGCTTTAAAGAGCCTGTGGACAAAACACGAGTCCCCTTTCTTTATTAAGAGCTACACATGTTTCATGGCAATCTGCAGTGAACCAAGGACAAGGAAAGCTTCAGGTGGTACTCAGGAAACAATTCTGCCACTGCCACAGGCTGTGACTGCCTGGCAGGCTCCATGTCCTCTTACAGGTGATGAGGAAGGAGCCAGTCAAGTTCTGCTAGTGTTGAAAGGGGACAGGAGGTGATGAGGAACAAGTATCCTCTCTCCCTCTCTCTCCCACCTGCCCATTCCCCTTTCATTTTGAGGCAGGATCCCACAGGTCAGCTTTTGGGGAAGAGGGAAGTTGAACAAATGTTTCAACTCTAAGAAACTTGTACTGGTAAAAGAAACACTACCAAACTACAGGAAGGCCATAGCCCTGAGTCTCAGTCAGAATGAGACAAGATCCACCCTAGAGAGGCTCCCACAACGAGTTTGGAGGTTAACCAGGTGCTAAGGCACTACACTGCAGTCTCTGAGAGTCTTCTCCTTCCCTCCTGCTTCCTTCAGGACTGAGTTTCCACTCCAAGCCAAGCAAAGACAACCCTGTCCCCATGCAGCTGAAACCCCAGTGCCCACATTCCCCTCCAGCCCCTACAGAGCTCTGCCTCAGCTACTGGGAGCACCACGCTCCCAGCTCCAGCCAGGCTTCAAAGCTCACACAGCAGCTACACAGAGAGGCACAAAGGCCACAACTCTTAAGACAGACAGAGGGTTTGTCTGCTTGCTGAAATCTATAGAATTTGGCTCTCCAGCCTGTGAACTCTGCACACTCCAGTGTTCCCTTGGGGAATGGTGTGTGCCTGGATCAAAGCCGTAAGGGCTTGTTCCTAGCAAAACGCAGCACTCGCCTCTGATTTCTTCACACAGAAGAAATCTCTGCACAAAGAATTCACATTAATCACCACAGCCAAAAGCAGCAAGAGCACCTTTCAAAGGCCCTGAACAGACAGAGGCTATTAAAAAACCAAAGGGATATCTGAGTGCCTCTGTCTCCTACGCAAGCTTGAATGAAAACAGCCGTGCGCTGAGCTACCCTTTGGATTTCATTTTGTGACCCAACTCTTCAAACTTCCACATGCAGACAGAGCAGGGAATCATTGCAGTTTCATGTCCCCCATCAACTCAGAAGACTGTGGGAGGAGGTTTGGGATGAGTATAGCGAGCATTGCAAAACAAACAAGGAAATGGGGTTTATTTTTTTAATAAATCCATTTGCACATCAGCAACAAACAGCACACCCCTCGAAAGGGCAAGGATTGCAGAGCTAGACTGACCCTATTTTCATTCTGTTTTCTCTTTATATTGAGAAAATAGAACTTGGCAACAGCACTGGAATACAGGAGAGAATCTTTTCTGTCCAAAAAGGAAGATCTTTTTCATAAGAATGGGCTGCAAGACTCAAACCTCTCACGTATTTATCATGAGTTCCTGATCTGCCTGGATTGCTCATGCTTTCATGAACTGGCTCTTTTAAGTGCTTCCAGCTACAGGCTTGGTTTGACTTCTTCCCCTGAGGAAAGAACTGCTGCTGTCATGTTTGAACTGCGCAATCCTTCCTGCTAGTCAGCAGGACACCTACAGCTGGAAACGTCCCAGGGGCCCTCCCAGGAAAAGGCTAATAGTGTGCACATCCAGGATTTCGCCAGACAAGGCAGGGATGCATTCACAGAACCCTCACAAAAAGAGAATACGAATACCTCTGCAGCCTGCTCCAAAAACACATTTGTCTCCCAAACCAAGGGTATCTAAGGTACAAACACATGAACCAGTTACTGCAGGAGAAGGCAGGCTACAAACTGGGAGTCCTTTAACTGTTCTCTATGAGCTGCTGCCAGCCCTGCAATGGAAATACAATGCAGAGTTCCCTCTCCTTTATTTGGAGGGAAATTATATTATGGGCAATCACTAGTGACTAGTTGAGGTACAGCTCACACACCTCCACGTTTCTCCCAATTTCCAAAACTGAAGAAAATGGACACAGCCAGAAAAAGAAATAAAACTGAAGATACTGTGGGTCTTGAGCTGTTCAGAGGCAGGTCAGGGCTAATTCCTTGCCACTAAAGAGACTTGGGCATAGGTAGATCTCTGTTACCCTTGGGGTGATGCACCAGCTCATCCTCTGAGAACTGATGAGTTTAATCTTTAGAGTGAATTCTCACCACAAAGTAACCAAGCAAAAGACATTTCGAAGGTGAGAGGAGCAGTCCCCCCCAGATTTAAACTAATTTCTGTTTCAACCAAAAGGCTTCTACAGATATCTGCACTAGCAACAGGAAGTGCAGGCTGCCTTCCCCTGGGCACGGGGCTGCAGAGGTGAACACACCTTTGTAATCACCAACACAATCACCTTCACCAGACTTTGCTGGTCATCTGTGGTCCCACAAAAGGGCATGACACAGCTCCCTGTGAGTTCAACAGCTCAGGACAAGAGGCAGGCAGCTGTTGGGAGCTACATGTTCCCAGGATCTTGGCTAGGAAGCAGCGCAGCTGAGCATTATCTCCCAGCACAATTACCTGGGAAAGTCTGCTGAACATACTTTGAGACAGGTTAGGACAGGACTGACAAAGCCACCAGCTTTTAAATGGCACCCAAATAACTCCAGGAGCTTGCAGAAAGACTTCCCTTTGGTCATGGAAACCAGCTAATCCCAAAGGCAGGTCCAAGACACAGCGCTGTGGCTCCCAGTGAGCAGAGGCTCCACAAGCAAAGCCACTGCTCAGGGAGAGCCACCTTCCCTTCCCTCCCCTCCCCTCCCTCCTCTCACCCCAAACTGCATGACCATAACCATGTTCCTGGCAGGAGTTTTGCAGGAGTGCTGATACTATCAGGATCAGTGAAGCAGGAATAACTTGTTTAGCACTTCTAAGGAGCCATGCTGCAGGCTGAGAGCTGGGAGAAAATTCCTGCTTTTCACAGGGGGCCAGAAAGTTTCTCCCATTTTAGGATTCAGCATTGATTTAGGAGAGTGGAAAAAAAAAAAAAAAGGTGTTTTGTTTCATAGAGCATCTTCATCCCAATCAAGTGCAATAAAGAAGTTTTGAATTTATACACAGGACAGCTTTTGCACATGCTTGTTCCATGAATACAGCTGTTAGCACCAAAAGAGATTGAGGAAAAGGAAAATCCACCAGCCCAGGCAGGGGAAGCTGCATTCCTGTTAGTGCACTGAAAATGCACTCACTCCACTCAGAGCTCTAAGAATGCAGCTCAGATTTTTTTTTTTCCACTAGAATTTGAAAAGAATAAATCAAAGTAATTACAGCACTGCCCTTACAGAATTGCTTTGCAAAGCTGAAATCAGAGCTTCAAAAGGTTTTTACTAGCAGCCAGCAAATCCAGAGAAGCAGAGATGCCTACTTGGGCAGCTGCACTGGCCCCAAGACGTGCTTCGGGAGCCACTTCCACATGGAAAAATAGCCTGGGTTGAATTAAAGCAGCTTATAAAGTCTATATTTGTATCTGACTTCCCCCCTACACATCTGCACGAAATCAGGATCATGCCTTCCAAAAAGTTCCCTGGCTCCTGGTGCAGCCCCTGCACCTACATTTACATAACATTTACTGTTCAAGCATCCCAGAGCAGAAACAGGCAGTTCATCATTCCTGTATTATGGAGAAATGAAAGTATGATTTATTAAATGAAAGGCTAGAAGTGGAAGAGAGAGCTGAATGTGGGTGCTTTGACCCTTTAGAAGGTTTCGTGCACCAGGGACTGCTGCCACCCCAGCAGGACAGCACAGAACCATTGGCTAATTTTTCAATAGTGGGGAAATCACTGCTGATCCTGGTTTCATGCAGAGGGTTCATGAACACAGGCTCCAGCTCTGCCATCTAACAGAGATCCCTCTCACTGAACCATGGACAGGGTGGATTAAAAAAATTCACATTTAAAAAAAAATTCTTTGAAGTTGACAGCTCTGTTCACATTCAGAAACTCTACCTAGGAATTGTTCAAATTTAATTTAAAAGCAATTAGGTAGTTCATGTTTGCTGCACAAGTTTTAAAGGACAGATAACAGCACTGGTAACAGTCACTGGCTCAGTGCATGGCACTAAATTTCAGAAAAAAGTGTTCTTAAGTGAGCCAAATGCTGTGTTTTCTTCCTCCAGCCAACCAACCAAGAAGAGAGCTACTGGTTACAGAGGAGTGAAAGCACACTCTGTCCAGAAACGGTTATATTTGGTAACTAAAACAATTCTATTAAGCAATTATTCTTCAAGGCACAACCTGACAAGAGAGTCTCTTAAGAGTCCAACATGAGCAGTTTAACCAACAAGAACAAACACTGCTGGCCTTGGGTCACTCAGGTACAGTTCCAGCCCAACACAGCCTGGTACAAGATGTGGGCTAAAAAAAGATTTTAAAATGTTTCTTTTTAGAATAATTTTGGCTTATTGCTATTTTGGCATAAAATGCAGAAGTGGGAGTCTGAAAAATAGATATTAAAGTGTATGGATATTCCTTACAGACTAGGGAATAAAAAATACAGCACAAGGTTTGATATGAAGCTCACCGTGCTGTAAATGCAGATGCTTCATTGCTACTGACCAGTGACAATGAAATTCTCCTTCAGGGTAAACCAACAGGGGAAAACAAGATTAAAATCAATGATTTAAACCAAGCCTTGCTGACTTAAGCCATGACTTAAATCTGGCAATGTCAATACATCCACCCTGGCCATAGAGGCCCTCAGTTCTCCCCATCAGCCCATGGATGGTTTCCTTCTTAGGTCAAAAACCAGGGAACACTGCAGGGCAGCACAAGGGACACTGGCCACCTCTCCATATTGTACCTGTGTTAGGGAAAGAGGACTTCAATCTCCAAGGCTGCCATTCCAACACCTTCACTAGCACTAAATTCACAGGAAACCTAAGGACCTAAGAGACAGAACACGGAAACTTTATCAGGATTTCTAAGGCATCCTGCTGCATTTAGCTCTGCTCAGGAAAAGCTGGATCTAAACAGAAAGCGTTTTCAAAGTTCGTTGAAAGATAATTTTCAAGCACTTTAAAAAGGAGCTCATTTATTACCTCCCCAAAATAAAGGCAGCCATAGGCTTCAACAGAAGAAGAGAAAGGGGCCTAAACAAAAATTCTGGATCAGGGTATCCTCCAGTTTGAAGGAATGCGTATCTGGATTGGAGAATTGAGCCTCTCTCGTTTCTAAAAATACACTACTCATTGATCATTAGTAGGATGTTTATACTTTGCGTAAAACAAATAAGCCCTGTTATGGTTTGTCATAGATATTTCTCCCTGCTGAAGCCTCTGCAGGTCCCTTCAACCAAGGCAAATTTAGCCCCAGCTCCAGAGCACCACTGCAGAAGCCATCAGCACTATGTCCAGGAGCCTCTGGTCAGCCAAAAGCCTCTACTAGAGGAAGCCAAGAGCTTCTGCAGCCTGAATCTTCCTCTACCCCTGGAGCCAAAGGCATTCTTTGTCCCATGGCCATTGGAAGTGGACCATACCATACCAGCAGCTCACGTGTACCCAACTCACACCAGGCAGAGCACATTCCAGCCACCTTTGTTCTGAATATAGAGAGGACATTTTTCATAGTCTTGTGGGATACAGTGTTGACTGGAATGGTTTAAATGTGCTGATTTAGATAAAAAGGTTCTAAAATCTGGAGGGATGTACTAACAGGATATGAGAAGGTTCCCACAGATGACATTTTGGTCATTCTTTCCGCAGCTAACCAAAGACTAATGTGTACCTGGAAGGAAACACACAGACAGGGTTTCAGGAAATAAATCCTCTCCCATCTCCCAACAGCCTGTGTTGAGCTGGGCATTTATCCCAAAATGGGCTTTGGGTGGGACTCAAGCCCAGACTCGACTCACTCTGTTAACATCAGAGTGAACTTTACTTTGGTGGCCCAGATGCTCCTGTCACAGGGAACACAGAAAGGCAGTAAACTGGGAGATCTGGGAAAAAAAAATAGGTAGTATTTGAAGGGAATGGTGATTGGTTTTTAATTTCACAGAACACCTTGCTGACAAAACATACAGCTGTGAGTTCCTCTCCTTTGTTGCACTCGGAATGGTTTCCCTACACCCTGAAACCAAACCAAAAAGGGAACAAGAGAAGATACTGGCTATGTGAGGGGATTGAAAGTAATACTCCAAGTTATCAGAAAAAGAAGAAATTTCCCACTCTACCATGTGTGGCAGCACTGTCTTAGGGGTGATTAATGAGGGATGTTTGACAGCTCATCATCCCAGCTCCTGTGCCCCTCCACGTGCCCACAAGCCCAGCACTTACACGGCCATGCCACCAACAAACTCCTCTGTAGCCTGGCAGTAAATTGTGATGGCAACACGGGCATCTGCATCAAAGGTGAACTCCAGGCTGTACAGGACCTTCTGCTTCCCATTCTCCTCAGTAGGGCTGTCAACATCATCTTTATACCTGAAAGACAATGCCAGAGGATTAGAACATATATTCATGAGATATCAACAAGATGACTCTGGAAAAAAAAGACAAGAGTACTCCAGCCTTAGTGGTCTGAGCAGGCAAGGCAGCCTGGGCTTCCACCCTGGGCTTCCCAGATTTCCATTCTTTCCCCTGAGGAAGGTTCTTCCAAGATCTGACTGAAGTTATTAAAGTGAACTAATGATGGTGTTGAGAGATTCACCCAGCCTTACAGTGGCAGGACACAGAATGAGACAAGAAAGGGAGATCCTGAATGTCAAATGCTGAGGAGAAGAAACATTCTCCTTCCTTTTAAATCTTCACATCAGGCTCAGTATTGGGCTAAAGAAATCCTGCATGGGCTTGAGAAATCTGAAGTGTAATTCTTTTAACTCTGCAATGAAATGGTGCATGACAGGCAAAAAAACCAAGGTTTCTGTAACACAAAGAACTCCTGAAGCTCAACAAAAGATACCTCCACTATCACACAGAAGATGATATTTAGCTCAAAAAGCATCCAGATATAAGAACTTCAAACACTTTTAAATATACAAATGATCAACTAAACCTCTGGTGCTGTGAGGGACTGGAGCTCGTACACATTTATTGTATGAACAAAAATTAACACAACTAACTACAAACAGACACATGATAACTGTCAGAATGAGCTTAGAAGTTATTTCAATTAATGTAAAAGTGAGTCCTAATTTGGCAATTGGCTCCTGCACAGCTGGATCCCACTGTGTAATCACCACTGCCAGGGTTACTCCTTCTTCCTACTGCAGGAAAAATCCAGTGAAGAAGAGGTATGAAGACAGCTCTGGGGCAGTGAGCTATGGCCATGGGCCAGGGGGACTTACAGCATGCCAGGCATGGCCACAGAAACCAGCAGATCCTGGAACAAGCAGCCAACAGAACACACCACAAGAAAATCACAGAATGACAGAATATCCTGAGTGGGAAGGCACCCTCAAGGATCATCGAGTCCAACCCCGGCCCTGCACAGACACCCCAACAATCCCACCCTGTGCAAACACCCCTGGAGCTCTGGCAGCCTTGGGGCTGTGCCTATTCCCCGGGAAGCCTGGGCAGTGCCCAGCACCCTCTGGGGGAGGAACCTTTCCCTGATCTCCAGCCTGAGCCTGCCCTGACACAGCTCCAGCCATTCCCTGGTCCTGTCCGTCACAGAGAGCAGAGACTGGAGCTGCCCCTCAGGAGGAGGTGCAGCTCCTGCTGCCCTCAGTCTCCTCTTCTCTTAAGCTGACCAAGCTCTCCCTGCCTCGAAGAGCAAAGTGACAGACAAATGAATGTGATTCACTAGCAGGGCAGCAGTCCATGAATTCAAATCCCATGACCACAGGTACCACTGTCAGCTCAGGCACTGTGTCGGAATGGTGAGGGCACCAAGGCTGCCTTTGAGAGATGTAACAGCACTGACTTGTCACTCAGCTCCAGCCCCACTTGTTTATCAGTAACACCTTAATTGCCATGATGGCTGGGTCAAAGCCAAGCAGCTGAACTATTCAGGAAAAGCTTGGCATCATCTCTGTCTTCACAGTATCAGCCTCTCCCCTCACTAAACAGCCTTGATGAATATGCTGTACTGTCAAAAATACTCAGAAATGGGTCAGACATACCTCCATAATTCAATCTGAAAATTGTCAAGGGAATTCTTATTTACCAAGTTCACTGACATATAACAACTGCTGCCTAATTAAGAGGGTTCCAGCATGAATTTTATTTAACACCACACTGAACAAGAATGAAATGTTCAGTTTCCGTAATTTAACACAGAAGGTGCAAAATAAAATTTAAGAGCAGTATAATCGAATACCCAACACACGTACTTGGACTAATGTAACCCTAGTGAGCCACTAGAGCACACACCTGCATTCCTGTCTGAAGGGCTTGGAGAGGCTTTTGCCAGAGGTTCACCTAAGTCAGAGCAGCAAATCAAGCTAAAAACACCCAACACGCCAGTATAAAAAAAGCCAGATCCCAAGAACTGGAGTCTTAACACCTGCAGAAACCCAGACACAATACACAGAACTGACCAAGATGGTATTTTCACACAAGCTAGTTGCATTCAAAAAGTAAAATCATGGCATTTGAAGGCTGTAAAGAAGAAACACTGTGCAGAAGGGCAGGTTTGCCTAAAGAACACAGGGACCATCAACATTTTGTGCTGGACTGACTCAAGAGCACAGATGGCAACAATCCACTCACAAGGATTGTGTTTGTCCAAGACAGCAGCAGCACAAGTCACCTCTTGCTGAGCTGCACTCTGTGGATCCGAGGTTGGAAACTAAGGATCCAGGCTATGACAGACTTGCCACTTCTTCCAGAAGCAGCAGGGTGGGAAAACCAGCACCTCCTGCAGGCAGAGGCTCCTTCAAAGACTCACCTCATGCACAGGTAGGTATTAAACAGAGATGCCCAGCATATGGAGAGCTGCAGCACAGACTGAGATACCTGTGACAGGACCAGGTAACAACAGGGACACCTGGGCATGGGGCAGCTCACACACAAACAACATCATTGGCACAACCATTGCCTGCCTTGTCTTCTCAAGGAACTCACAAAAAAGCATCCCAGATCACCCTCCTGCTCCCACCTTCAGCCTGTACCTCCCTGCCAGCACTCAGAATGTGCTTCCATCCTTCCAAGGAGATAAGGGGTTAAACCTAGACTAGAACAGATCTGTTGCCCTGGGAAACCACTGAGGGGCCACTGCAGTGCCTGGAGGGACAGTTTCTGAAGGATGCATCTGCTTGGAAGTAGGAGAGGCTGAGCCTTGTCTGCCTGGAACAGCACCACTGGAGCAGAGGGCAAGGTACAAGTACCTAAATGGTGGCAGTCACAGCAAGGCTCTACCCTCCTGTTGTAACATCCCTGCTGCTGGAGGCACAGAAAATCATTCACAGCCTTCCAGTACCTCAACGACACAAAAAGATGGAGAGAGACTATTTACAAGAGCTTGGAGTGACAGGACAAGGGGGAATGGCTTCACACTGACAGAAGGCAGGGTTAGAATAAACATTAGGAAGAAATTCTTCCCTGTGAGGATGGGGAGGCCCTGACACGGGTTGCCCAGAGAAGCTGTGGCTGCCCCTGGATGCCCTGGAAGTGTCCAAGGCCAGGTTGGACAGGGCTTGGAGCAATCTGGGATAGTGAAAGGTGTCCCTGCCCATGGCAGGGGGTGGAAGGAGATGAGCTTTGAGGTTCCTTCCAACCCAAACCAGTCTGGGATTCTGTGATCTGCCACAGAGCAAAGAGTTCAGGTGAGAAAAGACTGCACAGATGTAGCTGGCTGGAGGAACAAGCAAAGACTACTTTGGTGCATACTTTGAGAGGCAGAGACATCTCATGTCCCACCTTAAGGGGCAGGAATGGTGGAATGTAACATCGGGGAAGTAACAAGACAAAAATCACACATTTTGCATTCCTCTTTCTTTGCAGGGGACGTGGCAGACAAGGAGGTGGTTCAGGTGCTTCAAGAGCTCTTCTGTCTCCACCTGCACTCGAATTTCACAGTGCCTATTTAGCTAAGCCCTACAGACAGTGTCCATGTGAGGTGGCCACAGATGCATGCACAAATCTGGGAACCAGTGACTTTGCTGGGTGTGCCTTTGGGTCATGCACAGAGGTGCATCACAGAGCCTTCACAATCACAGGTACGAAGGAAAGAGACTGACCACCTTTGAGAACAAATAGCTGATCCAACCTTTTGATGCAAAAGGCAAAGCAGGATGACCAAGGGAGCTGAGTCCACCTGGTCTGACATCACTCCTGGATAAAACAATGGAAATGCTAGAGGTTTTTTTGTCTGTTAAAGAATTAAACGATAAAAATATAATTAACAGCAGCCATGACAGTTTTACAGAAGTAGGTTGAGCTGAACCCAATTTCATCATTCCAGGAGATTCAAAGGTCTGATCAACATAGTAGACATGCAGGATAAATTTGAAGTATCCCTTGACTGAGTGCTGTGAGATCTGCATTTACCCAGGCAGGCACTAAATGAGAGCAGAACTAGTGACACCTCTGTCAGCACTGACTTTCACAGGAGGGAGCATCACCAACCAGAGGAGTTCTCCTATTTGGGGTTTCTGCAAAGATCTGTCCAGTTTAACAACATCCAGGGCTGCTGAGCAGGCAGTCCCAGGCCCTCACCACCTCCACCACAGAATGAACAGCTCCAAGGATGAAGGCCAGTCCCCCTGTGCTGGAGAGGGAAGAGATTTCCTTTCTCTCACTCCCAGCAACTCACCTGTCTCCCCTCAGCCCTCACCATCCACCTCTGTCAGGCCCTTATCCAAAACACTCAGGGATATCACCACTCTCCATGATACTCCTGACACTTCGGACACATTCCCAAACCACCACAGTTGCTGTTTCCTTCAATGCTTTTGTTCCGTGATGCTATCCAAAGCCCAGAAGCTAAAGCAGAGAAGTTGTCCCAGGGTGCAACAACAGACATTGGCTCCTGAGTTGATCATCCCCCTGCAGCTGGAAGTGCTTTCAGAAGAGGGAACAGCCAGTACCAGCACACCAGGTACTGCAGCTCCAAAATAAAGCTTCCAATCCAAGGCCAAATGTGGGACATGAGACAGAAGAAAGTTGATACCTTAGGATTTTAGCCTTTATTTTTTTCCTGTACTGCATTAGTGTATAACTCCAAACTCCATATAAACTGTTAGTTAACTGTCTTCACATTTTGGTCAGAAAACACAAATCCCTCTAGGCCTGAGATTCAAGGACACCCTACAGCCTCAGGCCCCAAAAAGTATAAACAAAAGTGAATTGGGGGGAGCAAACTGGGAGTATGAGACTTCATTACCTGAAGATGTAATTGGAGGATTAACCCCTGAGATGTAAACAGACCAAACTTACAATTGTCTGAAAAACTCACGACCATCGTCCATGTTGGGTGTAGCCCCTCTCGGAGGTTTCTGACTGCCCAAGGTGTATCTACTGCAGGCCTTTAATAAATACCTACTCGTATTGTCTTAATCTTGTCTAGCCTCTGTTCTAGGTAGCCGCCCCATGGAATCAAAGTCTTTCTCTGTTAGGGGTTAACAGCAGAATTCCTGCTATGCTCCTTGGAGGTTCAGAGTCTCATCCTGCCAGAAATCAAACACTCACACATGACACTGAAGACTCAAAACTTCAACACCAATATCCACAGGTTTATTGTTTATCCTGTAAAAATTCAGGATCTAGCAAAGCTCAGGATTTTGTCTGGTCAGAGCTGGCTAAGAAGGCCAAAATGGACATTTCCCCATATTACTCCCCATGGCACCTCTCCTGTGAGGACAGGCTGAGAGAGTTGATGTTGTTCAGTCTGGAGAAGAGAAGGCTCCAGGGAGAACTTAAAGCCCTTCCAGTGCCTAAAGGGGCTCCAGGAGAGCTGGAGAGGGACTTGGGACAAAGGCCTATAGTAACAGGACAAGGGGAAATGGCTTCCAGAAGGCAGAGATAGATGGGATACTGGGAAGAAATTGTTCCCTGTGAAGGTGCTGAGGCACAGGTTGCCCAGAAAAGCTGTGGCTGCCCCTGGATCCCTGGAAGTGTCCAAGGCCGGGCTGGATACGGCTTGGAGCAAACTGGTTTGGTGGACGGTGTCTGTGCCCATGGCACGGGGTGGAACAAGATGGACTTTAAGCTCCCTTCCAACCAAACCAGTCTGTGATTCTATGAAAAACAAAAAGCTTTGTGGGGACGTTGCCATCAGAACATACACTTAGAACTTTACACCTGGACACTCGGCTCAGTATCACTATATTTGGTGGAGGATGTGGTAAATTAACTAGTTCTGGAAAGAATGTGCAAACCTCAACCACTGGTTGTGAGTAAGTCAGGCTGGAGAGGGCACAAAGAGTCCTTTACGTGCACAGAGGGAGGAAGGCAAAGCCTCTGGGCCAGAAGCGTAGAAAAGCACAAGACAGAATGTACCTTGGGGACTGCCAATTAAAAACTCATTTTGGGTCGACATCAGTGCAAAATTAAATAGAGTCATGTTGGCAGTGTTGTCGTCAGCACTGACACAGCAGCAGCACAAGAGCCTGTGAGAGCTCATGAGGCAGAAAAAGAACTGATAGTACCAGGAATTAGATGGATGCAAGCCTAGATACTGTCAAGGTGCATGGACACTACATTCCAAATAGTCCAGAGCTGCAACTCTGTTTGGGGAAATGGGACATGCGACCACAGAAAGCAGAATGACAGAACTATATGTGCTAAACCACACCAACTGCTCCATTCACAGCCAGGCCTCTCCCAGGGAAAAAGCCACTTCCCATTTGGCTTACGCTCCTTCTCTCTTTTCCTAGAGAAATACTTCACCCTTGAGCTGAAAAACCAAAGAGCTTTCAGAGCAGTTTACCAATGGTCACATATTTGGAAGTTCAATCAGCTTTGAAACCACAGGTTTTGCTCATTTAAAAAAACAAAACAAAACAAAAAAGTCCACCTCTGTTTTCACATAAAAACAAACTGAGGGGTTTTGGTTATGACTCAAAGTGCTCAAGTTACACCACAATCTCAGAGCCACCTTGGCTGGGAGCTGCAGCTGGACCCCTGCCAGTGCTCCAGCCCTGAGATGCACAAGCCGGAGCGACTCCAGCCAGGATCGTTGGGAAATGCTCTGCCTGGACATCTGCCCAGTGCTCAGACCCAAACAAAGCACTGAATGCTGGGCCCTGTACCGCAGCCATCTGTTGGAAAGGGGACAGCTGCAGGTCTGAGTGTGAGCCAGTGCCTTAATCCAGCTCTGCTGGTTCAGATCTCAGCGTGGAGCAGTGAAAGGTAACATCTCCATGATTGTCCTTCCCCCACGCATGGGACACAAGCCATCTAAACAAATGTGTAACACTAGGACCAAACTTTATCTTGGCAGCAGGAGAAACCTGAGGAAGTTTCGCTCAAGACCCATCAGTCTTCCAGGCCCGTGACTCGCACCAGAATCAGCTCCTTTCTGGCTTCTCCTTGCACAGGAATGCAGGAAGGAATCTGTCTGTAAAGTTTATTGACCTGACTAATATCTTCCGCTCGTGCTAATGATTTCATGGCTTTGTTTACCACTCTAGTCTGTCCTGCAGAAACAGACACATCACTGGTCCTGTTTGGAAACACAGATTGTTTGGATAAGGAGCATATAAACCACTTGAAAGCTCACAAGGGAACACAGAAACCTCTGGATGTATCTAGCAACAAGGGTCTGGATATCAGCCATTCTCCAAAACCTCACCAATACAGTTTGGCTCCGGCTGACAGGTCACTGGGTTGAGTAAAATGAAAGGTCCAGGTAATAGCAGTACCTCACAAGTCGGAGAGAGTCTTTGCGGATGTTCACCAAACTCCTCAGTGTCTTCACTGGCTCATGTGGAGCTGGAGTTATGTAGGGAAACTGGAACAAAAAGGCAAATAGTTCTCCTGTTATTACATGATAAAAGGTAGCAGCATGTTACCTAGCATGTAATTTACCCATATCAAGAAACATGTAGCTTTCAGGGTACTCAGCACAGCAGCCACAAGGAACAGCAATAGCAAATTTTATTTACAGATAAATCAAGCGTGTTTCAGGGTGAAAATCCTGCCCTGGCCCAGCAACAGCTCATACTGGAAATACACACTTTAAGAAAGGGCATTTTCACAAGGTCTTTCTCTCTACTCTGAATTCTCAGCCAGGAAAGCCTTGCTCTCCCAAGCCTTTATTTCCACTAGAGAAACCACCTCCAGCTTAAGCAGAAGAAATGCAGCTCTTTCATGTGTATTACAGCATGGAAGCAGTGATCTGACTGCTAATCAGCACGCTGAAACCCTGGATTACTGGGGGAAACTTTTTATTCTGAAACAATGGGGCAAATGTTCTGGAAAAGAAAAGAGACAGGGATAGGGGGCCTCATTCTATTCTACAGTCAAGAAACCTTCTCTCACAGATTGTCCTTTAAATAGGGACAATAATGCTTCAGACTGCAATTCTCCTTAGTGGCACAGGAACTCCAGTGAGAAACGCAAAGGAAACTGCTTATTGTGGTGATCACAACCTGTACAGCTGCAGACCTGCCTGCTGGGCACCAGGGACCACCAACACATGTTTCCTTAGAAATGAGGCAAGGCCTCAGTTACTCCAAAGCAAGAACTGGGCCCATGTCCAGAAAACAGTGTTGCTGCTCTGTGTTTGAGTGGTTCTTTTTCCTTGAAGATTAATCAGAGCTGACAAAGGGCTTTAACTTTACATAGGCAAACTATATGCCACAACAGCCTCCTTCTCTTAAACCTACTTGGCAAATGTCCCACAGTGTTAATGGCCTCTCACCCACTCCCCTCCAGGGAAATGATGAAAGCCAGTGCTGGGACGCCAGCAAGGAAACCCAGGCTGAGACATGCAGGTGATTTAACTCTGCCCAGGTGAGCCCCTACAGGGAGAGCTCTGTGTGCAGACATGGCACAGAGGATGTGGTGAGCACCCCCAGGCCTGCCCAGCACTCATACAACCACAGATTTCCAGCTCAGCTCCCTCCTTCCTAATTCTGTTGCCCAATTGCGCTTTCTGCTTAAGCAAGGACTTTCCGGATTCCTCCTTGTCCCACCCTGCAGAGTACTGTGAATTCAGCATGGTTCTAATACGACCAATGGCACAGCCTGAGGAGAAACTCAGAAAGGAGAACATGCTTGACACTATTCCAATTCAAACTTGCCTCAGTTTCCCCCACCTGTAAAACCATGGTGATCCCAAACTGACACTGAGCATTACAAACATGAATTAATTAATGGTCACAGCTTTTCTGATGAGAAGAACCACAACTTCAACTTTTCATTTTCATGTTTGGAAGCTGCAGAAACAAGTAGGAAAACAGTGGACAAAGCAAGCAGTTCTTCTCTTTCCTCTTTAGCACTCAAAAAATATCTCCAAATAGCTCCTCCTCTGTTACCTTTTGGTTCTTTTTAAGCAGTTCTGAGATGCAAGATAAATCCAAAACACAACACTTTCATAAAATTCCTGTCTTTCCCTCACAACCGCATTATTGCCTTTTCAAGAACAATCACTTCAGCAAGCAGCTTTACACAGTCTCATAGACACCTGTGGGCCCAAAAACACCTTTATTTATTCAGCTAGAAAAACTGAAAGAGAGAAGGAGGGACTTTCTGAGCAGCCCACCTAGGTATAAACCCACAAAATATCAAGTTCTGTCTTAACACTGCCCTACACCCAGTCAGGCCACTCATTTACACAGATAACAGCATGTGTTGAACACTGGCTGGAAGCCATCCAACATGCCCAGGAGCCTTGGGAAGTTCAGACTCTGCTTTCCAGCTTTCTCTGCACCATGTTTTACACTTGCCCAGGCAGGCAGGCAGGCAGAACTAGTCTCAAATTCTGTGCTCCTGAGTCCCCATTCTTCTTCCTCCACCACTAATTCCTTCTGTCCTGATTGAAAATAAGTCTCAAAGGTGAATTCAGCTTCTCAGGAATACTCAGTTTACATCTGAACAGACTGGAATTACATTCCCCAAGCAGTGAAGACCTCTTAGGTCTGTGCCATCCTCCTCTACAAACCCTACACAAGATTTCCCAAAACAGGCAGGAAACAAAAAAAAGAGTAAAACAGACAGAACATAGGAACTTGCCTGAACTGGTCTATTCCCAAGGAAGTTCAAGTCCATGTTCTCACCAAAAAGGTAACCCTCGGGGTGAGGGGTGTCAAACTTCTCACCTCCCATAAAGAAGTGACTTGCAAAGTAGTTTCCTAGAAACAAAAAACACAAGGGAATGAAAAAAAAAAAAAAGCTCTAAATGAGTGAAGTGCTTCCCGGAGAAGTCTGTGCAGTTTTAAATTCACAAGTATAAAAGAGCCACAAGAAACAGAAAATACTTGCTTATTCACCCCTTCCCTGTAGTACTGAGGGCCACTGCCAACAGTAGGAGAAGAGAGAGAAAAAAGATCCACAACAAAAACCTAGAATAAATCATTACAGTGGAGATAATTCCATTTCAACTTGTTTTCCAGAGAAGGGACAGGGAGCAGGAAAAGTCAGCTCTTTCCAATATTGCTCCATTCTGGTGAATTCTTTCTGTTTTTTCCACTTTCCAGTGTGAAGCCCAGTCCCATAAATACCATGGACCTGCTCAGAGAAGGATGAGGCTTCATCCCACTGCAAAGTCCAGCACAGCCAGAGGGTTTGCTGTTGGGCAAAGTTTGCCTTTCATCCCCTCTTTCACTCCCATATCCCACGCAAGAACCACACCTAACCTTTACTGGAAATGCTGGAGACTGCACAACCTGATGCTGATTTAATTAATAAAACTGACAGCTCTAAATGCAGAGACATGGATGTCTGGGAGAGAAAACACGGTCTGACTAAAGTGAACTTCAGCTCTGAAAGTTTCATCACTAATTTGTTTCATTCATCTTTAAGGTGATGCACTACAGTGCAAATTTCAGGACACAAAGCATGTGCAAGGTCACTAGGATTCTGGAGCATAGGATTGACTGCAAAATGAACAGAATTAATTCAGGTGTGTGAGAGCACCACAAATGTAGCTCCCTCCTAGAAAGACTTCAGGAGAACACTCTCAAATAGCAGAGAGTTACAATTACAGAGAAATAAGTATCAGGAGAGAACTAAAATAAAAGGCTCCATCCAAGCCACTTCCCTTCAAGTTTCAGAGTGTGGGATGAGAGGACTTAGCCAAATGTACATTTGCTTCCCTGGGTGTAATGCATAGACAGCATAAATTTGTGTTAAAACGAGTTATTCCAGAAGCAGTAAGTAATCATCTGAATGGCTATGGAGGCATTCTGGAGGGATTTGCAGTCCCTGTAGCTAGTGATGCCTTAAGTTTTAAGGTTTTTTTCCTTTTCTGTTCTGCTTTAGTGTGTAGCTCTTAGCTTCATATTAAGTGTTACTAAGTTCTCCTCACAGGGTAGTTAGACACAACAATTCTCTCCAGCTCAAGATTCAAGGACAATCGTTCCCAACCTCAGGCCCAAAAGCACAACCAAGATAAAAAAGAACAGAGCGAGCAAGAAGGATGGAACTTCATAATTGGAAGTTATTAATTAGACAGTTAACCTCAATATGTAAATGGACCACAACTTACAAAAGTGTGAAACCCCGTGCCCAGGCCCCTTTTCTGTGTCCATCTTGAGGCCCATCCTGGCAGGGCTGCAGCCGGGCTCTTGCATTGCCAGGCTGTGCTCTTTGAAGGCCTTGCAACAAATCCCTACTTTATTCCTCTCATTTTGTCTGGCCTCTGCTCCAGGTCAAACTGATAAGGCATCACGAGGAGCAAGCAGGATTTACTCCAAAATGGAAGGGTTTTCATGAATGGCTCTGTTTCTTCCATTAAGGCTTTTTCCCTTTATGCTTCAAGAAAGGCTCTTTTCATTCTGCACAGATGGCAGTGCCTTAATGATGATGGTAGGGCTCGGCTATTGCTGAGCTCAGCTTACAAGCACCCAGATGTTTGTAGTACTGAAACACATCCTTCTTTCCAGATACAACAACCACCATCAGCACAGGTCCAGCATCTACTTAGAATCTGTCCTACAGAATCAGAATAATAAAATCACAGAATCATTTAGGTTGGAAAAGTCCTCCAAGATCATCAAGTCCAACCTGTGACCGATCACCACCTTGTCAACCAGACCACAGCATTGAGCCACATCGAGTCATTTCCTGGACACAAATGTAGGTGCTCCAAATGACAGGGAATCTTTTCCACTCCTCCCAGAAGCAACAAATTAAAAAAGTAATCTGTATATAATCTCCAAGCACAGCCAGCCTGACACTGCCTCTCCACCTGAGATACAGCACAGTGGTTTGTGTTTGCACTGAGGTTCAGAAAACCATTATGAACACTGGAGTTTAGGAACAGATTTCACATTTTATGTGGGTCAAGGAGGATTATGTTTTGGAACATTCTATTTCATCAACTGTGAAGACAATGCTTGTGCAGGATGTCTCAGTACCACAGCAGCTGGTAATCTGGGATCAGAGTCAGAGAACTCCCTCTTATCCAGTGAGTGAGACAGAATTGCAGAATCACAGAATTGCCTGGGCTGGAAGGTACCTTAAAGACGACATAATTCCAACTCCCTGCCATGGTCACCTTCCACAACACCAGGTTGCTCCAAGCCTCATCCAACCTGGCCTTGGACACTTCTAGGGACTTCTAGTAGCCACAGCCATTCTTTGGGCACCCTATGCCAGGGCCTCTCTACCCTCACACGGAAGAATTTCTTCCTAATAGCCAATCTAACCGTACTCTCTGTCAGTTTGAAGCCATTCCTCCTTGTCCTGTCACTCCAGGCCCTTGTACATAGTCTTGCCCCATCTTTCTTCTTAGCTCCCTCCAGATACTGGAAGGCCACAATGAGGTCACCCCAAAGCTTCTTTTTTCCAGGCTGAACAATCCCAACTCTCTCAGCCTTTCCTCACAGCAGAGCTGCTCCATCCTTCTGATCACCCTGGTGCCTCCTCTGGACTCTCTCCAGCAGCTCCATGGCCTTCCTGTGCTGGGCGTCTCACCTGAGTGGGGTAGAGGGACAGAATCCCCCCTCTCTTGCTGCCCACGCCGCAGGATCAGCCCAGGACATGGTTTGAGAACATCTCCAGGGGTGAAAAAGTCTCTTTTGTTCAACTGGAATAACACGCAGACATAAAACCAGCACGTTCAAGGTACCTGCCACACTGTCACTGCTCCACTAAGAACTACTTTTGGCATCTCTACCAAATTGTTGGGATTTCTCACAAATACACACAATAGCTGGAATCACATCTTCAGTTCCACATTCAGACTGAACTCTCTTCATCTTCCTGCTAAGTCACCTCCTGCAATGTGAAGGAGAGGGGGTTTTTTTCCCCGAGGCACTTCCTTCACAAGCAAACAAGAAACGCAGTGCCAGGCACGAGGAGTACAGGGAAAATCACTCTGAGGTGCACAGAGGGGAGCACACTGGAGAGCAGAACAAGCCTCGAGGCTCTGCCACTGCTGCTACACACACAAAAGCTGCCATACACATGAGGGCTCAACAGACAAACAAACCAGAATGGCAGCAAACTGTCTCCACAAATTTATAACACACTTTTCAGCAGCTAAAAAAAGATATTCTGTTGCAAGCTTTAAGAAATCACTTGCTACAATGACACCCGAAGTTCAGAGCTCTCAAGGTAAGACCAAAGTTACACATTAATCCTCTCAACCACTATCACAACCACCTCGGAGTTTGCCCAAGATGGAGGCAGAACATTTTAAGAAAGCATTTCTTAAATATCACACCAGGCACTAAAATGAGAAGGAAACTTCCAGATGGAAAATATGAGGCATCCTCTTTTCCAGTCACTGTGACATTTAGGACTTTTAGTGTCTCTAAAAGGCGTGCGTATATTTTCTATGCATTCAAATTCTAGGTTCCATTTCCAAATCCCTTAGAAAAACAGTTTTAGGACTTTAGCCAGGCTATCATGCCTCTTGAACCCTGCTTCCATATGTACCCCCAGTCTACAAAAACCACCTGAAGCAGGTGTTCCAAGGCCAGCTTGATACAGAGCTCAGGCACAAGGAGGATGCTAAGTGCCATGCTCTTTGGCAGGAAAAAAAGAAAAGCAAAAAATCCTTGGATTAACCCTCCACAGAACTGCTACAAACAGAAATCCTCCACAAAAATGCAGTGACACGCTGACCAGGAAAGAATCACACACAAATAAAAAAGGATGGAATACGATAAAAATATCAGAGTAAAGAAAAACTGTGGCTTTACTTCCCCAGAGTAAATCAGCACAAAACACAGAGGAGCATCAGATAAAAGAGAACATGACCAAGTGACACTGCCGAGGTAGATGAAGCCCAAGCAGTGGTTGTAAGAGAAATTGTAGTGGTGGAAAACTTTACAGTGGCTGGAAAAACTGGGACTGCTGGGACACCCAGAACAGCCAAGTCTGACTCATTAGTTTGTTCCATGCAAAACCAAACTGGAACCGAAGGCTCCTCCAAGGCATCAAATGACACCAAAATAGTTCATATTTAGTACAACATAGTGATGGGGGTTTATTATCATAATTGCACTGGCGTTAAGCACCAGACTGTTCCAGTCATAATTACCTCTCCCTAAGCCAGCATCCTAATCCCATATCCATGGAACACATGGATGTGCTGCACGAGACACGCTAGGAAGGGACACATCCTACAAGAGCCAGGAGCACAACTGTAATCCCATCATACAACGTTCACTGACAGAAAGCAATTAGGTGTCCATTTAGGCTTCTCACCATTATTACAATTAACACTGAAGTGATAGAAATTGAGCTATGTTTAATTACTCAGACAGATAGTCACCACCACGGCAGGCTGAGAGCACAGCCTGAACCAGCAGCAGCACGTGAAACACAGGGACAGTGACACTGTCATGGTACACAACACTGATGGGCTGGGTGTGACTCTGGACACTCTGCTATTTAAAACCACTCTTTCTTTGATTAAAGCCTCATTCCCAAACAACAAAGCAGTTCAGCTTCACAGAGGAGCAATCCACTTCCTTTTTTTCCTTCCAGAAATCTCCAGGGAATTCTCTTTCAAGAGCCTACTCCAGAGGAGAAGAGCCATCCCAAGGGCACCTGCTCCGTGCTGCAGAGGAGCTCATGGAATGGGAGCAGAGCTGTGGGAAGCACTGGGGCATTGCTCACTGGTTCTAAAGCAATAGGGCATGGGAGATCTTTTCACTGCTCCAAGCACTGAAGCACCACAGAGATCACGACTGCTTCCTGCTAAGCGGGGAAAAAAATACCCATTTTTAGCCTGTTTCACAGAGGCACTTGGTCTTCTGTACAAACTGGGCCTTCCTCCCAACAGGTCAGGCAGGCACAATGCCAGTAGAGGCTCCATAAAGCAAGAATTTTTGGTTAAAAGATACCAGCAAAGAGGGGTCAGAGAAGGGAATTGGGTGCCACTTCAGCCTCAGTCACCCAGATGTAGGAGAAAAAATGTGGATGATACCCACCCAGAGCCTCAGAGGAAAAAGCAGTGCATTTTCAGAGGATTTTTCACTACAAAACTGCACACAATTTCCAACAAAGCTGTTAAACAACCTGCTTCACTGAGGACTAGCTTATGCAGACCTGCATAAGGTGGATTCCACAGCAATCTGCTCCATCCTCCCCGCAGCACGTGACTGACCCAGCAATAACCACATCAAAAGCCAATAAAGGAGAAGTGAATATTCACCTCTGCCTTTGCAGCCAGCTGTGACTCAACAAGGCACCATCACTTGGGAACGAGCTGGCACAGTCACCGTGCCCCTCTCCACAGGCAGGTTGACATGCAGCTGAAATCACAGCCAGAACACCTGTATTTAGGGTTTATTTCCTTGCACAACGTGCCCTTGGGAGGGGGTATTTGCTCCAGAACACAAACCCTCATTCTTCAAATTGATGCCAACCATGGACAGCAGCTGACCAGACATCTGTAGTAGGTCAAGATCTGCTGAAATCAGAGACAAAGAGGCACAGAATGGAAAAGGACAGCCCTCGGGTGACCTCAGGTAAAGCTCCCTCACCACTCGTTCCAGTCTTTCAGGGGTAATCTCAGAGCCAGGAGTGTGTGTCAGGTACAGTCACCAGCACACACACTTATTGGGATACATGGGACAGAGAGCATCCAGGATCTTATTAGCATAAGAGAATTGATAATCAGGATGCGTTGGCAAGAGCAAACAGAGCTGTGAAGAGTTAATCAAGATAGCTGAAGATTGGAGCAAGGCTTCCTGGAAGGAGAAAATCACATCAACTTCTGCAAGCAAGAGATGTTTGTAAAATGTATAAATTTGTTAACCCAATCCTTGTAGTAGAAAATTATTAATCCTCCTAGAATAGTATATAAACGTGTGTAGTCCACAGTAAATTCAGATTCTGACCATGAGTCAGTCTCTCCATCTCTCTTCATCACTGAGACACACTCACACATCCAACACAGCCCATGGAAAACCAACTTCTTCCAGTCAGGGCTCACAGCAGCAGTGCTGAGTTAGGAATAATTAGCAATCATTTGGCTCAACAACATTTTGTACTACTGAAATCGAAACTGTACTCACTCACTTCCAGTCATCTTCACTGTCGGGTTTGGTACTAACCTTTCCATCTTCAAGACAATCACTCTGAAGATGGCAGGGCCTAAAAGGACACTGTCCCTCTGAACAGGCTCCACCTGAAGGAGGGAGGGGAGCTGCCATCCTAACAGCCCTCACTGTTCTGGGCTCTGAACCTCCACCTCAGAAGTGTTCACCACCTCTTCTTCTGCCTAGAGCTGGAACAGCTCTTCTTTCTCCCCAAAGTCAAGAGGATCCTTGTTAGATAAACCCAAAGAGAGTGAAGAGAAAGCCCTGGCTTAATGCCAGCTTCCAGAAAGAGCACAAGAACATGCCACAGAGAATTAATTAACAAGTCTCTAATTGCATCCAGAGACTTTGTAGGAAATACCAATATTTTTATTTAACCAGTTGCTTGAAAGCATGTTCAGTTTTACAAGGGAGGTACCACACATGAACACTCTCTGGTAGCATTATGGTCAACAGATCCCCTTCCAGGAAGCGCGGTAACACCCAAACCCAACCTCACGTGTGTGATGGGGTTACCCTGAAAAAACCAAAACCCAACACACCATCAACTTCCAGTTCAACAGCACAGGAACAACAGGAGGATAATGTGAAAGAAGTTTAATGTCCATTGCATTTGGTGGTTATAATTAATCCACTCCTTATCTAAAATGCTGCCACATGCAGATCCTGCTCCAGCCAACCTGTGACCCTTGCCTTTCCCAGTTGCCCAAAAAAATACTTCCCAACCCCCTAAAAAAGCAGGTTATATTTTCTAAGAGAGCCAACACAGCTGTTGGATTTTTCTGGGCAGGTTTCCCCCTTCCACTTCCTCCATACTACCATTCCTGCTGAAGGCCAACCTGCAACAAGACAAGGTGTAATGATGACAGGACTCTATCTGAGATGATCCTGCACCCCCTCCAAACTGAACAGGGGTCCTGACTCTTTCCATCACACAGCCCTGAGGATGTCACAGCCAGCAGGTCATGGACACACATGGGACTTGAATCTCTGAATGAAAAGTCTTTGTATCTGAGAGTGAGGGGACCTAAACTGCTGCTCTGCAAATTCTTCAGCCTGCCTGGAAAAGCCCTGAGAGAACCGAAACCTAGGAAAAATAGTAAGTAAATGGATATTGGAGGGGAAAAGAGTACATGAATTTCCCTGACCGGTTGTTTTCTGAGAAGAATAAGTAAAGTTCTTTAAGGAAGTTAAACCAGGCCAAACTCAGAAGCCAGCCCAAGACAAGGTGAGTCATGGGCTCATTCCAACTCCACACAAGTGGCACTGACAGCTCTCCAAGCCTTCAGAATAATTCCCTTCGGAAAACAGACACCCAGGAGGCTGTGTCAGCCCAACAGCTCCCAGGTGAGAGCCACTGCCATTTTAAGGAGTTAAAGAGGGTTGTCATGTGGGAATTTTGCCATCCTATTTTGTTCTGTGTCCCCACCGAACTCCGCCGTCGCTTGCCTTTTAGCAGCAGCAGCCGCCGCACTCTCCAGTAACCAACAACTTGCTAATGCCACATTTCCATCCTGCGGAGCGGTCCTTGTGCACCCTCAGTGACCCCCGGGACCACGGGCGGTGACGGCGCCAGGCGGGCACGGAGAGCGGGACAGCTGAGCCCTGGATCCAGGGCATGGACACTCCCTCACGCCTGAGACCCCGGGCAGAGCCGGTCCTGTGCCACCGCTGTGCCCACGGACCTCCATCTACAGCCGCTCCGCCATCTCGGAAGGGCTGGGCCGGTGCCGGAGCCAGCCCAGGCCGGTGACAGGCACTCCCGCAGCCCCTTCCCCGGCCTCCCCGCTCGGCCGGGGGAGCACCGGGCCCGGCACGGCCTGTCCCCCTCCCCGGTCCCCGCGGCCCTCACCGGACTTGGGCGGGTAGCGGTAGGCCGAGTTGGCCTGGATGTCGATGTCCTCCACGCCTGCGATGCGCCGGCTGAGCAGGGAGCCCATGGCGGCCGCGGAAAGGGCGGGCGGCCCGGGGGGCGCGGAGCGGCGGCGGCGGCACCGGGACCCGCACCCACGGCGGCGGCGCGGGGCACGCCGGGACAGCGAGTCCGCCCGCCCCGGGA
>WEKY01000061.1:25520-42983 GCA_013390045.1 Picathartes gymnocephalus | reverse complement strand
CCGTGGGCGGGGCTGGGCGGGCGCCGTGAGTCAGTGCCCGGTAAACATTGGCGTGAGCCGCCGGCCCCGCCGTGCTGGCGGCGCCCTGAGGGCGGCGAGGGCCGGGGCCGGGGCCATGGACGAGCTCAAGCACCAGGTGATGATCAACCAGTTCGTGCTGGCGGCCGGATGCGCCGCCGACCAGGCCAAGCAGCTGCTGCAGGCGGCCCACTGGCAGTTCGAGGTGAGGCCACCGCCCCGGTACTGGCCGCGGGCGGGTCCCCGCGTGGGGGCATCCGGGGGGGTTCAGGTGGCGTGGATCGGTGTCTAGCCCTGCGGNGCGGCGGCGGGGCGCGGGCTGGGCCCCCGGGGGTGCCCGAGAGAGCGTGGGCGCCACGCGGGGCGGGGGATCGGGAGGCCACGTTGCGCGGGGAGTGCGCAGAGAGGGGCTCGCAACCCGTCAGGGCCCCACGCCGGACCGCGGTCGTGCCGGGGACGCCGAATCCGCCGAACCCTCCTCGTGTTCCCCCCCGCCCCAGCCCTCCCGCGTGGCCGTGGGCTGGAAAACCCCAGCGCAGCCTTTCCCACGGCCCTGCCCCGGGGAGTTTGAGTTCTCGGGCGGCCGTGGGAGAGGAGACTTTGTAGGTCAAAGCTTTTCTGGGTCCAGACGCCTTTTTCTCTCGCTCGCGGGCGGGATACTCCGTGACATTGACAGGGGTTACCGCCGCGCGTGGGGCGGGGGGTGCCGGGGGAGCTCCCCGATGCCTTTCAGGGTGCTCAGGTCCTCCGGAGGTCCCCGGACCTGAAGTGCAGGGAGCAAAGAGGGGTGCGGTGGCTGTCGCCAGCAAATTGCTTTCTAAATAGGATTTTTCCTTTTCTTCTGCAGCTCCCTAGGCTGGAGCTGATGGATTTGACGCTAATGGCACCTCGGTAATTGAAGTGTCTGTGCGGTACTGCGGGAGCAGATCTGAGTCAGGCCGGGGAGCAGGAGGCTCCGTTTGTAGCACCCCCGTGGCTGGAGCCCCTCTCCTGCCGCCCGGGGGGCGCGGGCGCTGCTGCCCGGGCTGTCCCGTGCTTGTTCCGTAACGGAACAGCGGCCGGGTGGACCCGGCACGGGCGCCGTCCATCGCCGTGCGGGCACAGCATTCCCAGATGCTCCATCACAGGCCAGGAGGCATCCCTAACCGAGCCGTGCGTGCCCGAGGAGCGCGGGGTGGGCTTGCAGGGATGTGCGGAAGACCGGGCCGGCGTTCCCCACCGCCGTGCCCGGTGGACGGTAGCACCGCTGGCGTGGGATGTGTTGCATGTGTAACGTGCTCCGACGTTTGTTTACTAACACAGCCTGACAGTGGCCGTCTGGGACAGGCGGGATCCTCTTCCACCACCTCCGTGCGTGTCGCAAAAGAGCCGGGGAGGGATGACAGAAGTTTTAACGTGTCTTTCAAAAGGCTTTTTTGCAGAACTTTGCCACCGTTTGGCGAGTTGCACAAGTACAAATAGCCATCTCCTGCCGGCTGGGCACTCACATGACTCAGAGGAAGCTGGGCTGTAAACAAACGCTGCCGTTACCATGTTCCCACTCACTTTTGGTGCAACGGTCAGATAATTCTCTTTGCAAAATGGCCGCTGGGCACGGCTCCTTCTGGGAGCCACGCTGGGGAGGGATCACCTCCCGACCACTCCAGCCTGCTCTCACCTCTTTTCTGGGGTACTCCCGAGGCTTTTGTTATTCCAGTGCACCAGCCGTTTGCTAGCTGGTCTGCATCTGCAGTGAGTATAAATCGGGGGAGTTCAGGCAAGTTCAGTACGAGGGAAGGCAGCATAAATTAACCGTTTCCTTGGAGTCAAAGCGCTGCTCCAGGGGCACGGTGTGAATCGGATCAGCCTGCTTGTACCTGAGGATTCTGCTCATGCCTGTAAGACCACCACGGGGAGAGGTGTTCTGCACAGGGGAGCCAGGCTAGCTCAGTGGCCCAGTGACACACAGCAGGAGTTGGGTTGTCCCAGCTCTGTGCCTCTGTTCTGGCCAGGGCATTCATGGCATCCATCTGCCCTGCCCAGGACCTTTCCTATGTGGGCAAATGTCCCGTTTGCTGCCTGTGACAGCCCCTGGGGTGTTTGTCACTAGCAGGAGGGAGATGAAGGGTGCTGTGAAACACGGGCTGCTTTGGGATGCTGATGTTTTGGGACCACTTCCCTGGGCTTGGACTGCTTTGAGGCTGGCTGTTCAGGGGCCACTGTATGTAGGAAGATGAAGTGAGGGCTGCAGAGAGGGTTTGCTCTATGTGTGTCTTTCCAGCACTGGTAGACCCAGAGTTTTTCCAGGGCGGAAGGACCATGATCCAGGACAGTGAGCAGGGTGGGAGGTCAGGAGAACATTTGGGATAGTCACCTTTGGCTGTGGTGTGAGCTGATCAGAGTCTGCCCCATACTCAGGGGGTTGACTAGGGAGCCATTTTTTTTTTATCCCACCTATCCCTGGGGAGCAGGGCAGTTCATGGGTAGGGTGTGGATTGCCTCTCCCACTCGCTGTGACTCCACTCCTGTTTCCTAGGGACTCTAGGCAGGCTTTGTTCTGTTGTGCCCAGTTTAGTTTGCAGCTCTCGCAGCTCTGTGGGCCCTTCCATGCTTCCAGGCATGGCTGCCGTGGGTGCCAGCAGAAATGGCACTGCCAGCCCAGCCTTCCAGCAGCTGGAGCAGTGCCATGGCTGATCCCAGGGGGAGGTTTACAGGCCCAAGAAAGCAACTTGGAGTGTCTCTGGGTGAAGGCTGGCACTTGGCCTCCAGGGCCTGGCTTTTTAGGAGAAGCCAGGGAGAGCAGCAGGTACCTCCTCCATGGCTGGAACCCAGCAGGTTACCAGGCAGACATTTCAGAGTTTGCAGAGTCTCACATGGAGCTGGGCAGTGGATCAGACTCCTTCTCCATAGAAAGGTATTATTTGGCTTTGTGTGCTCATTGCCCTTGGGGCTGCTTGGGAAGGATAAGAAAAAACAGCTTTGAAAAAAACCCACCCATTCCTTCCTTTTCCTGGTGCTAAGAGCCTCCGTTCAGCATAGAGAGGTTGTGTGTGGGGAACAAGAGGAGCAGCAGGTGTCTGGCTTCGTTCTTGCTGGGTCCATGGCTGGATTTCACCTCCTCTTAGGTATTTATGTTTCATGAAGCCCCTTCCTTGGTGGTTCAAGGACAGGGTGTCCCCAGGGCTGCCCCTGCTGCTGGGTGCCCTGTGCTGGCAGGGCTCACACCTCCAGCCACCCTCTCTCTGACTGGGTCACCACAGGTGCCTCTTGGCACCCTGGCAGGGTCCCTGTGTGATCCCTCTCCTGTGAAGCTCCTGGTTTTGAGTCCTGGGAGGGGGCACAGTGGCCTGGTCACCTGCTGAGCATGGCCAGGCCATGGGTGTGGGGCTGCCCTGCTCTCGCTCGCACCAGGGTGACACAGGCAATGGTCCAGGGTCAGAGCTGAGCTGGGCTCGGGCTCCTTCTCCAGCAGAGGAGCCTTAATTGGCTTTGCTGTTGCACCAGTCACCCTGGCACTTGTGATGCTGTCTGGAGAGCAGGTGGCATCAGCAGGGACACGTGTGTGTCCCTGGCCCCCCGTGGCACCAAGGGGAGCGCCAGCCCCTTGCTCTGCGGGCTGGAGCTCTGCAGGTCCCTTGGGAGGTGACTGCAGGTCATGAGCTTTGTGCTGGGCACAGGGGTTGTTTCTGCCGTGCTTGGAAAGGGGCAGATGGAAGGAACGAGACACAGTTTTAGGCAGAGGAGCCTGCAATGGCAGAGTGCTTCCTCTGCCCAGTCACAGCTTTCATCCCAGCGCTGGCAGGGATTGGTGTGCAGCTCAGGGGGACAGCAGGGACCTTCTCTGCCCCTGTCTGCCAGTGGCACAGTCCCAGATATGAGGCCACTTGGAAGACAGGAGCACAGAGTGGATTTAATCAGCTTATGGTATCTGGCTGTGCCCACACCTCTGCCTGTGCTTCCCGTTTGCTGTTACCCCTCTCTTATCACTATCTGTCAGCGATAGGGCTTGTGGGTGTTGACATCGGACCTCACCCAGGACAAAGGGTAGCGTGGTAGTGGGGGTGTCACTGTCTCAGAAGTGTCTGTATCTCTGTGTCTCAGGCATTTCCTTAATTCAGAGCCATGTGCTGTCCTGTCCAGAGCTCCCTCCAAGGCCACAGACCCTACTCCTGCTGTATGGCCATTGCTGGGATCCGGTGGGTCCTGCCTGTAGGAGCTGAGGGCTCTGAGCTCGCAGCGTGCCTGGGTGCAGAGTTCAGGTGCTGTGTTATTAAATGCAGGTATTGTAGGGAAGAGCCTTGCCAGCCCAGCCATTGCACACTTCCCTCGAAGTCTGGGAGCTGCCAGACTCCACAGCAGGAATTGCTTCCCCCACCCAGGTCTGGATCATTGTTTGCAGACATTGCTCTGGCTGCCACCTGGTCATGCCAATAGTTTTCTGCTGTTTAGCTAGGAAACCATAAACCCCTTCACCTTCCCTTGGCCTGCCAGCCTGGATGTTTGGGGCAAAATTAGTTTTCCCATTGGATCAATGAGCTGACTTGTGTCATTCATCCTGGCCCTGGGAATGACACAGGAGCATGGGGACACTGGGATGAGGAGCGTATGTGGTGGCAGGACTGTGGCTGCTGCAGTTGAGCAGGGCTTGATACAACCTCCCTGTGCTTTTTCCAGGCTTTTCAGCCTTTTTTCCCCAGCAGCTTGGGTAACCCTAATCCCTGGCTTTCAGGAAGGGAGCAGAGTCTCAGGTAGTGTGGCAGTGCCCAGCCACAGCCCCACACCTCACACCCTGGAGTGGAGACCTGAAGGCCCTGGGGAGAGGCCTGAATGGGACTGAAGGGGGCTTTTCCTTCAACTAGAACTGAATCCAAACCGGTTCTCTTACATTTCCATCAAGTCTCATCTGCAGCTGAATCAAAACATTGTTCTCTAGTCCTGGCTCAGTTGAAACATGGTGCGGAACGGGAGTCCCCATCATGAAAACACAGAATGGTTTGGGTTGGGAGGGACCTTGAAGGTCATCTTGTTCCACCCCCCTGCTATGATCAGGGACACCTTCCACTATCCCAGGTTGCTCCAAGCCCCATCCAACCTGGCCTTGGACACTTCAGGGATGGGGCAGCCACAGCTGCTCTGGGCAACCTGTGCCAGGACCCCACCACCCTCTGAGTAAAGAGCTTTTCACCGTTTCTGCATCAGCTCAGTGCTGTGCATCCCCAAACCCCCGGCTGCCTCTGCTCCTCCCAGACCTGGGCTGGGTGTCTGACCTCCTGACCATCCTGTTCCCCTTGCCTTCCCTACCTGCAACCCTTCTTGTCCTCTCACATGCCTGTGGCATGTGACACATTTACCAGACTATTACTGGTTGTAACTGGAAGCTACAAAACAATGTCAGTCCTCACCGTGCTCTGTCTGCAACTGAATTAGAAACGTTCTGGCACATGGGGTGGGCACCTGCTGCAGCCCCTGCCCTGGGGAATCTCCTGGTGGGAATATAGGGACTGTGATCATGTCCTGTTGAGGACATGCCTTTAGCTGGTTTCTGCTGGGGTTGGATTTGGTTTCCTTTGTTTCCCAGCACACGGTGGTTGCAGAGCATCATTGTGAGTTGTGAAACACCTGCTGGGCTTTGCCCCAGCAGTAGCTGCTTCTTGCAAGGGTGGGGGTCCCAAATACACATGGTTACCACCTGTCCTGGTGTAAGCAGATGGCAGGCGCTGGTCCCTGCTTGGGGACAAGGAACAGCTGTGCCCTCAAGGCCTCCCCGGGCCTTTTTTGGATCATCTTTGGGGTCTAGTAGCATGCAGGGATCAGGTGGGTGCCCAGTTTGCATGCTCCATGGTGGGTACCTAGTTGGAATGCTGGTAGTAATATAATCTTTCCCTTTTTTTTTTTTTTTCCCTCTTCCTTTCAGACTGCACTCAGTGCTTTTTTCCAAGAAACAAACATCCCCTACAGCCACCACCATCAGATGGTAAGTGCTTTCCTAGCTCCCCAGCACTCTCCCAGGGTACAGCACCAGCTGGCAGGTGCTTCAGGCTGCTGCTCATGTCCAGCTCGCTGTTTCCCAGCTCCAGGAGTGCAAGCAGGGAGGTCTGGCTGGGCACTGCCTGAGCTGCCTGCCAAGGAAGAGAGCAGCTGGTGGCATAGCAGTGGGACAGCAGAGCCCTGCAGATGGTTTAGGGCTGCTCTTCCAAAAGGGATAGTCTGAGGGAGGACGTTTTGGGTATAGCCAGTAGTCCATACCAGCTCAGCATGGCAGAGAGAGCCTGGAGGAGCCTGAAGCACTGACCTGTGTAAGCACGCTCACAGATCCAGGGTGCTTCCCATCCTGCAGCAGCCACAGACACGAGTCCTTGTGTGCTCACTGGAGCGAGCAAATTCCTGGAGCATCGCTGGAGCATGGCTCTGGTGTGGTGTGCAGTGTCTGGAGGTGTGTAAACAACCACACGTGGGTGCTGCCTGCCTCTGCTCTCTTCCAGCTGTCCCCAGACTTGGTCTCTTAACTCTCGTGCCCTGGCAGCCCATAATGTGCTTGGGCAGATGTGTCTTAAGGATTTACTGGCTGCTGTGGCCTTGTTTGACTCTCCGGGACAATTGGGGATTTGGAGCATGCAAAGCAAGTGCCCAGCAGGGCCGGAGCATGCTCAGTCTCCTGGGGGGTAGGAGCTGAGCCTGAGCCTTGTGCCTACAGAGCCAGAAAGCAGCAGGCCCAGGGTGGCACCAGTGGGTTGTGGAGCAGAGCAGGTCCCCAACTTGGCTGGGCACAGGGGGTTCTGTCTGGGCTCTCTTCCAGGAGCTCTGACCGCAGCATGAGCCTTCAAACCCTTAAATAGAGCTGCTCATGGGCAGTGTAGTTGGCAGAGCGCAGGTCTGGGGGCTCCCTGTGCCACAGCAGGGAGGGCAAAGGGGTGTCGTAGCACGCCCTGGTGGGAGGCAGAAGGTGGGGACTTCCCTGACCCCGTGTCTCCTTCCCACAGATGTGCACTCCCGCCAACACGCCGGCCACGCCGCCCAACTTTCCCGATGCCCTCACCATGTTCTCCCGCCTCAAGGCTTCCGAAAGCTTCAACAGCAGTAGCCCCGTGGCCTCCATGGCGACCTCCCCGCCACCCCCGGCCCCGCCGCTGCCCCAACACGGGGCCTTCAACCCCGCCTGGCCCACGGCTTCACCGCCGGGGCAGCAGCAGAGCATGTGGACTCCAGCCGTGCCGGCGCAGCCCACGGGCTGGCCAGCCGCCGTCTCCCAGCAGGCCAGCGCAGAACAGAAGGCCAACGTCACCATGGAGGCAGAGAGATGAGGCCGCGGTGGAGAGCGGACGCAGTGGGGACCCCTGCGTATAAATTTTTTTCTTTTTTTTTTCTCCCCCCCTCCCCAAAGAGGAGAGGAACTCTGCTGCCAGGGCGTCTGGCAGCCGCCGAGACACATGAGCAAATAGCTGCCTTGCATGGGTTTGGTTTGAAGTAGTTTTTACTTGTTCTCGAGCTGAATGGAGCTCCCCAGAGACAGCGGGAGGCTGCGTGGGACCGGTGCCGGCCTCTGCCTGGGACCCTGACGCTGCCAGACTCTTGGGGAGGGAGTACCCCCTCCGTTCTTGGGACACCAGAGTTTGCATGCCAGTGACATTTACAGAGGAGGTCCCTTCCTCAGGGTCCCCTGGGCCACCCCACCAGGCAGAATGGGTTGTGCCTGAGTGTTTCCCCCCATCCCTTGGCCCCGATCGACTGGGTGGGGGGCAGATGCTCTGTGAGGCTTGTTTTTTGTAAGGAGCGGAGAAAGAACCGGCTGCTCCTGCACCACCACAGCCTCCACCCCTCACGCACCGTTCTCGCTCGTGAGCAGGGCTGGGGGACACTGGCCCTTGGGGAGGCATCTGGCCTTTCGCCAGCCCCAGATGGGGAGCAGGGGGTGAGCACTGGTGGTCCAGCTGGGCCAGCACACCCTCCCAGGATGGGGTTTGCCCCAGGGCTGTTTTGCATGACACAGTGTAACCCTAGAGACTGGGATCGTTTTTAACCCCTCTGTTCTTTTCTCCGGGCGGCTGGAAGTCTCTCCGGATGCGCCGCAGCCGCTTGCAATACACGCTCTTCTGCTTTGAACCCCGTGTCTTTGCTTCGTTTGCAGCAGCAGTGGGACATGGGCAAGGCTGCCCTGAGCCTGGAGTGTTTCAGGATCCCCTCTCCCCATGCTCAGTGCATCTGAGGAGCGCTGGCTGCATCTGCAGCTGCTCCAAACACCCCGTTCCAGCCATGCAGTGACTGCCAGCTGCTTTTGGCCAGATGCATCCAGGGCTCAGCCCCAGCAGCCCAGCTCTACCACATCAGCTGTGGTGTGAGACCCCACCAGGCAGGGCTGTGCTGATTCCTCAGGATCTCCATTGATATCCACAGGTACTGGGTGTCTTGCTGTGACCTGGCTCCTGTCCCCTCTTCCCCAGGTCTCTTGGAGGTCGCTGGCCCTGCCAGACCTTTTCTCAGCAAGGCTGTGCCCCTGCATCCCTGCACTCCCCAGTCAATAATTAATTACAATCTCTTATTTGTGTTGCTAAAATAAACATTGTAGGAGGGATGGTTTCACCCCGGGTGCCTCTTGGATAGCCTGGGCAGGGCCTGGGAACAAGGGCTGGAGCTGGGGCTGGCCCTTGAGAGCTTCCCTGCATAGAGTTGTGCTGGAGCTGCCACCCTCAGTCCTGCCCCACTGAGGTAGAATGAGCCAAGCAGGTGGGACCTGGAGTGACCTTCTGTCCCAGCTGTGGTGAGCACGTCAAGGCCAGTGTGGCGTCCTGCTGGGAGTGAGGATGGTCTGTACGGTGAGGAGGTGCAGTACAGAGCCACCCAGGGCACATAAAGAAGGGATTTGTCCCCAGCCTTGAAGAGAGACAACAGCTTGAGAAACACAGGTGAAACCACATGGAGACCTGGGTTGGGAGGTGCCTGTGACTGTCCCAGGGCCACCAGGAGCCATAGGATTGAAAAACCAAGTGCCAGACCACAGACCTGGACATCTGACTAGTCAGAGAGCTGATGGGAACATGACACAGCCCAAAAGTGTCAGACTCTGGGGATGCCCTATGTGTCCCCAGGAGCTCAGGGACTGCACAGGGGAGGCAACAGAGGAGGGAGCATCTCTGCGGCCTGCGGTGTTACCCCATTGCAATGAGTGGCTGCTAGGGCAGTGTGACCCCAACTCCTCAGCTCCCAAGGCCAGGCAGCACAACCTGGGTGCACCTGCCCCAGCCCTGCCACCACCCCAGTGGCAGTGCTTGTTCACAACACCCAAGCCCTGCTCTATCAGCACCTTGTTCATGACTGGGTGCTTCACTGTCCCACGTGTCCCCATGACCTCCCCTCAGCCTTCTTGGAGCTGCTCGCCATTGTTTATCCCCAGCTCCACCAGCATGGCATGGCCACAAAATCCTGGCACGCTGAGCTGCTTCAGAGCGGGGATGTGCCAAGTCTGGGCAAACCTGTACCCAGCCTGGTTCAGGCACCAGCCATGGCACAAGTGGCTCCTGAGCTGTGACCGGGGACTGTGCTCACCTGAGTGTCCTCAGTGTCACCCCACAGCTGCTCTGCAGCTTCCTGCAGCCTCATGCACTGCTGCTGCAGCTGGCCCAGCACCTCCCTGCCAAAATCCAGCCCCTGGGGAGGACATGTGGCCCTGGATGAACCAGGGTGGCTGCAGAACCTGGGCAAGGCAGGGAGGTATGTTTATGGGTGGCTCCAGAGAGTGGCTAGTGAGGACATCCTGAGAGATGCCCCAAGGTGTTCTGGTGAGTGGGATGTGGGGTGGCAGCACCTCCTGAGGCCATGGGCAGTTGGGCACCTTCTGCATCCTGCAGCTGCTTTATCTCCCCCAGCACCTTCTCCAGACAGGCAGCCACGTCCTCCAGGTCCCTGAGCTGGCTGAAAACACACCATAGCTTTTCTCTGGGCAGCACCAGCTCTGGCAGGCCCCCAACAAAGCAATGTCCGACCCCTGGGTGGATTTATATCTGTGGAGACCCTCTGGCACTGCTGCCAGGCCCTGGGCATGTCAGCACTGGGATGCCACGGGCAACAGTGACCACATTCCCCCCAGCCATGTCAGGGCATGAGGCAGAGGGACAAGGGGGCTGCAGTGCCCTGGGGACTCACATGGGCGGAGTGTGGCCCTGCTGTTCACCTGGCAAGGGTCTGGTGGCACAACCTGGCACATTGGCCTGGCATGACAGAGATGTCAGTGCCCACTGAGCTCTCATGTGGCTGACACAGGTCCCTATGGCCTCATGTTGCTCCAGCCTGTGTGGAGCTTTGTGGGCCAGCACTGCAAGGCCTCAGGACTGAGCTCCCAGCCAGAGCTCCTGAAACAAAGCAGCCCCTGAGGTTATGGGGGAGAGAGAAGAGCCCCAGCCATGCTGGAGCCAAGGGGCATTGCCAGCAAAGGAGCCTGGCACCTGAGAGCTTGCAGCACCTTGCCAGTGGGCACCTCACAGAGAGAGCTCTGGTACAGCTCCTGAGGCACCTCCACTATGACTGGGAGAGAAAACAGGCCTTCCACCCTACTCCAGGAGTGGAGAGCCTGGGCTGCCCCTGAGATGGGGCAGGAGACCCCAAATCTTGACACCACCCCCAGTGCCATCCCGTCCCTAGCCCTGTGGGTCTCCCAGGATATCAAAATCTAGAGGGTAAAATCTTCTTGGCACTGCAGGAGGGACAAGAGCAGTAGAGGTGACCAGGACGCTGGGATACCCTGGGATGGGTGGCTGCTCCAGTGGCTGGGAGGCTGACATGGATCCAGGCAGGTCACTGCAACCAGGGCAGCTTTTAGGAAGGTTCAGTGCCTTTTCCATAAGGATTTGTGAAAGACTGTCATCCCAGTCACCCCACACACCCATGCCATCCGTGCATGTTTTTTGGGAGCCCAACCTCTCTGCAGAGCTCTCCAGTAAGGGACCCAGCTCTGTTGCATGCAATTCCTGGAAATTTGTTGCAGCTGGGAGCCCTCATCAGTAGTTTTCAGGGAGCAGATGGTGGTGATCATCTCTTGCAGCATGTCTGTGATGTGAGGAACACGGGTTTGATTGCTGGTATAGGGTCCCCACAGGCATGGGGCCATGGAAAGAAGGGAAGCCAAGAAGTGTGTGGAGAACGCCAGGGCTTAGGGATGTTTCTCTGGGACCCACAGCATCAGCCACATCTGGCCAGTCCACAGTGGTGCTCATGGAGTTCCCCCAAACTGAAGTGAAAGATGTCCAAAGGGGACAAACGTCCCAGCTTCAGCTTCATCCCCCTGGCAAAGTGCTGTTTTCTTTTCCCTTTGCTCTGTGGTAGTGCTCAAAGCCAGGGTCAGAACACATGAGGTGGGTCTGGCCTGGGGCTGCCAGGTCTCACAAGGGATGAAATGGTGGAATTGCTGCAGGCCAGCCCTGTGCTGCCTGTGGAGGAGACAGGAGGGCATAAGGCCACCACAACACATTCTTGTGCTGCAAGGTGTGAGCGAGGGAGGAGTTTCTGATGTTACCTACAGCATTTCCCACTCAGGGTCTAAACTTGAATTTAGTGCTGTGGCAATGTCTCCCACAAGATTGTGCCTTGACATGGGGACAGCATGCCTGTCCCACTGTCACCTGCAGCTTGGCCCCTCACTGTCACCCAGGGAAGAGAAAAGAGCCTGCAAGGCATACGGCTGTTCCTGCCTGGAAAGTGGGAGCTGCGTGCTCCAGCCCAGAGCTGCCAGGGCAGGATAGGACCCAACACACCTAAATATCAGAGCAAGTATTTCTGGAGCACTAGGGGCAGGTGAGAAGTGACTGAAACCACCTGTGGCTATGTTAGAATACTGCTCTTTTAATTAGTCACTGCAGTGCACCTGAGACCACCGGAGCCAGAAAGGTGCCTTTGTGGTTCCACAGGCTCTCTGGTCCTGGGGCAGCCAGAATCCATGGCATGGGCATGTCACTGTGTAGGGTGGGACATCGGTCAGAGCAGGGCATCATGTGGGGCATGAGTTGGGACATCTGGTAGGGAAGCCACCACGTGCAGGACAGGCAAGAGACAGCTCCGGGCAGACCTCAGAGCCTCTTCCAGTACCTAAAGGGGCTCCAAAAGGACTGGAGAGGGACTTTGGGCAAGGGCATGGAGTGACAGAACAAGGGGGAATGACTTCGAACTGCAAGAGGGGAAATTAAGGTTAGATATATGGAAAAAACTCTTCTCTGTGAGGGTGGGGAGGCCCTGGCATAGGTGCCCAGAGAAGCTGTGGCTGCCCCTGGATCCCTGGGAGTGTTCAAGGCCAGGCTGGACGGGGCTTGATGCAACCTGGTCTGGTGAAAGGTGTCCCTGCCCATGGCAAGGGGTGGGACGGGATGATCTTTAAGATCCCTTCCAGCCCAAACCATGCTGTGATTCCCTGATTCTGTGGCTCCCCGGAGCTGCCCAGTGCAGCAGCAGCAGCAGCAGGCCCAGCCCGGCCCCCGNGGTAGGTGCCTGTGGGCCGGGGGGGTTGGGCGCGGGGCCCGGCGGGGCCCGGGGGGCTGCGGCGGGAAGGCGGCCCGGGCCCCCTCGACCCCGGACAGGCCACGGTGGCCTCCCGGCAGCGGGGCCGGCTGGACATACTGGAGGGAGACACCGAGAACCGGGGGGTGACACCGAGCATGGGGGCACACTGAGAACCGGAGAGGGGATACCGAGCACGGTGAGACACTCGGCACTGGGGGAACACTGAGCGCAGGCGGGGACACAGGCAGGACACCAGCACCACGCTGCTAGGAAGAAAAGGCGGGGGAGAAATTAATCCCTGATTAACTCTGTGAGGAGGAACCGGGTCGAGGGAAGGGCTCGGTGCTAGGCCGTGGCTGGAGCGTTCGCTGCGGAGCCGGGGAGAAGAGGTACGGCTGGATGGGGACATGGGCCGGGAGAGGAGCGGGAGGCAGCCCTGGCCTCGGACGGGCCTTTAACGCTGACAAAGTGTCGCAGGGTTCTGCTGAAATCTTGCAAAGCTTCAGCTCTGTGCCCTCAGCGGTGCCGGGAAGGGTTGGGACGGGAGGGCTGGGATGAAATTTAATCGGCTGGAAAGCGAGGTCGTGTACTTGGGAAAAGGCTTCCCGGTGTAAGGCGAGCGCTGCTGCCCGGCCGAGGTCGTGAGCTGGCGGGAGCTGCAGAGAGGGCACAGCTGAGAGAGGAGCAGATGTGATCCAAACAGATCCCGAGAGAGCAGGGAAGCAGGCCTAGGAACGAGTGTGTGTATTTCCAGTTATCCCTGCTCAGGAGAGACGAGCTGGCCAGTGATCAGGGATGATGAGCCCATTTTAGAGGTGCTGAAAGAACCTGCTTGACAAGCAGGAAGAGAAATGATGATGGTGAGGATGATATTGACACACTGGCGGTATGACATGAAGAGATCTCCTTCAGTTAATGCACAGCAACAAATACCAAGGAATAAACATTAGTGGGAAGTTGGGAGGTTTTTAACCATTAAAATGGTGAGATCTGGGTTCTCCCTCCCAAGGGGACTGGAAAGGCAAAGGGTAGCAGCTGTAAGGCAGTGTCTGGTTGCTTTAGGAAAAGCCCAGGGGGTGGTGTTTGCTGCTAAACAGAGGAATGAAGTTGGGATTCTGGGGAGAGCTCCTGGGCTGTGCAGAGGAGTGGGAACATGCAGGCTGGGATGAACACTGCCATGCCAGTGTCCTCTGGATCCTGCACATGAGCCGTGCTCAAGGTTAAACTTCTCCAGGTCACTGCAAGTGTAGGTTTGTGCCCCTTGGCCCGAGGAAAAGCTGCTCTGAGGTGGTCTCCTTGCACCAGTGAGAACTGGGAAGGGGACTGTCACATTCCAGGTTGAGCTTAAAATATCAGGTGGTAGAGATGAGGTCAGGCACAATGATCTTAAGTGGAAATGTTTTAAGTTATAATTCTAGTGAGTTTGGGCTGTGTGTAGAACTCTCTGAGAAACTCTTTTGGAATATGAACAAGAGCCTCCTGTTTGTTCCCTTCACCCAAAGCTTTGAAAATGGAGCTTTAATTTCAGCAGGGGCCCTGTTGATTTCAGAGTGTGACCAGAGTAGGCAGCAGGGAAAATTTCAGTGAGTGTTACATAGACATAGCGTGGTATATAACCACAGGTTGTCATTCATTTGTGTTCAGGAACTAAACAAATTCACATGGAAAGCACAGGCTGGAAACTTCCCTCTCTCAAAGGCTGGCTTTTCTGCCTCAATGTTGTGGTGACATCCATGTCCCCTAGGAAATCCCCAGAAGTGTTTAGCTAGGTACCTGCTCTGTTCTCCTTAGGTGTTACGTGAGGAGCTAATTCCTGCTTGGAGGTAGGCAGGCGGTGACTTCATGGCTGTAACAAGGGCAGGGGGTTGGAGCAGTGTCCCCAGATGTCCCCGAGTGATGCCGAGTGGAGCAAAGGTGGTCAGTCCTGCCCAGCTGCTCTTAGAGGGGTCGTGGGGCTGCAGTGGCCGTGTCTGCTCAGGGCTGACCCAGGTTGGTCTGGGGATGGGGATCTGTGTGTTCCTACCAAGTACCGAAAAAACCTGCCACAGGTGTGAGAGGGACAGGGAACAGTGAGGGATTCTCTGATTTCAGAAGCTGAGCCCTTCCTAATAAGATGGAAGAGCTTCTTGTGTTCCCTCAACAGGTCTTGCACCTCAAATTCAGTTCTGAAACTCGCTTCCTTGTGTGTCTGTGCTGCTCTGTCTCAGCTGCAGAAGGGAGGGAGAATGTCTCCCTCAGCACCTGGTGTTGGTTTATGACCATGTTTTTGGAGGTCACTTCCTAACCAGCTCTTTCTGTGCCTGGGAAGCCACACAGTGGGCACTGCTTTCCTTCTGGATGAAGCACAGGTGGCAAACATGTTCTGGGAGCATAGCTAAGATGCTCCTGTAACTGAGGGATGTTCAGGCAGGGGCCAGACTAAAGCCTGCCCACAACATCTGTGTGTTTTGGGGGGAGTTTGGGTCCTTGTCATGGTGTTGGTACCTGCAGAAGTGTTGTCATTGCCAGTCTTACTCACTAACACAACCAAAGAAGGGATGAAAGTAATTTTATTATGTAAAAGAATATCTTTTTTTTTCCCCTTTCAGGTGTGAATTTAGCAGATAAATGCATGTGTTTAAAGGATGTGGTTGATCTTCCAGTATGAGGATGAGTGGTTTTGGAAGGAAATACACAAACTTGTTAGCATCTGCTCTGATCTGAGACTTGTTTTCTGCTTGTGGGTAAAGAGAAGTATGAAATTCAGTGTTCTGTGTCTGTTTGTGGTACATTGTAAAGCCCTGCATTTGATTTCATATGATTGCTTTAATCAGGAGACAATATCCTGGGCTGAAAGAAACAAAATTTTTTTAAATATTGGCTTTTATGGGGTCTACAATGGGGCTGGTGCTTCACTCCTGCCACTGTTACCAGGGCTCTGTACACATGCTGAATGTACCATGTGACAGTTTTCCTGTACCTTTCCAGGAAAGGCTGGTGGCTGCCAGGTGAGCCAGAGAGGCACTAAATAGCATTTGCATAATATGGAGATTAAAATAATGACAAAGGCAGCAGGACTGAATATATCTGAGCTTCTAGACAGGTGTGCCAACTTATCAGGATGTGTTCTCCCAGAGTGGCCCCTGCAAAGCTGCTGAACACAGGATGGACAGGAGAGTTGGGAAACAACCAATAGATGCTGATACGCCTGGTGGCTCTTAGCAGCAGTCAGTGATGTCTTCAAAGGGGCTTGGATTGTGCACTGCTCTTTTCCCTGATACAAGAACAGTGATGATTGGTAGTGGGAACTTCAGTAGTTCTGCAAAACGCTGGAGGTTTTTGGTTGGCTTTGCTTCTTGGACCTGATTTTGCAGCTCTTATGCAGGCAAAGGACTCCAGCCTGGAACCAGTCAACTCTCCTGAAGGTTTCACAAAAAGGCACCTAAGCACACAAGTGTGCAAACACAGAGGTCTGTGTACACTTTTTCCTTCAAAAAACACATGTTGAGCAACTTCTGCCTTGGGATTTGATGTTCACCTTGCTGTTTTCCTGCTGTTCCCAGACAGCACTGGGTATCCATCTCGCAGCTTGAGAGAAGCAGTGCCACTTTCATTAGCAGTGTCAGATATTTACATGCTCTGCATAGGACCTGTCTCCTCCTCTGATCAAAGGGAATGCAATTGGAGCAGCTCCATAGGAAACCACAATCTATTTTCTCACCAGAATAAAGTCTCTTGAGGCAGCAGGAGCTCAGTTTTTATTTCTGGCATGAAATGCTCAGGGAGACTCTTGGCTGCTGTTAGAGTTTTCCTTTGGGTCCATTCATTCTGAGCTGCCTTCTGGCTGCAGTCTTAAATTTGTGCATTTGTGGTGGTGAGAGACAGCCATTTGAGAGTTGTTCTGGTCATCGATCTGGGTGGAGGATGGAGGCAGAAGTGAAGAGCTTCCTGCTGCACATATCCAGGCACTTCAGTGCAGCTGTCTTTAATCTGGGCTCTCTTAGCAGGCCTGCATTTAGAGTAAGAAAATAGAAGAAATAGCCCCAAAAGGTGGCAATGTCATTAACATCTTAAAAACTGTGCAGAGCAGCTGCTGGCAGTGCATGTTTGACTTTGTACCCCTTGGCACAGTGGAACCTGAGATCATCAGAGAATGAAGAGCTGAGCTGGGCCTTTCTGTGCAAATTAAGTAATATATTTCATTGTTACTTACTGTGATTAGTAAGGTTACTGTCCATTAGTAATAGTTCCAGCCTTTGCCTCCTTTAGACATAAGAAAATGGAATATTACCCAGTTCTCCTGTAGATTTTAGGATAATGCATTTGTGCTGAGATGGGGGTCCCACTGCCCCAAACTTCCCCTCTTGTGTATGTTCCTGAACCTGCTTTGATACCCCTGTCTCTGCATTTAAAATGAAAATCTTCCCTACCTTGCCCTAGCAGCCTGGCTCCCTATTGACAGTTTTGGAGGATGTTTTTGGAAGAAGTATTCTTGCTTTAAGCTTACACATTTACTGTTCCATCCTGCATTCTGTCTTACAATCCTAAATTCCATCCATCACACCTTACTGTGATGCATGCACATCAGCCCATGCTGTAGCTGTATTTCACCTTTATTTGCTCCTTGCATTGCATGGTTGCAGAGAAAGCGACGTTTACTCACAATTTGAACCGTGAGAGCCTGTTTGTTTTGGGACAGTTTCCTTGAGCTGTCATTCTGGAGTTAGTGTCAAGGTCGGGTCTGCATATGAAGGGGTTGTGGTTTTCCCAGCCATTCCTAGAGGTGGGAAGAGGCAAGCAGTTACACCTGAGCACAGGTGATCTGCCACAGTGTGGGGACAGCAGGCTTTGTCTGGACCCACTCCCCACAGGCAGCAGCTCTGAGGGCTTCCCACTTCCTACCTTTGCAGCTTCTATCTGACAGTACCTTACAGGGCAAGATAAAATGAATTAAAAGGTGTTTTTCCAAATATGTTTTAAGGCATAGTTGTTTGATTGAAACGATAG
>WEKY01000061.1:0-25483 GCA_013390045.1 Picathartes gymnocephalus | reverse complement strand
CCCCCGCCCCTTCCCTGATTTGTGAGGGATCATTAAGGAATTGCATGAAAAATAAGCCCCTCATTGCTCAGAAATCCCTTCTTCCTAGAGCCCCACAGCTGCAGAGCAGGTGTAATCTTTCAGATGATGCGTGAGTGAACAAGATTACTGTCCTGGGGAGAATTATTGTACAATTGATTTCATTTAGGTCACAGAACAAAGATTGTTGTGTAGGAAGACTTGAGCAGAGCCCAACTGCAGCCTGGCCTTGCTGGGGGCTAGACAGGCAGTGCTGAGGCTGGATGTGAGATGGGAGCACTTGGCTTTGGCTTGTCTGTTCACAGAATTGTGGGAAACCCATCCAAGCCATGTTTTACCTCATGCCTTTCCACTGTGGGGAAGGGAAATGGCTCCTCCTCCCCTGTTAATGGCATCCCTGAGATGAGCTGCTTTTCCAAAGGGAAAGCACTTGTCCAGCCTGTAAATCTTTGGGATATTTGGATGCTAATGCTGCAGAGGAACAGAAATCAGGGCACAAACTGGGAGCAGTTTGTGTCCTGGCAGCCGTGCGTGGCTGAGGGGGTATTGTGGCCAGGGGCTGGTGCCGGGAAGCACCAGCAACTTTTCCTGGTACAACAATTTGCTTCCCAGGAGCAGAGGGAGGGTCAACAGCTTTTTATGGCACTGCCATGTGATTGCAGAGCTTTTGAAAATAAAGATTGACTAATATGTTCTGGATTGATTTGTTCATATCTCCCAAGACCCAGAACAGCTGCTGTCCAATGTTTTCTCTCCTTCCCTTTTGGGTTGGTTTGTTGTGGGTTGTTTCTTTTTTTTCCAAATGGCCATGACTCAGCCCTTCCCTGCTGCTCTCTGAGTTTCCTGGTTTCTGAATAGGCTATTCTTGGGACAGCAATTCCTGGCAGATAGGAACAAGGGGCGTGTTGTGTTGTTTTCTTCTTTATTTCTCCTGTGGCCTGCATAAATGCTCTGCTTCCCTCTGATTTTTGCCTTGTTCCCACATTACTGAACCGTTCTAAAATGTTGGATGTCATCTGGGGCATGTTCTTGCCCTTGTAGCAAAGGAGCCCTCTTAGACATGATCCAGACTTGCACAGCAGCAGATCTTCTTTCCCAGCAGGATGGTGGTGACAATCCTGAGCATGGAGGGTTAGACTGCTACAGCTCTGTCTATTGTAAAGCTTAAATCTGCCTTGTTGTAACCCCTGTGACTCCAAGGAGCTGTGCTTGTCTCTCCAGTGATCTCCTGGGCAAGGGATGGATCCGGGTGGTGCCATGTCCATGCAGGGTCAGGTGGCTCAGCCTGGCTGTGGGTACACGCTACCTCTGTGTATGCTGTCACAAGTAAAGGGAAAATACCACCTAGAATTTAAAAACAATGAAAAAACCTTTCTGATGGCTTATTTATTGCCCCCCTGCAGGTGGCAGAGGCTGGGAAGCTGAAGGATGCTCTCTCTGAAACACTTCATGGTGCAATTACCCAGCCTTTTAAAATAAAAAGCTTTTGCATGCTGAAGTTTATTCCTCTGTAGTGTGGGCTAGGAAAAGTCACCTGCTGTGGCAGGGAGCACCTGCCAGGCTGGGTGTGCTGGCTGCTGCTCTTGATGTGCAGTTGGAAGTGAATGAGTTGTCTAATACCAAACAACCTTTGCTGGGTTTTAGTTTTATTAAGAGCCCAGCTCTTTCTGTCGAGACACAGTTGTATGTGAGGGGAAAATAGCCTAAACTGTTGTATATTTTGCCTTTAAAAAACCAGAGGGACTCTATGTTTTCTCAAAGCCTGTAGTTACCAAGAGAAATTTCTCAGACTAGAGGGCTCAAAACACAGGGGCAGTGTTCTTCCTTAGCATCCCTCCACGTTTTTGGATATGCTGTATTGTTGTTAAGCCAACCAAGAGAAAAGCTGCTCTGTGTGAGGAGGCTTTGAGAACATTCACTGCCAGATTAAATTAGCCTTTCTGAGAATAAATTAGTCGTTGTGATGCAGGCAGCCCCACTCTCTACAGCTGTAAAATCCGTGCGTGCTGGTACCTGCAGCAGATAAATGATGTGTTCAGGGCTGTGCTGTTAACAGGAGATTAGCTTGCTGGCTGGGGATGAATGAAAAGCAGCCTGTTAGATTTTATTGATTATTTCTCCAAATGAGAAGCAGGGCACCCTTTTAAAGGTGGGAAAGGAACCCGTGGGATTCAGTGCAGCTCCATTTTGGGAGGAAATAGTGAACTAGAGTCAACACCTGCTGCAGTGACTCCAACCTGGGATGCTTTTGAGATCCCCAGGGGTCCCAGTCACCCAGCTCATGGCAGAAGGGGAGCTGGGTCCATGTGTTGGGAGGGAGGATAAAGCCTGGAATATGGAGTAGAGGAGTGCAGTGGGGATGGGATTTTGGCTGCGGCCTGCTCTTCTGGGGTTGTGTTTTTAGCTGAGCACTAGATAAAAAGCTGATGCTGGAGTGTGCCTGGTGCCCTTTTCTTAGAGACATCTTTGATTTGTCTCCTAATGAACTTAATGCCTTTATTCTGGTTTGTGCTAATCAGGAAGTGCTCACAGGAGGCTGTGCCTGTGCTGAAGCCTTGGCTTGTCCTTCCTACCTGCGCTGCTGGGACCACTCAGCTCCCCCAAAATCATCATGAAGTCTTTGAGCAAGTGGGGACTAGCGATGCTTTCCACTGGTGCTGAATATCAGCTCTCTCCCTGGCCTTGTTGCAGGTCTTCCACAGAGATGTCATCTGGAGCATATTTGTGATTTGGGAACAGAGGTTTCCCCCAGAGTTCATGGCTGTCACAGGGGGTGTTAATTTAGCCTTTCAGGCTCTCCTTGCCGTGATTCAGGATGGTTTAGCATGGTGGGAGCTCACTTTGGAGCTGCCTGCTGAGCTGTTCTGATGGGAGAGAAAATAGTTCTCAGCCGGTTTAGTGTCGTGACTGTGGCAGCTGCTCTATCTTCCTCAGGCTCAGGAGAGGATTTGAGCAGCTGAGCTGTTTACCTGCCCTGAGGCCATCCTGCTATTATGGGCTTGAATCTTCCCAGTGCCAACCTCTGCTGTGGGAGCACTGACCTGGCCTCGGGACTGTTTCAGACCCTCTGACCAGCAATGCTTTTTGTGGAGCAGCAAAACAGTGAGGTGTTGCTGTGACAGAGAACAGGTTTGGAAGAGCCCAGAGCAGGGACCTAGAGAGGAGTGTTCTGTGTATTAGGGCTGCTTGGAGGCCAGCTCTGTCCTAGATTTTCAATAGGAGCTTTGGGGAAGGGGTTACAAAAAAGTTGGCAGGAACTGGTGCTGCAAATTGAAACCACAGTCATGCCTGGAGTGAAAATGACTTTACTGGACCTGGAAGTCAGCATGGACTAGCCAAGTCTGGTGGGAATTAGAGGGAGAATTGGGGATGGTAGGAGCTGTGTGTGGCTTGGGGGTGCCCAGCACTGGGCACACTCAGTGGCTGTTGATTAATCCAAGGGTTTTCCCCTCTGGGACATCATCATCTGTCTTTGAGCAGCCCAAATGAATTTGGCTTGGGAGCAGAGCAGTGCCAGGTACCCTCCTCTTGTCCAAATGCCATGGGACAGTCCAGCCCCATTCTGGTGGCCTTGGGCAACTCCAAGAGAGGTCCCAGTCTGGAACTGGGAAGTTCTGTGGGAGCAGGAAAGTGAGTGTGGTAACATGGATGGCCTCAGCATGGAAAAGTTCCTCCAGTGCACATCTCTGGCCGTGTGTGTGTTCTCCTTGTTGGCAGTGGGACTCAGGAGAGATCTCAGACCTTACACACACGATCCTGCTGAACCCCAAACTACACTCCTCTGCAAACAGTGAGCCTTGGCCTTACATAAAATTGAGTGACACAGAGCACTTTGCACTAGTCATCAAAAAAAGAGCAAGGTGACATTGTACCTGTTAAATCTGAATGTCAGCAGCTTCTGTGGTGCTGAGGCAGGGGGATCTGTGAGCATGGGAAATGCTAATGCTGGAGACTGGAGTCAGTCCTGCAGCTCTCCTCGGGTAAGGAAACATCAGTGCCATGGCATGTGATTTGTACAGCACTTGAAAATGGATCTGGAATCACCACCAATACTCAAAATTATTTAATTGTGTTGCAGAATCTGCAAGGGAATTCTGAATAAGCTCTTGGGCCCTGATTAATTCTGAAACTAAAATGCAAAAGTGCTGATCATCTCTGATTCTAATTTCCTCCTCTCCTTGGAGCTCACTGTGTCATTTAATGGACGTCACACATCCACTCAGTTTGATTCAGCAATGATGTAGCTGTGTTATTTGACTTTCTCTTAAAAAAAATTCTATAGAAGGAGGGAGAAATGAAAGAATGAGTGTATAAAGAACTAAAGTATTTTTAGTTTAGTGTTGGAAAGGGAATCTATAAAACCCTGGATTTTGCTGTGTGACATTGTGGGTACCCATTGTATTTTCACCTTCTCTGTGCTGGTGTCCCCCAAATGGGAGGAGCAGATGCTGATAGCAGGAGATGCTTTTTTGTGCAGGTAACTGAAGAGCACAGCTTGGTGACTGGGAATGATCTGGGGTGCTCCATGGAGAAAATCCAGGCTGCCCAGTCTCCAAAACCATGAGTGCTGGGAGTGGGAGGGACTGACAGTTCTGCCTTTGATCGCTTCTTGACTCATCCTTAAGCCTCTGTTCTGGCTGCCATCAGAGGTGAGCTCGGATCTGTGACTGTGCTTAGGAGCTGTGGAGCTTCTCCTGACCTCCTGAGGCTTCTGCTTGCTCTTAAGCTTCTTGAGCTGGGGTATTTTTGTTTGCTTGTTTAAACGAACAGCTATTCTTGTGGCACTGCTATGTTAAAACACAGTGTTGGAGTAAATGTTGGGTGTAGTTGCTCGAGATTCTGGCAGGTTGTGTTATCACCATTATTAACAGATATCAAAGGGATGATGTAATGCAGGATGTACTCTCTCAGGGGGAAAATTAAGTAGATATAGAGGACTGGAGGCAACAGCCGGTATCACTGGATGCTTTCCCATGGATGTTATCAAGTGTTAACTTGGATTCTTTGTGAACTGCAGCAAAAGTCTCATGGAAAAAGCTCTCTGCTTCCCCAGGGATTTGGCTTGCAGCACCCTCCTTTTTTCATCTCTCTGGAGTAGATGCAGAGGAGCTCAGCTTTATCTTTAATTTTTTTTAATCACATCCATGAGCACACCTGGTGTTTTGCAGCCTGTCTTCTCCCGTGCAGCCAGGACACCCGCTGGAAGGCTCTGAACAGTGAGCACCTCCTGAATGGGAGAGTGGGTTTTGCAGGGCCAGTAGCAACTGTGGGGTAGCCTGGCTGCAATGTACTCCCTGCTTGCTCCATGTCCAGAAAACTGGCTTTTGGGGGTCAAATTCAGCTGCCCTGGTCGTGCAGAGTGCTCTGTGTACACCTGAGCCTTCCCCAGTGGCCTGACACGTGGAAGGGCTGGGTCCAGTTTTGAAGTAAGTGTGGGGTTGTGACCTCTCCTCCTGGCTCCTGGATGTCACCGTGAGCTCTGCCAGCACGTGATGCTTCCCACAGCCGTGTGCCACATCTTGGGAGCCAACAGCAGAGAGAAAGAGCTACACCAGTTTGTTCTTTTCATTTTGCTGGTTTTTCTTTAAATATTCAGTTTAACCAGGTCCTGGCAATGCTGTTTCTGCAGCCCCAGTGTGAAGAGCCAAGAGCACTTGGTCAGCCCATCCAGAGGCAAATAGGACTGGAGAGAATCCCAGAGGCGGCAGCAGGTCCTGCAGGCGCTCCTCCCGCACCTTTGTGGGTGTTGCAGATAAAGCCTCCTTGTCTTAAGCGGGGAGGATTTTGTGTCTGGTTTTCCTGATATCCATGCGGAGGAGCTGCTGGAAGTGGTAATTTGAATCTCTGGCCAAGGACAGCTGAGCCGGGGCTGTGCTGTGGAGATTATCTGATTGTGCTTTGGATTTAATGCCCTGAGAAATCTTGCTTTGGATACAGCACCTGGCTCCCAGCGAGGATCCTGCTCTGAGGTGATTTGTCTGCTGGTGGCACACAGAAGGTCAAACAATATGTCCAAGGTCCCCAGGTAAATGACTGCAATGGGAATGCTCCTCCAGATATTCACATACTAGTGAGCAGAGCAGGGAGCTTTGGCCATCTGACATACCTGCTTTGAATGGTGAAAAACCTTCTCCAGAATTCCTTTGTTTTAAAGGAGAGCTGCTGGCCTGCCTTGCCAGCTGAGCTTTCTGTGCCCACACTGAAGGAACAGCCTGACCCTCCTGGAAGAAGTAGTTTTCTGCAGCTGAAATCTTAGTGCAGAGGTGTGGAAGAAATCTGCTGTTCTGGGAGCAGCTTGGCTGTTCCTGAATAGTGGGTTTGCGCTCCCTGGCAGTGACTTGGACTTGGGAAAGCACAGCTGAGTTGCTCAGAAAAAGAACAGATCTTTCCTTCAGTCCTTCCCTTGGGTTTCTGTTTCCATCGGCGCCTTGCGGAGCGTTGCAGGCATGCGCCCTCTTGCTGCCATGTCCAGGACCGGGACAAGGAATTGAGGAGGTGCTGCCAAGGTTAACAGCGGGTAAAGGAGTGGATACATGGTCAAGGAATGCCAGGACATCCGTCTTTCTGAAGGAGGCTGAAGCGCTCTGTGCTGTTTATTCCTCCCCTCCTGGTGCCAGGGAAGTGGTGTGCAGGCTGGAGGCAGCAAATGTGCATGGGAAGAGGCAAAGCTGAGGGGGAGCTTTGGCTCGTTTGCAGGGAAAACGTTTTTTTGTTGTTCTGCATAAAACCCAGGCAGAAATAACCACTGATACTGTTTGTTCAGCAGAGATTTTTGCTGTCTTTCCTTTGGAGGTAAGAGCTGTCCGGTGGGATTGTGTGTGGTGGGAGCTGAGCCACATCCCTGCGAACTGTGTGTGAGCGGGCATGCGCATGGACTGGGCAAAGCCCTCTGAGCTCCGGGCACAGCACAGGGAGAGGGCAAAGCCCTCTGAGCTCTGGGCACAGCACGGGGAGAGGGCAACATCCCTGCGAGCTCCGGGCACAGGTGTAACACAGGGAACATGCAGCTCCAGCCTGGGTTTGGAGGTGCTGCTCAGAAATGCCATTGTGGAGGAGGGCGATTGGTATTGGGATTGCCACAGTCAGGGTATGGCTCTGTCCTCATCAGCACACCCTGCTCGGTTCTCCCTCCATGCTGCCCCTAAAGCCTCTTTTGAAGAATAACAGACTTTGGCTCAAATGACATTTTGCCAGCATCTGATCTGCCTTTTGTGCCCATACCCTTTCTAGTCTCAGTATTTCCCAGTTTCTGGAGCACATAGCCTGTGGCACATAGCTAGCCAAGAGTTCTGAAGACGCTGGGCCCTCACGGCTTTTAAAGCTGTATTTCCAAAAGCCTGGAAGCTGGAATCTGCATCTCTTTGATGTGCAGTGAAGCTGAAAGTGCTCGTATATGTTGTCTTATTTATTCCTTGAATTTTAGTGTGTTTTCTTTGTCTTTCAAATATCGGAAGTTGTGGTTTTTTTATGGTGGAAGACCTCCAAAAATGTGCAGCAGCAGCTTTTGAAGTGTCAACATCACTGAACGTGTTTGAGTATGAACAAACACTGCTTCCTGTCTCAGTGACTGGAGCCACTGCTCCCATAGAGAAAACAAAGCTGAATTGCTGTGGATCTCAGCTATAAGTGCAGCAGGAGCAAGGACAGCACGGGCTGTTTTGGCCTGTGGGATGGATCTCAGTGGTGCTGTGAGGCTGACTCAGAGCTGAACCATCAGGGCTCGCACGTGAGTTGGACCTGCCAGGTTTGTTCCACCCGTGGAGATTTCATCCAGGAGGAAGCAGCCTGAAGCACAAACAGCTGCTGCCAGGGAAGAATGGCATTAGCAATTTGTGTCTCCAAGCGTTGCAGGAATTGTCTGTGTCCATCCTCTTTGTGGCATTATCTATTTTCTGGTGTTAGGACCTGTTCTGGTGGCACGATATTTATTCCCTGGTCCCACTGCACACCAGTTGTTTTTGATGAGTGGTGTCCACCTTACCTGTTCGGAAAGCAGGTGGGATGTGCAGACGTTTCCTTTTGCTGTGTTTGAATCCCAAACTGTTTCTGCAGTGATGTAAAAGAGGGAAGTGCAGCCAGCATGGGACACTGGACCCTGACACATCAGCTCCTCTGATCACTGCTGGAAGCTGCTTTGTATCAGTTTTGAACATGTCAGTAATGGGAACCAGGGGCTTTGGGGTATTATTGACCGATGCCCTTTGGACAGGGGCCTGGAATTACAGGACAAGGAGAAATGGCTTCACTCTGACAGAGGGCAGGGTTAGATTGGAAATTGGGAAGAAATCCTTCCCAGGTGGTGAGGCCCTGGCACAGGGTGCCCAGAGAAGCTGTGGCTGCCCATGGATCCCTGGAAGTGTCCAAGGTCAGGTTGGATGGGGCTTGGAGCAACCTGGTGTGGTGAAAGGTGTCCCTGCCCTCGGTAGGGTGTTGTAATGAGATGGGCTTTAAGGTCCTTTCAAACCAAACCATTCTAGGATTCTACAGTCCCTCATTAACTGGATCCAGAGCTGCTGAGCACAAGAAAGAGGCAGATTAGAAAGCATTGTGTTTCCACAGGCAGGGCTGTGTGCTGCCCCACGGCACTTTGGCTGTGTTCACTGTGTGAGAAGGCTCAGACAGACCTCTTGGGGCTGAGAGTTACACCTCTGATCTGGACAGGGGACCTAGAAATCTGTTGTCATGGGTTTGTTCTTGCCCAAAAGCTGCCTGGAGTGAGATCAGGGAGCACAAAGCCAGGGGAGGACACATGGGTGGAGGCTGTAGCCAGGGTGGGCCAAGCCCTTTCTGCTTGGTGGCTGTGATGGAGCTGTGCTGTCACACTGCTCTGCCCCAGCAGGTTAATGGGAATCTTTTCTTTTTAATTTTCTTTAGCAAATATCGATTCCCTGGGGGCATGGGGGTCCTTTCCCTGTCTTCCGTGTTTAACTGAAGCAGTGCTTGTGATGATTCTGATTCCTTAGTGGATTTATCCTCTGTAGTTAGTTTGCAGAGGAAACCAGTAAGAACTGTTCTTCCAGTTGAGAAGAGCTAATCTGCATTTGTAGCTGGAAATAGCATCTCCTCTCTCCATCCTTCTATGATAACCAGCTCCTTTTGAGTCTTAGGATCTTGCAGTGTGTCCTTGCTCCAAAGGACCTGCACAAGACATTGGTGATTACATCAGATCTTGAACTTAAACCTGGTAATCTTGGAATAGTGCAGTGCTGTCAGTACCAGGGTGGTGGAGGATGCTCTGGGGTAGCTCCTGCCTAGTGCCAAGGGGAAGCTGGGTACCCTCTGGTTTCCCACGGAGCTCTCCATCGGAAATGGGCCGGGTTTTGTGCTGCTCACATTAAGATGAAAGAAAGCACAGAAGAAACAGCTTCTAAGAGGCTTAAAAGCAACAGGCTTTCTTTTCCTCCTAGGAAGGGCACACAGCCAACATCTTGCTCTTTACAGATCTCTCTTAATAAGCAGAATATTGCATTAGGAAGGAGCAACCGAGCCTGCCAAGTACGAGCAGAACGGCCCTGCATCCCACAGCTTCCTTCACCCCAGTGCACGTGTGGCTCTGGGATCCACGGGCTGCCACCCTCGTGGCTGCCATTCCCTCCTGGGCAGGCTGGCAGCATTCATGGCTGGCTCACCCTGGGGCTATTGCTTCATCTGATGGGTGTTGGTGGAGTGGCTGGTGGAGGACTCCTCCTCTCCCACATTTTCTTGCCAGCTGCTTTGATGGGGGGAGCGAGGCTGGGGAGTGTTGAGAGATGTTACATTATGGGAAAGCAGCCTCTGAGTGGGAATGGGAGGAGGTCTGTTATGTTAGAAAAGCTGGGGACTCAGTGGGCCTGTGAGGGCAAGGAAAGCTCCCTGGCAGGCTGGTATCCCCAGGTAAGGACTCTGGGATGCTCAGGTTGGGCTGGGCTCATCCAGAACCCCTGCAGGCTTGGGGACAGGAAGGTCTGAGGCTCCTGGGTGCACAGGGTGGGGTGGTTGGCTACTTTGAGAAGAATAAATCCTCCTTTTCTTCATATCCCCACTGAGCTAAAAGGAGCTTTGTAGGTCACTGAAGGAGAAGTCAGGCTCTGCAGTGTGCCTGGAAATGCTCTGTGCCATGACAACTCTGCTTCCCTGGGCTCTTAAGGAAGAAATTGGAGTGAGAAGCAGGAGGAGGATGACCCCCAGCTGCCCTGGTGTTACTCTTTGAAGCTGTGTGGCTGCAACACCACTTCAGACCTTGGGGAAGAAATTCTAGTCAGGAAACATGGACTTCTTGGGGGAGACCCTGTGCCTGTCAGGAATCTGCTCAGCTCCTAGCGGGGATCAATGTGCTCCTCTGTGAGCAGCAACAGGTGATGGTGCTCCTCCAGGGACTGATTAGATTTCCTGCTACCTTGCAGGAAGCTGCTCACTGGCAGGGAGCGTGAACTAGGAAAAGAGGAGTGGAATAAAGCAAAGCCAAGCAGGTGAGGGAGAGATGGGTCTTCCTGCCTTGCTTGCCATATCTTTGTCTCTGCTTGATCTGGTGGCTGAGCCCCACGGGCACCTCTGTGGGCACACCTGCAGTGCAGGGCTGGGCCAGCACTGGCTGCTTGGCCTGCTGCCTGTGCAGGCTGTGCTGTGCTGGGGAGGTTGGCGTGCTCTGGGCAGGCTGCCCAGCACGTGGCACTGGTGCCAGCAAACGGGACAAGCAGGGTCACATTTGCTCTTGGCCCGTTGGGGTGAAAGATGGAGCTCCCAGCACTGCTCCCTGGGCTCTGACAGCAATGTCACCCTGTCCCATCCCTGATAGCAGCTGTCCCAAGCACTGAGTGAGCAGCCTCTCACTTGTATTTCCCAGTTTAGTCACATCCTACCAGCTATAACTGAGCCAGTGGCAACAGGGGGAAATCAGGTTTCTTCATGTCATTGCACTTCCTTGGATCTCAGAGAGTGTCAGTGGGGCTTTGCCACGAGCCAAGGACACGGAGCCTCATGCCTGCTGTTGAGGGGGCACGTGAGGAGGCTCCTGCCCAGGGTGGAGAAGGGGTTTGGTGTGGCAGCCAGGACAGCGCTGCAGCAGTGACTCCTTCTCCATCTCTGTAATTCACTTGCTGCCTCCTTTTACAGAGATCCAGTGGAAGAAGCTGCTTTCCAAACTACGCTGCTCAGAGGAGCTGCTTCTCTCAGCTGTCAAGGCCTCTGAGCTGTTGCTGCAGGGAAGAGGACAGGTAAATTGTACCCCATGTAAAATAACTCCAGCTCTTAAAGATGGTCTTACCTTAATTAATTGGATTTATTTAGAGATTTATTAAGAAATGCTCTGTGGGTTTGTACGCTCTGTCCTAGAGTTTGCACTTCAGGCTCAGCATGGGGGTCCTGCCATCCCTTGGGGCACAGCATTGTGTCACTGAGGGGGGAGATGGGGGGCTGTGGGCAGCTCTTCCCCACCTTTGGTACCCTAACAATGCTGCCAAGGCTCTTGGCACAGCACATTCCAGCCCAGCACTGCCCTGGGGCCACGCAGTCCAGAACTGCCCCGATGAGCTGCTGTACACCAGGTGGGCTTTACAGGGAAGCCCCGTGGAGCTGGCAGGAAGACTTTACACCTTGGAGCTGCTGCCTGGTCACAGCCTGCCCAGCTTTGGGGCTGTACCCCTGGGTGTGCCTGGCGGGGAAGCTGAGGCTGGTGCAGTGGTGGCACCAGCCCTGGCCTCCTCCATTGTCACCTCCATCCCCAAGCATCACGCAGCTCCATGTGCCTGTGACTCCAAAGGCTGGTGTCACCTAAAGGCTTCTGTCCCTGCAGGGCTGCCTGGAGCCATGTCCAACGACCCACCCCCACCCTACCCGGGGGGCCCCTCGGCACCGCTGATAGAAGAGAAGCACGGCCCACCCTCTGCACCAGGTACTGGGGCGTGTCCCAGCTGCTCAGGGGTGACATTGCTAAACAGACAGGACCCAAGGTAGCCTGGGTTCCCTGGGACTGCCCTGGCTGTGGCCTTTCCTCACAGCACACTGGGGAGGTTGGTGCAATGCCTGGCTCCATCTGTCCCCATGTCACCCTTGTGGGGGGAGGCAGGAGGGGTCCTAAGGGCAGTGACAAGAGCAGGAAGCAGTCCCAGCTCAAGGACTGGCACTGCTCCCTGCTATGGGGTTGATTTGGGTTTCTTGTGCCCAGAGGATGGGGCTTAGGGGGGTGCCCCCCACCTCTTGTCTCCCTTCCCTGTTGGGGTTGACACTTTGACCACACAGCCAGGACACCATCTTCCCCTCAGCTCTGCTGCCTCCTTGGCTGCTGACTCTGTGTTTCCTTTCAGAGGGTGTCACCCCAGTCGTGGGACAGCCCCAGGGGGTTCCCATCCCCCCTCCTGAGTTCGGACCCCCCCCATATGAGCCGCCCTCGCAGCCAGGGTTTGTGCCCCCCCACATGCCCACGGATGGCTCTGGGCCCTATGTGCCACCAGGTGAGTCCTGCAAGGGCTTGGGGGGCACAGAGGGTGGGGAGTGGTGGCAGCATGTATTTCCTGCTGCCCTGGGGAGTGAGGGGGACACAAGAGGGTGTTGGGGCTGCCATTTGGGGCTTGCAGTGAGGCTCCTTAGGATGGGGTAGGGGACACGGTGCCTGTAGCAGGGTTGGCCCTAAGTCTGTATTCAAAGGGTGGTGTTGCAACAGGGTAGGGGCCTGCCCAATAAGGATCGGGCCTCTCCTGACACATTCCCAGGTGCTCACTTGTTCGTGTTTCTCATTCACAGCAGGATACTACCCACCCCCAGGCCCTCACCCCCCCATGGGCTACTACCCTGCCCCAGGCCCCTACCCCTCTCCTGGTGGCCACACGGCAACAGTGCTCGTCCCGCCGGGAGCTGCCACCACAGTCACAGTGCTGCAGGGAGAGATCTTCCAGGGTGCCCCTGTGCAGACAGTGTGTCCCCACTGCCAGCAAGCCATCACCACCAAGATCTCCTACGAGATTGGGCTCATGAGCTTCCTTCTTGGCTTCTTCTGCTGCTTTGTGGGGTAGGTGCTGCAAGTAGAGCTGGGGCCTTGTGGTGGGGGCTCAGCCTGGTCCTGGTAGCCCCAGTGCTAGTGGCCTTTGCTGAGCTGTTGGGCATGGTGGGGACCTTGGCAGAGGTGGCATTGGAGCAGCAGAGGGGTATTCCTGGGGTAACGGCCCCTACAATTACTCACATCAGAGTGAACCCCGGTGCCCAGGGGCTGCCCCAGCTCAGCATCTCTGCCTCTTCCTGTGCTCCAGGTGTGATCTCTGCTGCTGCCTGATCCCCTGCCTGTTCGATGACTTCAAGGACGTGACACACACGTGTCCCAACTGCAAGGCCTACATCTACACATACAAGCGCATGTGCTAACGGCACCCCGGGAGCCACTGGAACGCCACCGGCCCTGTCCCGCTGCCGTCCGTCTCCGCGTGTGCATCACTCCTCGCTTCCCCGCCGGTGCTGTGTATGTGTTATCCCCGGCTCCCTCCCGTGCAGAGCTGCCACCACCTGCCCTCAGCTCTGCTCCTTACTGGGAATAGTTGGATTGGTGACACTGGTGCAGAGGGGAGGTGGGCCCAGGCCCCAGATGCTGTGTGGGGGCTGCCCTGCAGTGCACACGAGTGGGAGTCATCACTCTGTACCCCAATTATGCTCTGGGGTGTGAGCGAGGCCCCTGTCACCTGGAGCAACCCTGGGAAGAGCAGCAGCTGCTGGAGGTGCCCACCTCAGTCCCCCAGGGCACGGGGTGCCTGGCTGCAGGAATGTGCTGGGATGGGAGCCCAGGAGACAGCCCATGGTGCCCTTAGGGGATGCAGCACAGCCTTTGTGGTACTTTAAGGAAGGGGTTTAGTAGCAGGGAGACAGAGGGCAGTGCTGCACACCAGGTTCCAGTGTGGTTCACAGCCCCCTCCAGCCCCATGGCACAGCCCCTTCCCGAGGGGAGGCACAGCTGCCTCTGAGCATGGAGAGGGGCCCGGCAGCAGCACTGCATCCTTATCAGCACCTCCGTCCTGCCTGGTGGCCACTCCAGCTGCATGCGCCTCCTCCCAGCCCTGCCGCGGCTCTGGGGGCAGGGACAGCCCCAAACAGCCCTCGCCCCCCTCCCCGGCAACCTGAGAGCCAAAACCACACCCGGCATGTCCCGGCTGCCTGGCACATAGAGTAGAGGAGTTTGTTACCAGGCTGCAGCTCCGGAGCTGTCCTGGCCCCAGCAGGGTCTGTAGGGTCCTGCTTGCATGTGGGTGTAGGGGGTATTTTTAGCTCACTCATGTGGGGCAGAAGGAAGGGGCAAGCAGGCAGTGACAGGAGCTGCCTGCAGCTACTGGAGCAAAGTTGGGGGGGGGGTCTCTCAGTACACAGGTCTGCAAACAGAGCCTGGCCTGCACAGGCAGCTGCTGTTTGCTCAGGGGTGGAACTGTGGCACTAGTCAGTGTTTTTATGTAAATAAATAACAGACCCTGAACTTGTGTACATCTTTTCTTCTCTCCTGCTCAAAATTCACAGCAGATGTGCCTGCAGGGGAGCTGAAGATGAGGGCAGGGTGGGGGTACAGCGATACCAAGCAAGGGAGGTAGAGCAGCAGCTTCCCTACCTCTCCTCTGAACAGGGCAGTGGGCCTCCCTACGTGGAAACCCCAGGGTAAACAGCAGGGACAGTGGTGTGCTGGGGCAGGAGTTTCTCAGGGACTGCGTAAGTCAGGGACAAGTGAAACAGTGTGGGACTGTGCTCCCCTTCTCCCCATCAACCCCCTCTCCAGCCTCCCCAGTCTCACAATGATGTGCTTTTGGCTTTCCCCAGCTACAGCATTGCAACTTTTTATTCCAGTCAAGGCTTCAGGAAAAATAACGGACAACCAACCCTCAACCCCAAAGTTACACAATACGCATCTGTTACATACACTACCATCCCCAGGGAGCTCCCTCCAACAGGAGTCAGATTTGGTTCCTAGGACATCACACAAAACAGGACACTCCTTTTGAGTTAATGGCCCCATGGCACAGCCTCAGCTTCTCAGGGTAGGAAAGCAAGTGCTTGTTGCTTGAAAGGCTGATGACACATTCTGCAGGTGCAACCCAGGCCAGGAAACCCTCTCCAGCCACTGCTCCAGGAATGGACATGAAAGGCCAAGCATGTGAAGCCTTTGCCAGGACAGGACATCTCTAACCTTAAAAGCTGCCCCAGCCTGGGCAGGGCAGTGCTGCAGTGGAATCCTCACCCCCTGGCAGCGGCCAGCCCTGTGCACTAGTCAGCTAAAGACGTTGTGTTACAGTGGTGTGCAAGGAGGCTTGGACAGTCCCGCAGGATTCCTGTTTATTTCCTTACTCCCACGCTGCAGCCAACTCACCAGCAGCAAGGGAAGGGTCGGGAAACGGGCAGGACACATCTCTCCCCTTGCCCCTGAGCAGACCCACACTGTACCCATCACAAGATGTACCAGGCTGCAGCTCCTGCTGCTATGGCCACACAGGCTGCCAGCACCAGCTGCACCAGGGGCTGCCTGGCCAGGCCCACAGCAGCGTGGAAAGGGCAGCCAGGGCCTGCTGTGCCTGCGGGACACAGAAAGCACCGTTAGCACTGCCAGTCCTGTGCCACACACCCATGGCCGCCCTCTTGTTGCCACCACCTACCCAGTTTGTCTGCATAGTAAGGGCATTTGCGGATGTCTCCTTTTCCATCATGGACTGGAAAGCCTCCATCTTGGGCTTCTTCTGCCAGTGACCGGCCAATCTTGTCCAGCTCATCAAACACCTGCAAGTGTCACAGGGAGCATGTGAAGCAGGCAGAGCCAGGCAGTTCTCAGCCAGACCTCTGGAATCATCTGGAGAACAGGCAAGCACCACTCCTGCTTCCCTGTCCCCTGACAGCTTTTGGGGCATCCACTGCAAACCTGTTGGTGTTCCAGGAAGGCACAGCCCATTCCAAGAGCATCCAGTCAGAGCCAGGAGCAAGGCAGCACCACCCTGCTGCACCCTTCCCAGCCTGCTGTGGGTGGGAGTGTGAGGCAAGAGGCTCTCCCCTCCCTACTGCAGACCCTTGGAGGATCCCAGCTCCTGCAGTGGTAAGGCAGCCCCTCTCTCTGCCATGGGATTCCATAAGGATACAACAAAGGAGCCAACCACACCTCACCATGTTTCTGGCCAGTTTAAGTCACACTGATCTGTTACAAGCACAAGATTAAAGCTTCCATCCAGTAGCTAAACCTGTGTTCATTCCCTGGGGTAAGTGGCAGCTCAGTCAGGTTTGATGAGAGGCAAATGCTGTGGGTGGCTCCAGACATTTTTGACCATAGGGCAACAAGTCAGACCTGAGACAGGAGCTGAATTGTCACCAGGGTGGTGCAACACACTCAAACTGTTTGAGGCTGTCTGGGCACAAGAGCTCTGCTCCTCTCACTGCTTCACAGCCATACAGCCCATGGGAATCTTGCAGTCATATTAATTTTGCCTTAATCAAAGGGCTTGGCTGTGATGTTGGAGCATGAGAGGAATTCCTGCCTGACACCAGCTCCAGAAGCTAGTGAAAGAGCTAGTTCAACTAGAATCCCAACGCCTCAGGGAGGGGCTGTGGTGGTCTCAGCCCCAGACCACTGCCTGGGTGAGTGGTATGCCTCAATTAATCTGGGCCAGACCTAAAAGCTGCAGCACCTACATATACAGGAGCTCAAGGGATTTGTTTAGTACCTGCATGTTAAACCTGAAGGCTTTGTTGGCCTCTTCCACGATCCTTTCCTTCATGTTCTTGTCCAAGTCCAGAGCATTCATTCTTGCTCTGTAAAGCTGCTTGAACTGCTGTGCATTGGAAATGTTGTCAAACACGTAGAATTGGATCCCTTCCTCAGTACTGGGCAACTTCAGGGCCCTCTGGGCTACCTTCTTCAGCACCTGGCCACCTGAGAGGTCCCCCATGTAGCGTGTGTAAGCATGAGCCACCAGCAGCTCTGGCTCGTGTTGTCCCACGTGATGGATTCTGTCCACATATTGCTGAGTTGCCTCTGAACACTGGATCTTTTCTTTCCAGTCTTCTCCATAGAAGTATTTGAGGTCTTTGGCCAAAGCTTCTCTCCGATGAAGCTCTACGGGGAAATACAGAGGAGCAAAGACTGGGTTGTCCTTGTTGCGATCCATCTCCTCTTCCAGGGCAGAGTAGGTGAAGTACAGGGCTACGGTGGCCAGCTACGGACAGAGCACAGCTCATGTGAGAAGCTGCTCACTAGATGGGCACAGCTCATCTCATGACTACTCCCACCTACACGGAGTTGGAGTAAACAAGAGGAAACCCCCAGGTCCAGAACAAAACCAGCCTGGAGAGCCTGTACCAGGCAGGCACTGCTTGAAGAAGCAAAGGCTCTGCTCTATCTACCACCATAATGCTCCCAGGGCTGTGGGGCTCTTCCTTGGAGTCTGCATCAGTCACTGGGTACATCAAAGAGATGGGGAGCAGACCAACACTCACCTCAAAGAGCTCCTTCTTGATGCGCCCCTTCAGGAAGTCTTTGACAAACTGAGTGTTCTCCGCACGGTCGTGCGATTCCTTCGTCCCCTCCTTCAGCAGCTCCGAAAGGTCCATGGGGCTGCAGGCAAACAGAAGAGCTCCTTTCACCCCACTGCCACATGCAGCAGTGAGTTTGTCCCTGCTATGTTTGGAGGAATCCTCCACTCTCTACCATCCCCATTCAGAGAATGTACAAGGTGGGACCCTCAGGCCACCCCGCAGGTTGACCTGGCACCTGCTGGAGGGTAGCAGCAGCCCATGTGCCAACCTGACTCTCCAGGAGGGCTGGGGCTTACCTGGGGCTCTGGCCCAGGATGCCGAAGCAACTGCCAAGGACCCTCTGATCCCTGCACCATGACTTTTCCTTCTCATCCACACAAGCCCAACATGAGGAAGCCTTAAGCATATGGAGAGCACCTATCAGGGCAGGCTAAAGGGCATGGGGGCCTTGGTGGTATCTTCTGCTGGAGAAGAAAAAAGACTCAGGCAGTCTTCAGCTTTCCCAACTTGGATATCAACTGTTGGAGAAGAGATGAGAGCTGAATGGCAAAACAGGGCAAGAACACCCTTAAAAAGTTTATTTCTCCTGAATTACACTGGTTTTTCAAGCTTCCACAAGGTGTCTTGTTTCAAAAAAGACCCAAAACATTAAAATCCATTATTTTAGGCTACTGACACTGCACCTACCTGGACAAAGAATCACAGAATGAACTAGGTTGGAAAAGACCTTTGAGATCATCAAGTCCAAGCTACAACCTAACACCTCTTCATCAGCTAAACCATGGTACTGAGTGCCACGTCCACTCTTTTTTTAAACACGTCCAGGGACAGTGACTCTACACCTCCTTGGGCAGATGATTCCAGAGCCCAATCACTCTTTCAGTGAAGAATTTTTTCCTCATGTCTAACCTAAACTTCCCCTGGCACAGCTTAAGATTGTGTCCTCTCATTCTGTCAGTGGTTGCCTGCCCACCTGGCTACAATCACCCTTCAGGTACAGTATCAACATACGCTCACTCAAATCATGTCCAAGTGCACCTTACAGTTTTTATCACTAGTTTGCTACAGGTAGCACATTCCTGTTAGCTCTAAGAGAGACTTTGAACACTCGAGACCCACTGAGTGTGCCAGGAGAGCCAGGAAACATTAACTTCTCATGAAGCTGAGCTTGTCAAGTCAAAGAAGTCGACCAGCCTGTCTAGGTCTTCTAGGAAGCACCCTAGTCTCACCCTTCCTGTTTTCCAAGTCTGAAGTCTTGGCTTTTAGAACATGTGTGAGAATGTTTTTTAAAGTAACCTCCTAGAAAACATCCTTGCCTAGACCTGGGTATTCTGCAAAGGCAAAACTCAGCAGAGCTGAGTTCACCTCTAGAGTCAGTTTTCAAAACAGGAAGCTGCTATCACATGAGCCTGCCCAGCAAGCCATGGAAAACTGGTTCCCCTTGGTCAGGAAGATACAAACACAACTGCCAAATAGCCAAAGTGTTTCTGAAATGTGACCTTGGTAGTAGAGTAAAAAAAATAACTGTGTGTTGTCAGCCCTGCTAGATCACTCTCCCATCCTTTCCACCCTTACAATACAATTTGACTAAAGAGATTTCACAGCACATGTATTTGATTAATCACTTATTGGAGTCCCTCACTTCTTTCAGATGAGAAGGATCACTCCTTTACCTGGAAGATCTCCTGCCCTGCCCAAGGCTGTGTCTGTCTCATTGTGTAGGACATAACTCACCTGACAGGGCTATCTTCTATTTCCTCATAGTGCAAGATGTCTTCCTCTCCCCCCTCTGGGCTCTCCAGGGCTGATGGCATTGTGGTCACTACTGGGGATCAGTCTGAAAAGCAAAATCAGACAGGGGTTTTCAGGGTGTCAGACAGGGGTTTTCAGGGTGAAAGAGTTCATGCCTCAAACATTGATATAAAGTTTTGCTCATTTTAACAAAAACTGTATAAAGAAGCTAAAACCAAAAAAGCCTCCCTGAAGATACCTGTCTAATTGGATCATGACACAGGGGAAATTTCCTTAGCAAAGGGATGGGTGCAAAATGCTGAACAGTCCAGCAAGGAGCTCTCTGAGCAGCTCCACCAGGCAGGCCAGTGAGAAGCAGCCTTGGCTGTTTCCACCTCACACCAGGCACTTCAAAGGATGTAGATTTGCCTGTTCAGGTCAACCTCAACACTGACACGCAATTCACAAAGCATTAACCTCAGAGGAGACCTACAACACAGCAGCCTGCATTCTGTTTCCCACTTCAGGACGGCTCCTGGCTGAAGATGAGACCTCCGTGTTGGGAATCTGCACTGGACTTGTGAGCAAGCTGCTTTCCCCTGGTGCTACCAAATATTTCCCCAAATGTCACACTCTGAGCAGAGTAACTGGAAAGGGAAGCCCCCCCTCTCCTTCACTCAGGAGGGAGAACAAGCTACATTCCCACAGCAGTACAAAGCTTCCCTGGAAGAAAGCAGTAGTGAATTAGGCCAGCTGAGCTCTGAAGTCAGGCAGCTTGCAGGGGGAAACAAGAACATTCCCTGTGACAGAACAGAGGAAGTGGAACTTCCAAAGCAGGGGCAGATTGTGCTGCTCTGCCTTTCCTGGGCCACTCTCCAAGCAGAGTGAGCTGCAGACAGCTCCTGCTCCCACTCACACCCTCCTCTCCTGCCTGGCAGAATTTACTTCAAATCCCACAGGTAACTGGGTTCCCCCTCCTCTTCTGCAAAAGGAAATAGAATCTCCTTGGATGTAACAGGATGCGCAAGCCTTACCCAGAAGCAGGAACAAACCACACCTGGATTACATCACCTGAGCACAGAAATCCAGGCACCTCATTTAGAAAATGGACCTGTAATCAGCTTTGTGCAGAGCAACACCACCACCACCTTACAGGCAGCCTTGGGAGAGGAGTAAGGAGCTAAGCTGATGCTGGCTCTTCAGAAAGCACTCACCAAGAGACCCATCCTTGTGCTCCCCCACTTCAGTTCAGCCCCTCCTTGCTGGGCTGCATCCATGGATTCACTGCTCATCCCATGGCTGTGGACTGGGAGAACCAATGAGCAGCTGCCTCGAGCTGGTCAGCACAGGGCCAACACCGGCACAGCAGCTGCTGGGACCCAGCTCACACGAGCACACCAGTTAGAAATTAATTGTTCTCCTCACCCCAGGGTTTCTAAGCCGTGTTTCACAGCCACCCTCAGTGCTCTCCACACTCCAACCAGGAGCCAGGGCTGAGCACAAGGCTCCCCCCAGCTCAGGCACAGCACCTGGTCTGGGGGACTCACCACCACGTGAAGGTTTACCCTGTGATCCCACAGTCTTTATGTTCCCTGGGACAGAGCCTTCCCCTGCGGAAGACTGACCAAATGCATGACTTTGTGATGCCAGGAGCCCAGGGCTGGGACAGAAGTCATTCAGGGTCATTTGGGGTGGGAGGCCTACCTTCTCACCACCCCTCCCTTTACACGGCACAGTGTAGCCTCCCCACCCCAGGATAAAGGTCAGGGCAGAAAACAACTTCAGGTGCTGTATTGTCTATGTGATCACTCACTGGGCAGCTCAACTCAGGGACCCATCTTCACTCCTCACACAGCTACAGCTTCAGACATTGGGAAATGCCCACTGTGGGGAAGGGAAACCAAAGCAAAAAGGCAAATGAGTCACCTGAGCTCAGCAAGGAGCCTGTCATGGGCACAGGAGGAACAGCCCACTCGCCTCCTGCCAATGCAGATCACCAGCTCTGTGACACCCTGCCTGCCTGCTCTGCTCACAGCAGCCCAGGACCTTCTCAAGAGATGCAGATTCCAAAATGAAACTAGACAAACTAGTTCCAATTTCTCTTATATTCCCAGAAAGTCAGAGTCCTGGAGGTGAGGTGTGCTGTCTCCACATGCCTGCAACAGCCACCGGTAAAAAGCAGCAAGTGAGAGCAGAGCTACAGAGCACTTGAGCACCATTCACCCCTTGAGAGAGGCCTGAAGGCTGACATCAAGTCCAATCCAAAGGAACACACCAGGTCAGGCCTCAGAAATTAGTGGTTAACAGCAGCAATGGCTCAAGGCTCCCAGTGGCCAGACCAAGATGGCCCTGAGATCATCACGTCTGCTTACTTATCAGAGCCTCCCCTCCCACACCAGAACATGCTTGTGTTCACCCAGGAACTTGGTTCTCCGTGTCACACAGGGGACCTAGTGGGGTCTCAGAAGCCTTCACCCAATCCTGTTAGCAGTGTTGTAGAAGCACAACTAATGGGAGTGGTGAATGACTGTCCCAGGAGCATTGTCTGCTGTGGGGAGCAGGGGTTTGCATGCAAAAAGTCACTGAAGGCCTTTGGTGTGCTTAGACTTGTATCTCCCCTGGCATGTTTTGCAGGGCTCAGCCTGACGAGTTTCTCTCCCTGGCAGTGGGAACACCAGTTGCTGTAGCCCCAGGCGAGTGCAGGAAAATGTGGAAGCTCAGATTTTTCCTGATATATTGTCTAGCACAGACACCTCCCCAACAAGACAAGTCAGCACAAACCAACCCCATCCTTCCCAGTGCTGGGGTATTGCAGAACTGGCAGGAAAGGCAGTCAGAGCCACTGTGTCTCACACCATCACACACCGTTGCTTTCACTCAAAAACTGGCAACTGCAAGCCCCAGTCTGTGCTCACAGCCCTGGTTTCTCTGCTCCTCTGGAAGGGGCCATGTCCCACGTGCCAGGGAGGAGGCTTAGGCAGCTGCCACCTCCTCTGCAGAGGCTGGAATGTCATTTCATTTGCTGCAGGAAGCTCAGCTCATCCAGGACCGACCTGGCTGATGTTCAGGGTAAACACATACCTCCCAGTGCCCACACAGAGCCTGCCTTCGAGCAATCCAACAGCTACCAGTTGGGATAGCAGGGCTAGAGAGTGGGGAGGAGGTTTTGTACAGGACACCTCAGCATTCCAAACATTTCTTCCTCAAATGACAGTGTTCAAACACCCTAAGAAAGCACCTCTACCTCTTCTAGTGTGTGCAGTTTGTCTCTACACACATCTCCTCACCAAGCTGCACAGTTGTTCTTCTCAGGGCAGGAACACATTTAATCCCAGCAATCCCATGCTTTTTGAAGGAAGAAGACACTGCTACTGCAGGGAAGGAGGACTGGAAGTCCTGGCTTTGCTCAGGCACTCTGGGAGAAGTTCAGTAACTCACAAACATAGAGTTTTTATCTTCTGTTTAACTTGCATGTAACTTCAAGGCATTTCCCCACATGCAGAGCTCAGTGTGGCTGGACCTATCCGAGCATCACTGCAGTGGAAACAAATCTCACAACTCCAGCTTAGAGGCCTGAAAAATCATCCCAGAGGTTACCTGGTAATTCCAGCAGGAGAGATTCTCATCTCCAGCTCCTCCTCAGGAGGGATTTGGCACTGGCTGCTGCTGAAAAGGGAGCCTCACAGACTAAACTACCACATTATCTGATCCCAGGTAGGTTGAAGATTTCACCTGGACACAGCCTAAATTTAGGCAGTAATTTAAGTCCGAGACACTTCCAGTAGTGCCCACACAAACATTACTTCTGTCCTCCTGAGCTGCAGCCCAGCACCTCATCAAACTGACTAAGGAAGCTCCTGGTGAGCTCAAAGACCTTGTCCAGTCCTACCCTTTGGTGGTGGCCCTTGTGTCAGGCAGCCCAAGAACCTATTTTCTCACCCGGGCTATGAAAACAGCCAAGGGGCAAGTCAGGGTTGGATCTGGGGTGAGAGAGAACACATTGACAGCCACACACGACTATATCAAACAGCCTTCGCACCGGGGACGGCCAGTGCTTGCCCTGCTTGTCCCAGCACCCTATCAGCTGTGCCTGGAACGCTCCAAGCAGGGCCAGTGACAGGCACTTAGGGCTGATATGTATAATGCAGTTCTGTAAGTGCTGAGGCTTGAATAGCACAACTATCAATAATGGAAAAGGAGGGCTAGCAAGAGGTCTTTGTTCTCCAAGTGCTTCTCTGAGCTCAGCGGGGCCAAGGAAAGCCAAGTGGCCACGTCGCCACCGGGAGCACGCACCGCAGGGCTCTAGTCCCCGCAGCCCCAGGCGTCGCTCACGAGCAGCGGTGCAGAGTCACTGCGGGGCTCTGAGACCCCAGTGCTGGCGCACGCCCCCGGCCGCTGGGCAGGCGCTCACTCACGGAGACACACGGCAGGATCAGGGATGGCTAAGAATGGCCGGCCCGGCGGGCGGGCAGCGCCCGATCCCACACAGGCAGAAGTCGTGGGCCCGGCCCACGACAGGGCGGTCACGTCGGCCCCGCCAGCCTCGGGTCCCGGAGGTCGGCGCCGCGGAAAGACGGCTCTGAGGCGGTCCGGGAGGGCTTTCCGGCCCACCCGCCGCCGGGAGCGGGCAGAGCCCCGCAGTGTGAGTCCCACGGGAGGGGCAGGCCCCGGGCGCAGGCCCGGCCGCGTTGCCATGGGGACGCGCCGCGCACTCACCGCTGCTTCCGCCGCCCTCGGCCCCCGGTGAGAGACGAAAGCCCCGCACAGCCGGCCCGGCTTTATTGCCGAGGGGTCACCGCGCGGCCAATCAGGAGGCGCGCACGGCACGCGCCGGCGATTGGTGACGGCGGCCGGGACGCCGCGCAAGGACCCCCCTCCGGAGGCGGTCGGCGCGCGAGGCCGCGCACGCGCGGAAGCCGCCGATGGGTGGAGGCGGCCGGGGAGTCACGTGGCGGCTTTGACCCCGCCCCCGCGCTCACCTGGCCGGGGCGCAAACCCGCGCATGCGCACGCGACGCCGCGCCCGGGCCGCAGAGAAGGAAACGTGGCGGCAGCGCTGCGGTACCGGCGGCTTTATTGGCGGATGCAGCAACGGCACCCAGCACAGCTGTCGCCCCACAGCCCCTGCAGGGCCGGGGTGACATACGGACAGCCAACGCGGAGGGCCGAGGGCACCAGGCCTTAGGCTTCTTTGTGTTGCGGCCCCAGCCCATGGGCTTAGGGAGGGAGCTCAGCGCTTCTGAACATAGATCAGGAGCTTTTGTTGTAGCAGGCTCTAAGATCGTCTTTGTGCTTCACTCTGTTAATTGTCCACATGTGGGCACAGAGTCATTTACCTTTGTCTGAAATACACGAAGCACATTCCAGCCTTTTCAAATCACTTCCTTTCTCTCCCAAGAGCTTTTCCTCCGACCGCCACCAGCTTCCCTTCCTGTCCACGCCACTCTCCAAACCTCCAGCTCTTCGCACTGACTTCTCCCCGATTAGCACCTCTCTCCTTTAGGACTCGTTCTCCTAAGAGAAAGTGCCTTCCCACTCCGCGAGCAGGGCAGTCAGCGGAGCAAACAGAGGCACCGGGAGCAGCCTCTAGGGCTGCCCCACCCCGTGGACGTGCCGATGCCGCAGGAGCGCGGAGCTCACGGCGAAGCCCCTCCCGCAGTCAGCACAGGCGTAGGGCCGCTCGCCGGTGTGGGTGCGGCGGTGCTGGGTGAGGTGGGCGCTCTGCCTGAAGCTGTCCCCGCAGTCGGCACAGGCGTACGGCCGCTCCCCGCTGTGCACCCGCCAGTGCCGCAGCAGGGCCGACCTCCACAGGAAGCTCTTCCCGCACTCCGTGCACTTGAAGGGGCGCTCCCCGGTGTGGAAGCGGCGGTGCTGGATGAGGTGGGAGCTCACAGTGAAGCTCTTCCCGCACTCTGAGCAGCCGAACGGGCGCTCGCCCCTGTGGAACCGGCGGTGCTGGATGAGTGCCGAGCTCACAGGGAAGCTCTTCCCGCACTCGGAGCACTTGTACGGCTTCTCCCCAGTGTGCACCCGCTGGTGCTTCACGAGCTCGGAGCTCTGGCTGAAGCTCTTCCCGCACTCGGCGCAGCCGTAGGGCTTCTCCCCGGTGTGGACGCGCTGGTGCCGCACCAGGGCCGAGCTCACGCTGAAGCTCCTCCCGCAGCTGCCGCATGTGTAGGGCCTCTCCCCGGTGTGTGCTCGCTGGTGCTGCACCAGCTGGGAGTTCCCGGAGAACCTCTTCCCGCACTCCGCACACCTGAAGGGCTTCTCCCCGGTGTGGG
>WEKY01000056.1:119458-130743 GCA_013390045.1 Picathartes gymnocephalus | reverse complement strand
GGGGGGACATGGGATTTAGAGGGAAACAGAGATTTGGGGGTGGGACAGGAGATTTGAGAGGCAGACGGGATTTAGGGTGTAGAAGGGATTTAGGGGAGCACAGGGATTTGGAGGGAAGAGGAGTTTCGGGGGACACGGGTGGGGCTGGGGTGAGGAAATGGGATCTGGGGGACACAGGGATGTCCCCGAGGCCTCAGTGACCCCCTGCCCTCCCTTTCTTCCCAGAGCACCTTCCGTGTCCTGGCTCCGCCCGGTCCCAGCCCGGGCTCCCGCTTTTCCCGCCTCTGGAAATATGTCCGAGGGAGTGGATCTGATTGACATCTACGCCGACGAGGACTTCACCCAGGTGAGGGGTGGCATGGGGCTGCAGATCCCCCCCCACCCCTTTATTTTTTTGGGAAGAGATTCCCACTGTCCTGCAGCTCATCCCGGTGGAAAGTGCAACCGGCGTGGCTGGGAAAAGGGAAGGATCATTCCCAAAATCTCGGTGGCTGCCACCTCCAGCTGGGATTAAAGGGGTTTTCCCTGTGGGTTGTGACACGTGGCTGGTCCAGGAATGTTTGGGATTTAAGGGTTTAGCCGTGTCGTGGTTAGAAAAAAATGAGAAATCCCAGCTGGAAGAGGCACTTCCAGGGAATTACACGGTGAGGGGATACCAAGAGCCAAATCCCTGGGATCAGCCAGGCTGGGAAGCTGTGTGGGGACTCGCTGTTCCTGTGCTGCTTGTCCTGTCCCAGGAATATCTGGGATTCGCAGGAGGAAATGATGAAGGAAGGGGGTGTTGGAGAAGCAGATTTTAGAGAATTCATGGATATGGGAAAGCAAGTGTGAAGGCAGATGCTGGAAAATTAAAAACTGCCATGGAAAGCCTGTGGAGGGGAGCTGGCAAGAGGAAAAAGTCATGGAAACTGGAAGGAATCACCATGGAGAAAGGAATTCCTATGAGCTCCTGGAGGGATCAGGAGAAGCTTCTTCTGCTGATTGGGTGAGAATATCCCATGGAATCTCCTGGGAAGACCAAGTGGATGGAGGATCCTCAAAGCTGGAATGATGATCCAGGCCAGCAACTCCGGCATGTCACTCCCTTTGGGATGTGAGGAAACCTGGAATGAATCCATGCCAGAATCAGGGCAGTGGGGAGGTGCTGTGGTGTCCCTGTGGCACTCCAGGGATGCCGGTGGAATCCCAAATCCCACAATCCCACGTGGCCATTCCCACTAACAGTGCCCGGCTTCATCCCCGTGCACCTCAACTCACCGGGCACGGATTGGGAGCAGGAGAATCCCTGAAACCTCCCAAGCTGAGGCATCCCCTGAGTAGCAGAACTGAGGGATTCCAAGGGATTCCTCCTCCTCTAGCCCTTCCTTCCTATTTTTGCTCTTGACTTTCTGAAACTTCCAGGCGGGAATCTTCCAGCCTTGGGCTGTGTCCAAAGGCTCCTGCTGGAGGTGGGAGCGTGGGAGTCGGATTAACCAAACACTCGAGCTTTTTTTTTTTTTGGGAATGAACACAGAACTACAGCTCCCGTTTTCAAATCCTTCTTTTATCAGCTCCAGGGGGAAAAGAGCTGGATGCAAAAGTTCAGGGAGAGGGAGGATGGTTGGATTTCTGCATTTCCACCATCCTTGGGAAGCTGCGTGCTGAGCATCCTTCATTGTCCGGCTCCCAGTGGGATGTGTGCAATTCCCTGAGCCTCCGACTGCCTCCGGTGGAAAACATTGTCCAAACTGCCTGGGATTCAAAATCTGGGAGCTGGTTTTTATGGCACACCAGCTCCTGGATCCTCACAGAGGGATTTTGTGGCATGAAACGCTTGGCACAATCCGGGCAAGGAGTTTGGGATTTATAATAAACACAGGCCTTGCTGGACACTCCAAATTAAATATAGCCCGGGACAGAGTGGGAATTGGAAAGCAGATCAAGGACACACACTGGAATTCTCAGCTCTGGAGCGTCCCGAGGGATCCAGCATGTGGGCTCTCCTACCCTAAAAAGGGGATTTTTTTCCTCAAAAATGAGCAAGTATGGGGTGCTGGGCATGGCTCTGTCGGGGGCGTGCAATTCCCGGATTTTTGGGAAACCCGTGTTGCCAAGGAGCGAGGGGCTCATCCCTGGAGTGCGGTTTGGTTTTCCACCGCTGAATTCCTGCCCTCTGAATTGGGAATTTCATCCTGGTGGCAGCAACAGGGACTTGTCCTGCTGTGTGGGATCCAAGTGGGCTGGTCCATGGAATGTGCTGGAGCTCTGTGGGGGTTTAGATGGGATATTGGGAAGGATTTCTTCCTTGTGAGGATAGTGAGGCACTGGAATGGACTTCCCAAGGAAGCTGTGGCTGCGCCATCCCTGGAAGTGTTCCAGGCCAGGTTGGATAGAGCTCAGAGCACTTCCTGGGATAGTGGAAGGTGTCCCATGGCAGGGGCTGGGATGGGATGATCCCTGAGGTCCTTATTCCAACCCCAACCATTCCATGATTCCATGAAACCAGAGCCCATCATCCTGTTTTTTGGGATTGCCCAGGCGAGGGCTGGCTGTAATTCCCAACCATGCCTGGACCCAAACCGAGCGATTCAGGCCTTAAAACCTTTGGGCTCGGCTTGGAAATTCCGCTTGGGAATTGGGACGGCAGGTTTTTGGAAGCGGCAGAGGAGGCTTCCCAAGCCAGGATCTCATGACGTTTTCCCGGCAGGACCCGGACTTCAGTAATGCTGACCAGATGGATCTCTACGACGACGTGTTAGCAGCCAGCTCCCAGCCCCAGGAAAAGCGTCCCAGTGGCTCGGAAGCGCCTCCCGAGATCCGCCAGGAGCCTTCTCCCAAGCCCAACAGCAAACCCCCGGCCATCCTGTACACCTACAGCGGGCTCCGCAACAAGAGGGCCGCCGTCTACGTCGGGAGCTTCTCCTGGGTGAGTCCCATCTTCCTGGGAAAACTTGGGATTCCCGGGGAACCTCTGAGGGGCTGCTGGGCTCTGCTGGGGAGCTGCAGGGATTTTGAGGGCGCTGCTCCTACTCAATCCGTGTTGTGCTGGTGTTGTGAGCTGGGCTTGGCTCTGTGATCTTCGGGGAAAAGGGATTTGTGTCCCTGAGGAGCTGCTGGGTCGGGGTATCCGCTGGTGCCCCTTCGGGGTTGTGACTTCGGGGTGCTGCGCCTGAGTCGCCTTCTTCTCTTCACGGATGTGGGAGGGACAGTTCTGGGAAGGCTCTGTCCTGTGTGGGACACTTGTTATCCCTTCCCAAGGCTTGTTCCGGATGATTTTAAGCTCCCTGGGGGAATCTGGGGGTGACATTCCTCAGGTGGGTGGGGGAGGCTGGGGACAGACATGGACACCAGCCTGTTGCCTGTGCCCTCAGTGGACGACTGACCAGCAGCTGATCCAGACCATCCGCTCCGTCGGAGTCTACGACGTGGTGGAGCTGAAATTCGCGGAGAACCGAGCCAATGGCCAATCCAAGGGGTGAGAGCCGGTGGAATTTGGGGTGGGAATGGCGGGAGCCAGGCCCTCGCTGCCACATCCATTGTTTTGTGGTGGGTCAGGAAGCAGCTGGCACTTTTCCTGCCTGGCACAGGGGATTCGCGGGAGAGGGGGCCGTGGAACAGCGGGATGGGATCAGGAGGAGGGTCCTGGGGGGTTCTCTGCAGTGGGTTCAGGGCTGACCCTCCCTCTCTCCCGCGCAGGTATGCGGAGGTGGTGGTCGCCTCCGAGAACTCGGTCCATAAACTCCTGGAGCTGCTTCCCGGGAAGATCCTGAATGGAGACAAGGTGGAGGTGAGGCTGGCGACCCGGCAGAACCTGTCGCAGTTCGAGGCTCAGGCTCGCAAACGTGAGTGCGGCGCCGGCGCGACGCGGGCCGGGGGGGTTCCACCTCACGCACATCCCAAATTCCCCCTGCCGGATCAGCTGCCAGGCCCAGCCCAGCGAGCCCTCGGGATGGGGGGAGACCCTGCCAGGAGCGTCTGGGGTTTTTTTTTCCCATTCATGAGCCGGATTAGCTCCTGACCCGAGTCTTTATGATCCCCTTTTAGGTGCTCCCACACTGCGAAGATCCCTCGTAGCCTCCTCCTCCTCCTCTCCAAACTGAATGGGCTTAAGCTCTTCAGGCTCTCAGCATAGCTAAGACCCTCCATATCTATTAGTAGCTCCTCTCTGGATCTGCTCCAGAATTTTTCCATCCCTGCGGAGGTAAGGTGCCCAACACTGGAGGAATATTCCAGCTGGGGCCTGGCCGTGGGCGTCCCTCAATGGCGATAGGTGGTCCTGGCCTCACTCCGCAGCGATGCGACGGGATCCGCAGGGATTGTCCTGGCAGGAGCGTGTCCGAGGAGGTCTTGGCCGGCTCTGGTCTTTGTAGATCCCTTGGCATGTTTTGTGCAAGGAAGCCCACCCCGTTCCCAGCAGAGTTGCTTCGCTCCCTTCCTTCGGCTCCGGTGCCCGAGGGGATCGGCTGCTTGGTGCTTAGGCTGTGTCCCGACTCGCCCTGGAGTTTTGGTGGGGCAGGGAGTGTTCCCTGGGCCGAGTTCCGGCTGCCCCCAGGGCACAGCGCAGCTCCCGGGCACCCTCTGGCACTGCTGGGAGCCGTGGCTCCTGTCACACCCCTTCCGTCCCATCCTCGAAGCCTCTTTGGATAGACCGAGGCTTCTTGTCCCTCCTGGAATGCTGAGTTTTCCTTCCTCTGGCAGCAGCTCCGTTGCTGTCAGCACTTGGGTTCTGTCCCCTCGTGTTCCTCCGTGCTTGGGCCTTTCCAAACTCGTGTGTGGATCTCTGGGTCTTTGGATGCCTTTGGGGATCTCTCACCATTCCTTGTGGCTTCTGGCTCCTGTCCCTGTGACCTGCCTGTCCCCAGGGCACCTTGCGGGGTCTTGCTGCAGAGCTGGGCCTCTCCTGGAAAAAACACAAGGAAGCGGAGGCTACGTGTGGCCAGCCGGATCTCTCTCTGGGCACCTCCAGCCCTCCGGGGGTGGGACGAAGAGGAGGAGCAGGAGGTCTCAGAGACCTGGACGCCCTCCAGCTGCACCTCACACCTCTTTCCCCGTGCCACTTCCAGGTGTGCCGCCGCGGGCCCACTCCCGCGATTCCGTGGATGCGGTGGATGGCCGGGCGACGCCGACAGAGAACGCGCTGCCCCCCGCCCGCCTGGAGAAGCCCCCCTCGATCCTGCCCTTCTTCAGCCGCCCCCCAGCCCTGCCCCTCATGGGGCTGCCACCCCCTCCCATGCCCCCCCCGCCTCCCCTCTCCTCCACTTTCGGAGTCCCTCCGCCTNCCTGGCCGTGCCCCCACCGGGGGCCGTGCCCCCCGCCCTGCACCTCAATCCCGCCTTCTTCCCACCACCCACCGCCGCCCTGGGACCCCCTCCGGATACCTACGGCAAGGCCATGGCTCCCTACAACCACGGCAGGTGAGCCGGGCGGGAATGGGGGTGGGACGCTCGGGGAGGATCCCGCTGACCACCCCCGCTTGTTCCCGCTGTGCCAACAGCCGGGAGCTGGGCCCGCCGATCCCGGCTGTGAGCGAGGGGGAGTTTGAGGAGATCATGAACCGCAACCGCGCCATCTCCAGCAGTGCCATTTCCAAGGCGGTGTCCGGCGCCAGCGCAGGTACTCCCCGCGTCCCTCGTGCCCCCCGTCCTGGGATGGATTCCCGCTCCTGACCCCTCCCTTGCTCCGCTCCCCCAGGGGATTACAGCAACGCCATCGAGACGCTGCTCACGGCCATCGCCGTCATCAAGCAGTCGCGCGTGGCCAGCGACGAGCGCTGCCGCGTCCTCCTCTCGTCCCTCAAGGATTGCCTGCATGGAATTGAGGCCAAATCCTACAGCAGCAGCTCCAGCAGCAGCTCCAGGTACCCCCCCTCTGGGATCCAGAGAACGGGATCCTGCCCTGCGGGTGAGCGACTGAAAGGTCACCCTTTGGGTTTCGTCTCCTCTTTTCCCGCAGGAAAAGACACCGATCCCGGGAGCGCTCTCCCAGCCGGTCCCGCGAGAGCAGCCGGCGGCACCGGGATCTGCTCCACAGCGACGATCGGCACGAGGAGTATTTCCAGGAGCGGAGCCGGGAGCACGAGCGGCATCGGGACAGGGACAGAGACAGGGACCGGCACCACTGAGACAGGTGGGAGGCTTGGGAATCCCCTGGAAGCATAAGCGGTGAGGGAAGGGCTGCTCCAACCGTTCCTCTCCTCTCTCCCGGCAGGAATTTGGCAGGAAGTGGTTTTTAATGGACTCGTATCTCCTCACCTCGACCAGGACGCCGTGCCCGAGGCCGCTCCACCCCATCCCGGCCCCTTCCCCGCCACCCCCGGCCCCCTTCTGGGCGGGACCCCCGCCCGCACCTCGTGGCCTTGGGAATCCCCCCCCACCACTGCTGCTGCTTCCCGGGGCCATCCCGCTCCGCTCCGTGGATACTCGGACCCAAAGAGAAATGGTGCTTTTATTCCATGGAGGGAGGTTTGTGAGCCCTTCCCATTCCGGGGGGGGGAGAACGGAAGGGACGGAGCCCTCCCTGTGCAGCTTGGGGGCTTGGAGAGGCACAGCTCCCGATCCCGGGATCAGGAGCCACGTGCCGTCTTCTGGATTGCCTGGGGACAGTCCTGTCCCCGTCGCCCTGGTGGGACACTGTGCCACGCTCCTCCTTTGCCCTTTTCACACCCCAGGAGCTGGGAAAAAGGGGCTGGAGCTGGGCCGGGGGTCACCCTCTCCTCTATCCCGACATTCCCCACAGCAGCATTCCCACCCAAGCGGCAGCTCCGGCCTCTCCCGCAGAGCCTTCCTTGTTTTAGAGGAAGCGGAAGAGGCAGGGCACAGGCTGTGACCCCCTCGGGTCCCCTCGGGATCCCCAGCAGGAGAGGGAGAGCCCAGGAAGGTCGGGATGAGCCGGGACACACTGGGTGACTTCCAGGGCTGGAATCACCCCCGGGTGGCAAAACCCAGGCCCTGGAAGTCTTTTTTTTAAGTTGAAATAACCCAAATTCAGGAAAAACCACCCCAATTTTCCCAAGCCCCGCGAGGTGGGAGCGCTCGGCGGGAGAGCTCCGGGTTTTTTTTTTTTACTTACCGCCACAGATTTTTAGTTTCTTTCCAAATAGTGGAGGGGGGAAAAAAAAATTCCCCCCAAATTGCAGAGCAAATCCCTGGAAGCCCCGGCGAGGCGCCGCCCCTCCTGCTCGCAGTGATTAGATTTGTCTTTGGATAGGTTGGAATTGTGTAATAAATTCGGATGACGTTGTCAGTCTTTTATACAGCGCTCCTGTTGCCTTCCTACGGTGGGATTTGGGATAATGAGGGAGTGGGAGGGGTCTGGGGAGGTCTCTGCACCCGTTGTCCCTCACCCTCTTCCTCCTCCAACGGGGCTCCTGTGCTTCCCAAACTGGCTCCGAGGTGCTGGAAGCACCTGAGCGTTCCCGGGCACGGGGGGGAAACCCACATTCCCGGGCACCAGATAAAAATAAATATTTATTGGAAAATAGTGAATTATTCTGGAAGACCGTAGAAAAAAATAAGGATTCTTCGTACCTTGGGCTGGCTCAAGCTCTGAGGAGTCCAGGTGGAGTGGAGAGTGGGAAAGGTGGGAGGGATGTGTCCAGGGGGGAGTTAGTGAAGCGGGAAAAGGGAGGGATGAATCTGCGTGGCAGCAGGTCCCTGGTGAGGTGGGAAGCAGGAAAAGTGGGAGGGATGTGTCCAGGTGGCAGCAGGTGACATGGGCAGCGGGAAAGGTGGGATCCTCCCCCTTCCCGGGGCTGGGAAGGGGAGCTGGCAGCGGGTGAGGCTTCCCTGTGTCCCTGGGCCGTGTCCTCAGTAGGGATCCGCGCTGTGGGAAAGGACAGACACGGGGATGTGTGGGCACCAAACCAACCTGGCAGCTCCCGCGCCGGCTCCCCCAGCTCCCGGGATGTGGCACCTGGAGAAGGAGAGCAGTGCCAGGAAGCCCAGGAGCAGCTCTAGGCCGTAGAAGAGGAGCAGGATGGCGCTCAGGAACGCTTCCAGGCGCAGGGAATATGTCTGGAGCAGCAGGTAGTACACGGCCAGCACGGCCGCCGGCACTGTAAGTGCCAGGCTGAGGGACAGTGGCACCTTCCGCTGGCACAGGTTCCCCTTGGAGCCTGTGGAACACAGGGTTGGCATCAGATGATGGAAATCACGGAGGGTTTTGGCCGGGGAGGGAAATTAAAAGTCCCGTTCCCGTGGGCAAGGACACTTTCCACTAGCCCAGGTTGCTCCACGCCCTGTCCAACCCAAACATCCAGGGACGGAATTTGGGGGTGTTCCAGGACTCTGCACTCCCTGTGGAGCCTCTGGAATTCGTGGGGCTCACCGAAGAAGATGCGTGTGGCCTCAATGCCGAGGTAGAGGAGCAGCAGCACCACGTCCAGCACCAAGCTGGAGACGGGATAGGGCAGGAGCAGCACTGCAGGAAAAGCACCGCCCTCAGCACCACATTCCTGCCCACCGCGGCGGGATCGGGAAGAGTTCTGGAGCGAAGGACTCACCTTTGTACACGAACACGAACGCTTCCAGGAGGAAATATGTGGCGCAGTACCAGCCGTTGAGGAAGAGCAGGACCTGCAGCGGAGCCGAGGAGCGATGGCGGCCTGAGGGGACACGGGGTGGCCATGAGGGGGGGCACGGGGCGGGCATGGCAGCGCCCCCCCGAGCCCTGCAGCGCCTTGGCCGCTCCTCAGCCCCGTTCCCAGCACCGCTCCCAGCCCGGGTTCCTGCCAGTACCCCTCATACCCTCCGGTATCCCCCGTTTCGCCCCCCCGGTCCCGCTCCCACCCCTGGGCGCCATCTTCCATCTCCATGGGAACCGCCGCCGCCGCGCTCGCCCGCATGGGGGCGCTGAGGGCGAGGGCGCGGAGCGTGAGGGCGGAGCCGCTCTACCCGCACCTCTCTATGGTTGGAGGACCGATCGCGGAGCCGCGGGTTCGAGTCCCCGTCCCTCCTCCAAACCACGCCCCCTCCGATCCATTGGGATAAGAATCCCCCACTGGAAAACAGGAATATCCCGGTTTTGCGGCTGCAAGCGCAGCGCCGAGCTGGGTGACAATTTAAGGCCGCTGGGAGCGCAGCTGTGACACCGGATGGGCACAAACACCTGGCAGCCTCTGGAAAACATATCCGATTTATTCCTTTAGGGTTTCCAAAAAACCACACCAGTCCCAACCAAGGCTGTGGCATTGAAACGCAGGAATGTCCCACAAGCCTCCCAAAATCCCAAGGGCTGGTCCCCAGAGAAGGGATGAGCTTGAGCCGACCCCGACAGAGCCTGTGGGGGGGGTGCAAGGAGACTCCAGGGGATTCCGGGGATCCATCAGCCACGGAAGTGGGCAAATTCCTTGCGGAGCCAGAGTGAATCCTGGTAGAAGAGGGGGTCTCCCAGGTGCACAGCTGTCCGCTTGTAGAAGTAGCAGTAGAGCACGGCCGCTGCGGGGGATTTCGGGATGAGAGAGGGCTCCCCGCACCCCCAATGGGGATCCCACCCTGATCCCGGGAGTCCTTACCCAGCCTCTGGAAAACGAACAGGGTCTGGAGGCCTTCAGTCCAGATGAAGCGGCCGGAGTCGCGCCAGCGCAGGTTCTGAGGGGGTTGGAAAGCTGGGAATAACCCCTGGAGCAGTTTTGGTGAGCCCCCCCGCCCAAGACCCCTCACCCCATTCCAAAGGCTCTGAGCAGGACTGAGGGACATCAAGCCAGGAATAACACCTGGAGAAGTTTGGGAAGCCCCTTGCCCCAAAGGTTAAGCAGCTCAGGGGATTTAGGCATTGAGCCCGGACCTATTCTGGCTTCAGGCTGCAGATCCCTGCAAATCCCTTTCCTGGACAGCGTGGGCAGCACCGGAGCAGCTGCTGTGGCTCCTGACCCCCTGAAACATTCCCTGTGCTCCAGGGAAGCAGGATGGGGGCAACTTCAGGAGGTGTCCTGGGGATGGGAACTGCTCCATTGGGAAGGGGCCTGGGAAGGAGTTTATTTGGGAAAGAAAAGGGGAAGCTGCTGCCAGGACAGATCCAGGACAGCCCTCAGAGCTGTGGGAAGAAAGGAAGGAATGCCCCCAGGTATAAGGACTAATCCCAGAAAAACCAGGAGCTGCTAGCACAGGCTTTCCCTGGGGAAAAAGAGGATTTTCTGACTTAGGGAATGAGCTGGGATGGGGCTGGGATCGGGTGGGACCCTTCCAGCCTGCTGCCAAGCACAGAGTCATGGAATGGGACACCTTCCATGGGACACCTTCCGCAGGGGGAGACCGTGAGGAAAGGGACTGTGGGAAGCTGGGGATCATGGAGAAAATCCCTTGGGAGAATCCAGCAGCTGTGCCCACCCCATCCTACCATAATCCAGACATGGAAGGAGATGCTGAGCGCCAGGTAGGCCGCGGAGAGCAGGATGGTTCCCTTGAACTTATGGAAGAGGAGGTTGACCAACCCCGCCTGGAAAACGTAGGTGTTGAAGAACATGAGGAAGACGATGATGACGTTGAAGATGATGGCGATGTCCTGGATGCTGCCGGGAAAACAGAGGGATTGTGGGATCCTGGATGTCCCGGATCTGCTGGCCCACCTTGCCGGCACTCACATGAAGAGGACGAGCTGCACGGCCGGAGCTGTGCGGAGCAGCTCCGAGAAGGAATTCACAAACAGGTCGTAGGAGAGCAGCAGGAACTGCAGGAACAGCACCAGGCTGTAGTTGCTGGGCTGAAGCATCCTCCTTCCTGGGGCTTGGAGCCCTCAGCCCCAGCATTCCCAATGGATCATGGCGCTGGGGGGGCTCAGCGGGGCCTCTCCTGACAGCCTAGACCTGGAGGAGGGGCACAGGGATTGGGATGGATCCCAGAAACCAGGAAAACCCAACGAGCTGTGTCCTCTCTCTGCTCCCCAGTTCGGTCTCTTTCTTCTCCCTGAAATCCACCCCAAACCCCATCTGAGGAAATCCAGGGATGAGGGAGACATGCAGTCCCAAGGAGCAGTGTCCAAGCAGGTTATTCCTGGCTGTTCCCAGCTCCAGGGGCAGTTCTGAGCAGGTGTGGGCACGTCCCACTCCAGGCACAGGGACGGGAGTTAGGAGACAGACGGGAATTTCTGGACACACGGGAGCAGGTACAGTCCTCGTGGGACACATATCCCACGGGAATAGCCCCCCTCGGGATCATCCTGGTTGGAGAGGAACGGAGGGCACAGGAACCCTCCCTGGCAGGAGGAGGGCTGGGTTGGGGGCTGAATTCCCTGAGGGGGAGACACGGAGATGGACGGGGGGAAAGGGACGGAAAGTGGCGGGAAATGGAGGAAAAAGGGCTGGATATGGC
>WEKY01000056.1:93831-111222 GCA_013390045.1 Picathartes gymnocephalus | reverse complement strand
TAATCAAAGTGCTCCTGAAATCCGTAATAGGAGTGAGAGGGAGTGGGATTTGGGGGAGCTGCAGGAGCCCCAAGAGCTCTGGGAGTGCTGGGCGTAGTGGGAAGAGACCCCAGGAATGAGAATTCCCGAGGAGAGACAATGGGAGGGGCATCCCTATGGGAAAACTAGGAGTGCAGGCTGAGGGAAAACAGCTGCCAAGAGCGTTCAGGATTGTGGAAGAAACGTGCTGGGATTTCGGGATGCCCCAGGGAGGCTGTGGGAGCGCAGCCCTGCACCCTGGAGGAGCCAGCTTGATCTCTTCCCGCTTTTTCCCCAGGACACTTCACCTCCGCCGAGGACCTGAACCTGCTGATCGCCAAGAACACCCGGCTGGAGATTTACGTGGTGACGGCCGAGGGGCTCCGGCCCGTCAAGGAAGTGGGAATGTACGGGAAAACCGCCGTCATGGAGCTCTTCCGCCCCAAGGTGGGTGCCGGCAGAGCCGGGCTGGAGCTGTGCATGCCTGGGGTGGGAATGTCCCCGCCTGGAATTCGCACCGTCCGGGGGTTTTTTTTTGCAGGGGGAGAGCAAGGATTTGCTGTTCATCCTGACGGCCAAGTACAACGCCTGCATCCTGGAGTACAAGCAGAACGGGGATAGCATCGACATCATCACCCGTGCCCACGGGAACGTGCAGGTGAGGGGGAGTACCGCGCCGGGAATGGGAATTCCCTCCCCTGGGGGATGGTGTTGCCTTCCTGGTTTTGCCTTCCTGGTGCAGCAGGGCATTTGGGGTGCTGTTGTTCTGCTGGTGGCTCCTTGCTGGATCTGGGGTGGGTCAGTCATGGGATGTTTCCAGAGTCAGTCGTGGTCTCTGCGAGGATTCCTGGAATTCTGGGGTGGTTTGGATTGGAAAGGAGACCTTAAAGTTGGTCAGGTTTCCTTCTGTGGGCAGGGACACCTTCCACTATCCCGGGTTGCTCCAAGCCCTGTCCAGCCTGGCCTGGGACACTTCCAGGGATGGGGCAGCCACAGCTTCTCTGGGAAATCTATTCCAGTGCTGCACCACCCTCACAGGGAAGGATTTATTCCCAGTATCCCATCTAAGCCAACACCTGGAATCCTGGAATGGTGTGGGATGGATGGGAGTTATGGGTCACCTCATTCTACTCCTCGCCATGGGTACCTTCCACTAGACCGGGATGCTCCAAGCCCTGTCCCTGTGGATTCAACTCTATTCCTGGGAGAGTTTGTGGGATAACACATTAAATTTAAGGAAAACTCAAGCCTAAACTCCTTGAGAGGCCACATTTTCCCTGGGAAAATTCCTCCTCCAGGCTCGGTGCTTCCAGCCTGCCGGGAAGCATGCAAGGAGCCATTCCTCCCTGAGGAACCCCCGTCCCCGTTTTTCAGGGGATATTTTCCTGGTACTGACCGCCTTTCTCTCTCCCTGTGGAATTCTCCCTCAGGACCGCATCGGCCGCCCCTCAGAGACCGGGATCATCGGGATCATCGACCCCGAGTGCCGGATGATCGGGCTGCGCCTCTACGACGGCCTCTTCAAGGTCATCCCCCTGGACCGGGAGAACAAGGAGCTGAAGGCCTTCAACATCCGCCTGGAAGAGCTCCAGGTCATCGACGTCAAGTTCCTCTACGGCTGCCAAGCCCCCACCATCTGCTTCGTCTACCAGGTGCCCGCTTGTCCACGGATAACCCGGCTCCCGAGGTTTTCCAAAGGGTGGTTTTTTTTGGAAGGCAGAATGAGGGATGAGCCCTGCATTCTCCAGGTCTATGTGCTGCTTTTTTCCAGCTCTGGGAGGGAGGAAGCGAGGCTTTTCCCCACAGGATTCCTGGGCAGCTCTGCCTTGGGATGGGAGTTTTCCCTGTGAAACCCCCGGGAGGAGGTTAGAGATCTTCCCAGATCCAGAACCAGTCATTTCCTCACCGTGAGGCTGGAGCCTTTCCTTAAAAAACAAGGCAATGACTTGCTTGGTGGTTTTTGTGGGGAGATTCCGGGTGTGTAAAGAGGATCCGTGACCTCTTCCATTGCCTGGTTCCTCATGGAGGGAGCATTCCAGGCTTTCTCTGGATGCCTGTTTTTATCCAAAGAGCCTTTGCCATGCTGACTGAGCGAGGGATTAGCTTTCTTTTGTTAAATTCCAGGCGATCTCAGGCTTAGCTGAAATCCCAGCAGTGGCTCCCGTTATTCCCTGTTTTGGCAACCCCCAAAACTTCCTGGAGGGAAGGATCCACTTTGTCATCACCACATACCTGGAGCTTGGGGGAACAGTTGGAAAAGCGCTTTTCCAGCTTTAATGATTCCATGATCCGTGTCAAAACAGCTTGGATCCTTGGAGCAGGATGTCACTTCTGACTCCTAAAGCTCTGGATTGTTTCGATCTCTGCCTGGGCAGAGAAGGATGTTTTCAAACTGTTTCCTTAATTCTTTTTCCATTTATTACCCATCATCCCAGAATTCGGTCTGAATAGGACGGCAGGGGCCGGGATAATTTTTTGGGAAGTTCCAAAACCAGCACAGGGAATACGATCAAAACAACCCCTGAATTCCTGAACGTTGGCAGGAGCTGGGAGGAGGGGGGTGACAATCCATGGCGCTGCTCGTTCCCAGCTCTTCAGAGGGAACACAAACTCCAGAATATCCAGTGGAAAAACACTTCCCAGACTTTTCTGGCACAGGGATTTCCTCAGCGGGGTAATTATACACGGAAAAATTTGGCTTGTGGCTTCTCTTGCAGGACCCCCAGGGCCGCCACGTGAAGACGTACGAGGTGTCCCTGCGGGAGAAGGAATTCAACAAAGGCCCTTGGAAGCAGGAAAACGTGGAGGCCGAAGCCTCCATGGTCATCGCAGGTTGGGGCCTCCTTTGTAAAAGATCTTCCCAAGTTTTTTTTCCCCAGGGCTGGATGGCTCCTTTTTTTTTTTTTTTTCCCACCCCACCCAAGGCGGGTCGTCTCACAGTTTGTTGTGTGTCCCGCAGTGCCGGAGCCCTTCGGAGGCGCCATCATCATCGGGCAGGAATCCATCACCTACCACAACGGGGATAAATACCTGGCTATCGCTCCTCCCATCATCAAGGTGAGGGGGTCCCCAAAAATCCCTCCTCCCCCAGGCCTTCCAGCCAGGAATCCGAACCCTTCCGGTCCCAGGTGGGGTCTGGTGGCGCCGCTCACTTGCGCTGCCGGAGGTTTGGCTTTTCCCTGCCGCTGTTTTTTGGGGACCGAGGGAGGTCCGTGATCCCTGTGCAGCTCCTCTTTCCATAGAGCTCCTGGAAGTTTGTTTGGGCCCCAGGGAATGGGATTAATTAGGAATTAGTGCACGGCCCAGGCACAGTTCCAGGGCGGAGCCTGGTTTCATTTCGGGCAGTGGAAAACGTGGATGAGCACCTGGGAGGCTTGTTCAGAGGAGAAGAGGTGGAAAGATTCTGGGACAGCAATTGGACTTGGGGGTTTTGTGGGAAAAACAGCACATTTAGTCGGTGCAGGAAGCACCAGTGGCATGGCTGAGGTGCTCCTCTGGACTGGAAGAGCTGGAATTGCCATCCAAAGGTCCTTTTAGGGTGGAAATGGGGACAGGGGCTAAAAATCCTCAGGAGAATAAATGGGAACATTGGCGCCTCAGGGTGTCAGTCTGCTCCCGGAGCTCTGGAATGTGGAATCTGGGAGTGCACAGACCTTTTTTGGGAACCAGTCTGGGATTCCAGTGGCATCCTGGAGCTCCCTGCTTTTCCCCGCAGCAAAGCACCATCGTGTGCCACAACCGCGTGGATCCCAACGGATCCCGGTACTTGCTGGGAGACATGGAAGGGCGGCTCTTCATGCTGCTCCTGGAGAAGGAGGAGCAGATGGACGGCACTGTCACCTTGAAGGACCTGCGCGTGGAGCTGCTGGGAGAGGTGGGAGTCACCTGGGCCATCCCTGGGAAAGGCTCCGTTCAGGAATGAGTGGGAATTTTGGAGCCGGGGTGGGGCGTGTTGATGCTTCACATTTGTTCACAGCTCTGATTTGGGAAATTTCCCTTGTAAATTAAGTTTACACTTTCCTCCCTTTTTTTTTTTTTTTTTTTTTCCTGTCCTGGGCGAAGCTTGGACTCTCTGGGATTTAGGAAGGGATTAAATCCCCCACTGGTGGGTCACCTGCTTCTTCCCTCTTCCCAGACATCCATTGCCGAGTGCCTGACCTACCTGGATAACGGGGTGGTGTTCGTTGGCTCCAGGCTCGGGGATTCCCAGCTCGTCAAGGTACGTGGCAGCTCCCGGTTGCGTGTTCCCACGGGATTGGATTTCCATCAAAGCCCGGAGGCGTGGATACATTTTCCCATCTTTCCCTCGGCCGCCCTTTCCCTGTCCCGCTCCTTGAAAGACAGAAATCGATCCCAGGGTTTTATTCCCAGCTCAACGTGGACAGCAACGAGCAGGGGTCCTATGTGGTGGCCATGGAGACCTTCACCAACCTGGGGCCCATCGTGGACATGTGCGTGGTGGACCTGGAGAGGCAAGGCCAAGGCCAGGTAGCATCCCTGCTTTTTCCTCCCTGCCGCTGGGAATTTTTGGCCGGGTGCCTCCATCAAATCACAGAATCCCAGGGTGGTTTGGCTTGGATGGGACCTTAAGGATCATCTCGTTCCATGGGCAGGGGACACCTCCAGGTTGCTCCAAGCCCTATCCAGCCTGGCCTTGGTGGGTCTTTCCGGGTCCCTTCCAACCCAAACCATTCCAGGATTCCATGATTCCAGAATGGAGTTGATCCCAGAGAGGAACGGGAGATCTTCCCAGCAGCCACACCTGGTAAAGTCCCACCTGCTTTTTCCCCCAGCTGGTCACCTGCTCCGGGGCCTTCAAAGAGGGATCGCTGCGGATTATCCGGAACGGCATTGGGATCCACGAGCACGCCAGCATCGACCTGCCGGGAATTAAAGGTGCGGGAGGTGTTCCAGGGCCTGAGGGGGGGACCTGGTGGGCACGGGTGAGGTTGGGAGCGTGGAATTGTGAGGAATTGCGGCCTCCTTGTTGCAGGACTGTGGCCGCTGAGGTCGGATCCGCACCGGGAGACGGACAACACCTTGGTGCTGTCCTTTGTTGGCCAGACCAGGTAAAGGCGGGACAAGCTGATCCAGGCTCTCGGCCCCGTGTCGGAGCAGGGATTGACGGGAATTCCCTTCCCCCGGCTCAGGGTTCTGATGTTGAACGGAGAGGAGGTGGAGGAGACGGAGCTGACAGGATTCGTGGATGACCAGCAGACGTTCTTCTGCGGCAACGTGGCGCATCAGCAGCTGATCCAGGTAATTCCGGCATGAGGAGGACGTGGATATGGCTCTCCTGGCGCCATGTGGATCGTGGCATATCCGGGGCAGGGTGTTGGAGCGCTTCCCTGAGCTGATGGGATCGGCAAACAGGATCCTGGGTTCGTCTTTCTAAGGGATATGTAGAGAAGAAGGTTCTTGCTGTGCCACCAACCTTGGAAACGCTGTTTTCCGTGATCTTTCCCGTCTCTCTTCCCAGATCACCTCTGCCTCGGTGCGGCTGGTCAGCCAGGAGCCCAAATCCCTGGTGAGCGAGTGGAAAGAGCCCAACGGGAAGAACATCAGCGTGGCTTCCTGCAACAGCAACCAGGTGGTGGTGGCCGTGGGAAGAGCCCTGTACTACCTGGAAATCCGGCCCCAGGAGCTCCGGCAGATCAGGTGAGCCCCCATCCCGAGGGTTCCTGGGATGCCGGGATTCGGGATCCAGGCAGACACACCCATCCCCGCCTCTCTCCCTGCCAGCTGCACGGAGATGGAGCACGAGGTGGCCTGCCTGGACATCACCCCCCTGGGAGACTCCAGCGGGATGTCCCCGCTCTGCGCCATCGGCCTCTGGACCGACATCTCCGCCCGCATCCTGAAGCTGCCGTCCTTCGAGCTGCTGCACAAGGAGATGCTGGGAGGAGGTAGGAGCCTCCCAAGGCTGGCAGTGGTCGCTGGCCGCGTCCCCAGCCACCTCACCCGTCCCTTTTCCCGCTTCCCGCAGAGATTATCCCTCGCTCCATCCTGATGACCACCTTCGAGAGCAGCCACTACCTCCTGTGCGCCCTGGGAGACGGAGCTCTCTTCTACTTCGGCCTCAGCCTCGAGACAGGTGACCTTTTCCCTTCCTTTCCGATTTTTTGGGAAAGATCCTCCTTGCTTTCTCTTGCCTCGTGCTCACCGGCTGTGGGGATTTCTCCAGCACACCGGAGGAAGGAGACGGATTCCTAAATCCGGGATGCGCTTACCCGCCCTCCTTTTTTTCCCCCGAGGCGCCGCGGCGTACCCAAATCCCTTTTTTCCCTTGCAATCCAGGCCTGCTGAGCGACAGGAAGAAGGTGACCCTGGGCACGCAGCCCACGGTGCTGAGGACGTTCCGCTCCTTGTCCACCACCAACGTCTTCGCCTGCTCCGACCGCCCCACCGTCATCTACAGCAGCAACCACAAGCTGGTCTTCTCCAACGTCAACCTCAAGGAGGTCAACTACATGTGCCCCCTCAATTCCGACGGGTACCCCGACAGGTGAGCCCGCCGCGGCTTCCCGATCCTGAGGGATGTGGTTCTTGCCGTTACACACGGTGTTTTCCGTGATTTTTAAATTTTTTTTCTTCCCCCCACAAGTTTGGCCTTGGCCAACAACAGCACCCTGACCATCGGCACCATCGACGAGATCCAGAAACTGCACATCCGCACCGTTCCCCTCTACGAGTCCCCCAGGTGAGGATTCCCGGGGTGAGGGTTCCCGGGATCAGGGTGCTCTGCTGCGCCGGATGAGGGTTAGGGGCGATGCTGCTGTCTCAAGGAGCAGACAAACAGCTCTCGTTGCTTCCAGAGCTCTTGGAGCGGCCTTTCCCGGCTCTCCCGCCCACGTGGCTCTGTTGATCCCGCAGGAAAATCTGCTACCAGGAGGTCTCCCAGTGTTTCGGGGTGCTCTCCAGCCGGATCGAGGTGCAGGACGCCAGCGGGGGCACCACGGCGCTCAGACCCAGCGCCAGCACCCAGGTGAGATCCCAGGCTGGGTCATCCCTGCGCTGCAGGCATCAGAATTCCTGATCCGGGCTTTCCTTGGTGGTCCTCCCTGCCAAAGCTTCCAAAGCTGTGAGTCCAGTCCAGTTCCTCAGCTGGGGAGGAATGGGATGGTGGGATCTCTCCCAGGGGGTGGCACAGCTACTGCTCCACCTGTTCCCCTTTATTTTTGGGTGCTGCTCCTCTCATATCCTACACAGGCTCCTGTGTGGTCTCCAAGGTTTTCCTTTTCCCAGGAATCCAGCTCTGGAAGCCACAGCTCTGTGTAAACTCAGATTAACGCCATCACTCAGCCCCGGAGGAGCGGGGAGCGTGTCCCTTTACTCATTCCTTGCTCCACCTGTTCTCTCCCATCCCTTTTCCCACTCCCTGGCTGCCTGAGGCTGCATGGATATCCCAAGCAGCACCGGGATGTGACGGGTTTTTCCCGTTTCCCAGGCCTTGTCCAGCAGCGTGAGCACCAGCAAGCTCTTCTCCAGCAGCACGGCCCCGCACGAGACATCCTTCGGGGAGGAGGTGGAAGTGCACAACCTGCTCATCATCGACCAGCACACCTTCGAAGGTACCCGTCCCATCCCGAAACCCAGCTTTTGCCATCCTGGAGAACCCCAGGGGAGCTTCAGCCGAAGCATTTTCCTGGAGAGACATCAGACACGAGGTTTAGGGAATACCGATTTTTGATGAGGAATAGGACAGGGAACCTCTAGGATGTGCCTTAAGCTTTCAGTTGAAGGATTTTGGGATCCCAATTGTTCCTCGTTTTCCCCCCTTTTTTTTTTTTTTTTTTTTCTTTTTTTCCCCTCCCCCCAGTGCTCCATGCTCACCAATTCCTGCAAAACGAGTACGCCCTCAGCCTGGTCTCCTGCAAGCTGGGAAAGGATCCCAACACCTACTTCATCGTGGGAACCGCTATGGTGTATCCCGAGGAAGCGGAGCCCAAGCAGGGCCGGATCGTCGTCTTCCACTACTCCGATGGTAAGAACGAGGTGTTCTCGCCTGGAAAAACCCCGCTTTTTTTTTTTTCTGGTGGGAGATCAGGGATGAGCTCCTCAGACCCCGGAGAGCTTGTGTCCCAGGAGCAGGCAGTTTTTCCCGAGGAATCTGCTGTCGGGATCCGTGGGTGCTGTGTTCCCTTTTCCCCCGTCCCCTAGAGAAGCCCGAGAATCCCTCACCAGCCCCCGATTCTGGCATTTGCTCCCGTGTCACTTGTTCCCCTCAGAGGCAGTTTTTTGGGAAGCAGGATTCAGGGCAGCTCAGCCGGAATCCTTTTGTCTTCCCACCCTTTGGGTGAACAACCCCAGTAAGGCCCGGCTTTATTCCAGGCAAGCTGCAGAGCCTGGCTGAGAAGGAGGTGAAGGGAGCCGTGTATTCCATGGTGGAATTCAACGGGAAGCTCTTAGCCAGCATCAACAGCACGGTAGGGCAAGACACCCTGGCATTTTATTTTTTTTTTTTGGGGAGCGTGCTCGTGGATCTGGGTGCGTTGAGGAGCAGATCGCAGCTCCCCGTGCGGAGTATCCCAATATCCGCGCCCCATCCCGCAGGTCCGCCTGTACGAGTGGACGGCGGAGAAGGAGCTGCGCACGGAATGCAACCACTACAACAACATCATGGCCCTCTACCTGAAAACCAAGGGGGATTTCATCCTGGTGGGAGACCTGATGCGCTCCGTGCTGCTCCTGGCCTACAAACCCATGGAAGGGAATTTCGAGGAGGTACGGAAGAGGTGGCTGGCATCTGCTCCGACGGCTCCCGGCGCGGGGAGTGGTGTTGGAGGGGAGAAAAGGGAGGAGTTTGGCTCGGCCGGGTGAGGTTTGAGACGGATCCCTGTGGTTTACGGAGGGGTGGATCCCTCATCTTCCAGGGAGCCGGCTGTGGGAAGAGCAGCTGGTGCCTGGCGGGTGGGGAGGTGCCATCTGGGATGCCTGGTGTCCGCTTGGAATGGGGGTTGGAATTGCTGGAGTGGCTTTGGCCACGCTTTCCCAGGGTGTTATCCAAGCGCTGCTTGGACTTGGGATCATCTCCAGAAGTGCTTTCCCTGCCCAGCTTCTTCCCGGAGCAGAGAGGGACAAGGCTGCGTCCCACCTCGCTCCCAACAGTTGGTGTTGGGTGGGATGAGGATGCGGGATCCCAGGCCAGGCCACCTGGGCACAACGTGTCTCTCTTCCCGGCCCCTTCCAGATTGCCCGCGATTTCAATCCGAACTGGATGAGCGCCGTGGAGATCCTGGACGACGACAATTTCTTGGGAGCGGAGAACGCTTTCAATCTGTTTGTGTGCCAGAAGGACAGGTGAGCGGGATGGGATTGGGATTGAGGATGGGATGGGATTGGGGATGGGATGGGATGGATTGGGAATGGGAGGGATGGGGCGGTGGGATCTTCGGGGAAAACTGGCGGAGCATTCCCAGCTTTTGGGAGCAAGGGAAAGCTTTGGAGTGCCCCCCCCCCATCCGGGACTGAGCAGAGCGTTTGGGATTCCAGCGCGGCCACGACGGATGAGGAGCGGCAGCACCTGCAGGAAGTGGGGTTGTCCCACCTGGGAGAGTTCGTCAACGTCTTCTGCCACGGATCCCTGGTCATGCAGAACCTGGGAGAGACTTCCACGCCCACCCAGGGATCCGTGCTCTTCGGCACTGTCAACGGGATGATCGGTACGGAGCAGGGGCTGGGGATGCCCTGCAGGATCCTGGAATGGTTTGGGTTGGGAAGCTCGTCCCGCTCCAGCCCCTGCCACGTTCCCGTGTCCGTTGTTGCCGCGCAGGCCTGGTGACATCCCTGTCGGAAAGCTGGTACAACCTGCTCCTGGACATGCAGAACAGGCTCAACAAAGTCATCAAGAGCGTGGGGAAGATCGAGCATTCCTTATATCCTTCAGCATTCCAGCCAGGAGCCTGTGCTGCTGGGTGGGCTTTGCCAGCCAGGGGAGGGTGGGAGAGGGTTTGCTCAGAAATCATGGAATTAAAGCTGGGAAAGCCCTCTGAGGCCACAGAGTCCCGCCATTAACCCAGCGCTGCCATCCCACCGTTGAGCCATGTTGAGGGCTGGTGTTGTTATTCCCTGTGGATTTGGCTCCTTGACAGTGGCACCTGGAGATCGTTCCACACCGAACGGAAGACGGAGCCGGCCACGGGATTCATCGACGGAGACCTGATCGAGAGTTTCCTGGACATCAGCAGGCCCAAGATGCAGGAGGTGGTGGCAAACCTGCAGGTGAGCTTGGGAGCGTGGCCTTGGATCCCTCAAGGACCTTGCTGAGGAATCCAGGCTCGGTAAATCGTGGAATTGTGGAGTTAGGGGATGGTTCGGGTTGGAAGGGGCTTGTAAGACACCTCCCACTAGACCAGGTCGCTCCAAGCTTTGTCCAACCCAGAACGCTTCCAGAGATGGGGAAGCTACAGCCCCTCTGGGAAATGCTAAATCCACACCTTCCCAAACACTCTGGGGATGGTTTTTTTGGCACCTGCCAGCCTCTCCAAGGCCTCTCCCTCCCCGTGCAGATCGACGACGGAAGCGGGATGAAGAGGGAAGCCACCGTGGACGACCTGATCAAGATCGTGGAGGAACTGACCCGGATCCATTAGCAGGATTCGGGATCGTTCCCTACCCCTCCCCTCGGCGTGGAGCGAGGGAACCCTTCCCCAGCTGTGCCCCGCACTGGCAGCAGCGGCTGGAGGGGGACGGGATCTCACGAGGGGAGCAGCTCGTTAAGAATTTGGGGGAGAGTGTCGGTCATCTCCTGCCGGGATTCGCGGATTTCTGCGGACTCGGCTGTGCCCAGAACTGCCCCTTTTCCTTGGGTCATCCGCTGGGATCTGATGCGCCCTCGCCTCTGATTCCCTTTTCCCTGGTCTCCTTAGATGTTTTATTACTTTTTTTTTTTTTTTTTTTTGTTTTTTGTTTTTTTTTTTTTCCCGGGGTTTTTTTTGGGTTTTTTTTTTTTTTTTTTTTTTTTTTTTTTTTGATTCCTTGTGTTTTTCTGGAAGAGGAATCAAAGCTGGAGGAGCAGCCGAGGCTGGAGGCGAGCGGGATAACTCCTCTCTCCATAGGATCCATGCCTTGCTCAGGGAGGGAAGTTCTGGGAAGTTCAAGCTGTTGCTGATTTCGGAGTTTTACCAAATAAAGTAGTCCAAGAGGAAAGATCCGTGTCCCGAGGAATGATGTGATGATATCCCTGTGTCTTCGGCTTTGGGATCTTGGGGACACCTGTTTTCCAGGTTCCATTTTTCTGGCTTTTCTTGGATTTGTAGGAAATTTTAGTTCCTTTCCCACTTGCCAGTGGCACTGTGAGTGGCTGGAGAGGCAGATTTTAATGGAATTTTTTGGGAAAGCTAGGCTTCCCAGCCTCTGGCTACTCATTAATAATTCTCGTGGTCTCCCACCTCCTTTGCATCTCTCATGGAATTCGGGGGTTATTTATCCTGGATCTTTCCACACTCGGGATCTCCTCTGTAACCCCTGGTTAAGTGCCCCCCCCAACTCCCATTCCATGAGGGTTTTTTCCCAAATCCTTCTCTCCCAGAGACAGCTGATGCTGGGAGCATCCCTGGCTCCCGCTTCCATCCCGGATTCTCCAGGGAGAAGGCTATATTTGGACATCTCTTCCCAGAGCTTGGGGGAGCAGGGAGCAACCTTGGACTCTCGTGCTGCTTGCTTTTATCACCTCGGGCTCTGTTTACCTGCCTATTCCCAAATTTTGGGAGGCCCAGGAAGCAGCACAGCCCAGATTCTGGAAGCGCTCTCCTTTCCCCACCAAAACTGGGCGTGCCGGTGCCCATGCAATGTTGGCACCCTGCTTTATTTTGGGGGGCATAAAAGCGCTCCTGGCTGGGGCTGGACCATTGTTTATCCACTGCCTCTGGTGCCAGGGATTTGGGATCGTGTTGCCTTAAGGACAGGAGCTTCTCATGGCTGCACTGGGGTTCCTAAAAAAACGGTGTGACCCTCCACCCCCCCACCACACCGTGGTTTTCATTTGGAAGGGGGTTGTGCCTTGCTTGTGATCCCCAACCCTCGGGCAGGATTTTGTGGGGAGGAATCTGTGCTGGATCGGGAATTTTGGAGGCAGCAACACCCTTTGCTCCGTGGGGTCAATCATTTACCTGCCTCCGACCTTGGCTTCGTTCCCTGCCCCGGGATGGGGGGCGCGGGGCCGGGGGGGAATCATCCGGGGGTCACTGGAGCGGGGTGTCCCGCAGCATCCCTCTCCCTGCCGGATGCATCCCACCATCCCGGCCCCTTTCTCCGCCGCGTGGGTCCCCGTGCAGGGCTGGGAAGGCGGCCCAGCGCCTCCAGGAGAAGGAGGAGGGGTGGGGAGAGGCCACGCCGGAGCTTTGCCAGATGTGGGAAAGGAGAGAAGGGGGGGACGCCTTTCCCGCTGCTTCCCAAACCTAGGGGGGGACCCCCTTTCCCGGCGCGCAGCCAGGGCAGGAACGGCCGGGATGTCACCACCCGCCCCAGCTGGACGGGACAACCTCGGGGTGACCCCAGAACCCTCCTGTGGGTTTGGGGTCGGTGCGGGGGGGGGTGGGTGCCGCTGGCGACCCCCCCGCTCTCGCCCCCCTCCAATCCCGCATTGTTCCCGGCTCGGCGGGAGGAGGAGGAGGAGCAGGGCCGAGGGCCAGCGGGAAGGCAGGCGGGAAGGCGGGCGCCGGGACGTGCTGCAGCCGCCTGTCATGTTGGTGGAGCTGCTCTTCCAGGCTGCCTGTGTGTCCCTGTTCCTCTCCAGCGGCCAGGGCAGGGTGTATCCCGCGAGGAAGAAGCCGGCCAACTTTGCCGTGGAGAGGTAGCTGGATCCCTCCCCCTTTTTTTCCTTCTCCCTCTTCCAGCTACACCTGGGACGGGCAGCGCGCCGAGCTGCGGCTGTCCCTGCCTCCAGCTGCCGGAGGGGTCCCAGCCGGAGGGGCTGGCACGCCGCAATTCCCTCCCTTTTCCCAGCTCCAGGGGAGCGTGACCCTGCTCCTCGCATCCCTGTCCTGCTCCCCGCATCCCCGCCTTGCTCCCCGTATCCCTGTCCAGCCGGGGGACGCCTCTCCCGTCACCACGTGCTGGGATGTTCGGGATGGCTGGGAAGTGGTCGTCCACTCTCTGTCTGTCCCACCTTATCCTACCTTCCTCTGATCCCCGCCGCGCTCTGCTTCCCTGTCCGTGGGCGCATCCTGGTTGTCCTCCTGCCCTGGCATTCCCGGCACCTTGGCTCCACGCGGGGGGCTCAGGACAGGGTGACCTCAGGTTCCGGCGTCCCACAGGCGCCGCGTGGGGCCTCACGTCTGCTTCCCAGGCTCCGGCAGCGGATGTTGTCCCGGCTGGATGCTGTCCCCCGGCAGCGGGAAGTGCACCCTGCGTGAGTAACGGGGGTCTGAGGGGCCGCTGGGGAGGGGGTCCTGTTGCCATTCCCAGAGCTCCTGTTCCCATTCTCGCAGCGCTCTGCTCCTTCGGCTGCGGCGGCGGCTCCTGCATCGCTCCCAACCTTTGCGCGTGCCCGGATGGGGAGCAGGGAATCACCTGCCCAGGTACTGAGAGGAGCGGCTATGCCGGATGCCCTTCCCTCTCCATGCCGTCAATCCCGAGGGATGGAGATGCCCAGGAACCCGTGGGCTCCGTGCCCAACCCTCTTCCCTCTCCACGCCACAAATCCCAGCAGGTGGAGGTGACCGTGGCTCCTTGTCACCTCTCCCCGGCACCGTCCCCATCCCTGGGGGATCCGTGGAGCGGGATGGGAAGCGGGCGGTCCCGGGGCGGCCCGGAATGCCCCGCGGACGCCGTGTTCGTGTTCCAGAACCGCCGGGAACGTGCGGAGAGTACGGCTGCGACCTCTCCTGTAACCACGGCGGCTGCCAGGAGGTCGCCCGCGTGTGCCCCGTCGGCTTCTCCATGGCCGAGACGGCCAACGGCGTCCGCTGCACCGGTGAGCGGGAGCGGAACATCCCGGTGGGAATGGGATAATCCCGATGGGAACGGGCATCCCGGGGGTGTCCACAGCCTAAATATGACCCATTCCCCGTGTTCCCCCAGACATCGATGAGTGCCGGAGCGCGGCCTGCGAGGGGACCTGCGTGAACACGGAGGGCGGATTCGCCTGCGAGTGCGGAGCCGGCCGGGAGCTCTCTGCCGACCGCCGCAGCTGCCGGGGTGCGCGGGGTCCCGGGGGGGCGGCCGGGGCTCCCGAGGGATCCTGACCCTCATCCCAACCCCCAGACACGGATGAATGCCAGGCCACGCCGTGCCAGCACCGCTGCGAGAACAGCGTGGGCAGCTACCGCTGCTCCTGCCGGCCCGGATACCACCTCCACGGGAACCGGCATTCCTGCGTGGGTGAGCACCGGGATGGGGCCCTTCCCATCAACGCCGGAGCGTGGAGGTGGCCCTGAGTCCCTGAGCGCTGCGCCAGACCCCCTTCCCTCATCATGCCGCAAATCCCAAGGGACGGAGGTGTCCATCAGCCCATGACCACAGTGCTGCCACCTCATCCTCATCCCCCTCCTCATCCTCATCCTCCTCATCCTCATCCCTGCGCGGGCCATGCTGAGGGCCCACCCCGGTGCTCCGGGCTCTTTCCTGGGCCTCACCGCGGGCTGCAGCACCTCCTGCCGCATTTCCCTCATCCCGCAGATGTGGACGAGTGCCGGCGGCCCGGCGGGCGCCGCTCCTGCCAGCACAACTGCCACAACATTCCCGGCAGCTTCCGCTGCTCCTGCCGCCCCGGATACTGGCTCAGCGCCGACAAGGTGTCCTGCGAAGGTATCCGTGCCCTTCTCCAGGCTGGGGGAGCGGAGTGCGGATGCTCCCATCTCCCTGCCTACCCCAAGTGATGTCTCTCCCTTCCTGATTTCCTCTCTAGGCTACCCCAAATCCATCCTGGCCCCGTCGCCCATCCTGCAATCCCTGCAGCATCCGCCCACCCTCGTCCTGCTCCCTCCCGGCTCCCACCTGCTCCCGAGGGGCTCCCCCCATCCCCACCTCCCCGTGGCAGCTCCCGGTACCCAATTCCCCCCCTCCTCACCGCCCCTGTCCCCCAAGCCATCCCCGCGTGCCGTGGGAGCCCCCGGCACCTCCATCCCACCGTCCCGCCGTTGTTGGCACCGGGGGATCCCCCGGGAGCCCGGCGCTCGCTGGGCAGAGCCGGGATGCCAGAGCTGCACCTGCCAGGTGAGCATCCCATCCTTCCAGCCCTTCCCACGGCACCATCCCGGCCCGGGATGAGCCGGCGCGTGTCCCTGGCAGGGTGGACGAGTCCTGTGCAACACCGTGAGCTGCTCCGTTGCCTGCTCCCACCCGCTTCCCGCTCCGGCTGGGGGTTGCTGCCCCACCTGCACGGGTGAGTCCCGGCCCCGCTGATCCCCACCTCCCCGCCAATTCCCAGGATGGCCTCCCCAAATTTCCAGGGGGACGCCCCTGACCCCCGTGGCTCGCAGGGTGCCTGCACGAGGGGGTGGCCAGGGCCGAGGGCGATGTCTTCTCCCCATCCGACGGGAATTGCACCGTCTGCGTCTGCTTGGTGAGCTGGATTGGGATGGGGGAATCCATCCCCCCTCATCCCCGGCAACCTCCCTTATCCCTGGGATAACCCTCATCACTCTGCACCCTGGCTCAACCGTGGATTGGGATGCTCTGGCGCAGATGACACCCTCCCATCACCCCGCCATGGGGCGTCGGGGTCCTCTTTCCCAGCCCCCCCGCTCCCCTCCACAGGCCGGGAATGTCTCTTGCCTCTCCCCGGAATGCCCCCCAGGATCCTGCCCCAGCCCCTCTCCGGCAGACTGCTGCTCCTGCGCTCCAGGTGACCCCAGGACCCCCCAGTCTGGGGGTGTGAGGACCCTCCGGGCTGGGCGGGGGCTTAGGGAAGAGCCGCGCTTGCCTCTCCAGCCCCGCTGCTCCCCCTTTTATCCCAGAGAAGTGCCATTTCCGGGGACGCACGTACGCGCACGGAGCCCGGTTCAGCCCGGACGGGGACGGCTGCACCACCTGTGTCTGCCAGGTGGGTCCTGGATCTCCCCAGGGACGAGGATCCCCAAAGCTGCGAGGTCCCCAAGGATGAGGATTCCCCAGGGATGCTCGAGCGCTTCCCTGGACTTGCTGGGATCATCCAGCTTTGCTGGGGACAGCGGGTGACCCATTCCCGTGCTCCCAGGGAGGAGAGGTGGAATGTTCCTTCACTCCCTGCCCCATGCTGGATTGTCCCCAGCACCAGCGGCACCTGGGTCCCGGGCAGTGCTGCTCCAGCTGCCGGGATCCCCCGGCCCCCGCCGGTGAGTCGGGATGAGGGACACAGCCGGGAACGGGCAGGGAGGGACGGACAGGGAGAGGGATGAGGCGGGGAAAGCTGGGGGAAAGGGGAACAGCACGGCACGGGAAGAAAAACCGCGATAGAGGATCTGGGGGACACTGGGGGATGGGGAGAGCGGGATGCTGGGATGTTCGGGGATGGGATGTGGGGAAAGGCAGGGTGGGATGAGGGGGACACGACTGAGGTGGGATGTGGGGATAATGCTTGATGATGGGAAGGGTGGGAGACAGGAACTATCTGGGTGCAGGGAGGGTGGAATATAGGGAACCCTTGGGGACAGGGTTTTAGGGGACAGCTGGGAACAGGGATCCTACCCAGGTTGCTTCCTGGATGACAACGGTGTGGAGTTCCCCGTCGGACAGATCTGGTCTCCGGGCGATCCCTGTGAGTTATGCATCTGCCAGGTGAATGAGAACCTGCTCTGCTTCGTTCCCTCTTCCCCAACCCTGCCCCAGCGCACGGCTCCTGCCCCATTCCCGCCCTCGGGATGCCCGTGGCCTGGCGGGCCCCAAATCCCCCCAAATCCGGCGGGTTTGGGAATGCCGAGGTGTCTGTCAGGGTGTTCCCGCCTGCAGGCAGACGGCTCCGTCAGCTGCCAGCGCACGGATTGTGTGGAGACGTGTCCCTATCCTATCCGCATTCCCGGGCAGTGCTGCCCCGACTGCTCCGCAGGTGAGGAATCCTGGGAATTCCGGGATTCGGAGCCGCCCGGGGAGCGCCTGAGACCCTCTCCCCCGCAGGCTGCACCTACATGGGCAGGATCTTTTCCAACAACGAGACCTTCCCGTCGGCGCTGGATCCCTGCCTGAGCTGCATCTGCCTGGTGAGGGCTGGGCCGGGCATTCCCAGAGGATTTGCGGCTCCCGCCCCCGTGGGCTGAAGCCCGGTTTTTGGCTCCGTTGCAGGGAAAAGCTCCGGGGGCGCTCCGGGGCTCCTAACGCCCGGCCCTCGGGGGTCTCTCCCGTCTCTCGCAGCTGGGCTCGGTGGCCTGCTCGCCTCTGGAATGTGCCATCGTCTGCTCCTACCCCTTCCCCCCCGAGGGCCGGTGCTGCCCCGTCTGTGAGGGTACGAGCTGGGGG
>WEKY01000056.1:78976-93823 GCA_013390045.1 Picathartes gymnocephalus | reverse complement strand
CAAAATCCCCCTGACCCCCCCCCGCCAAAACCCCCCGAGCCTCCCCAAATCGCCTCTGGACCTCGGTCCCTGCAGACTGCAACTACCAGGGCAGGAAGGTGGAGAACGGCCAGAGCTTCATTCCTGAGGGACAGCCCTGTACCCGCTGCACCTGCCAGGTGAGACCCCCCCGCCCATTCCCATGGGATGCCCGTGCCCCTGGAGTGCCTGTGCCTGTGCCATTGGATCCCGGGAAGGGCTGGCAGGGCTGGCTGATCCCTGTTTTCCCAGCTCGGAGAGGTGAGCTGTGAGGCGAGGCCGTGCCCCCGCTCCTGCTCTGAGCCCCCCACGCTGCCCATGGGCTGCTGCCCATCCTGCCCAGGTAACGGGACCCCTGGATCCATCCCCGGGCACTTGGATGTGCCCCCCTTCTGGACTGGGTGTCCTGGGGAAAGAGGTGGGTGCTGACCAAAATCCTCCCTCCCTCCCTCAGCCACAGATGTCCGGCTCCTGCTGCAGGGCAGTGACCTGTCCCCATCCTCATCCCAGTCCCCATCCTCATCCCAGTCCCCATCCCAGTCCCCATCCTCATCCCCGTCCCCAATCCCTGAAGATTCACCCCCTGGCACCCCTCACCCTCCCCGCCACCGCCTGGCCCAGCTCCTGCTTCCCACCACGCTCCCCCTCGGCCCCTCTCCGGGGATTTGGGCTGCTGGGAAGCCCCCTCCGACCCCTCCGAGTGCCTCTGGATACCCCTTGGCACCCGCTGTGCCCCCCGACCCCATGGGCAGCCCCGAGGCTCAGGGATCCCCCGGGAATGAGGATCCCTCTGCGGCGCCATCGGACAGCCCCAGGTTCCAGGTGCCAGGTGTGCCTGGAATGCCGTGAGGAGGAGGAGGAGGAGGATGAAGGAAAGGAGGAAAAGAGGGTCTGCAGGACCAGCAGGCCTGGCCCTGGGGAGGGGACAGCTGTCCCCCTACCACCAATAAAGTCACTCTGGTATTTATTCCCTGTCCCCTCATCCCTGCACCGCACGCCAGCATGGGGAGCCCTGGGGCTCGTCCTCTGGGAATTTTGGGATGAGTGGCTTTCCAGGATGATGAGGGCAGTGCCGGAGGTGCTCAGCCCCCTCACCCTGAGCAGGGTTTGGGGGCAGGAGGGACATGCCCTGCCCCAGGTCCCCAAGGCTGGCAGCTGCCCAGGGACGAGCAGAGCCACATCCAGGCTCCCATCCTGGGGGCACAGGGACATCCTCGGCGGGTGCAGGTGCGGGTTGGCACCAGGGACACGCCACGTTCCCAGGGACCTGGTGGCCTTTTTTTCCCAGAGAGACACGGCACAGGGGGGCTTCTCCACACCTTTATTGTCGCCGGTGGCGGCAGGAGCACCGGGAAAAGGGACAAAGCCCTGCCAGCCACCGAGTTGGGAACACCTGGGATTCCCATCCCAGCTCAGGGCAGCCGGGACAACCCCACCTTGTTGTTGGCCCTGTCGAAGATGACGTAATATTCCCGGATAAAGACATCCCCCAGGATCCAGAGCTCGCCCTCCTCCGTGGGCACATCCATGCCTTGCAATCCCAGGGAGCAGTACCCGTTACTCTGCTCCAAGGACATGGAACAGGGGCGGTCACCAGCTGTTGGGTCCCTCCCCGAATCCCCACAAACCCCTTCCCAGCAGGATGCTCACCCTTAACACGTAGGCTCTGGGCGGCACTGGGAATTCTTTGCCATGGATGTGGAAGATGAGGTCAGGAAGGCGGCTGGCGGCCTCGCAGCTGATCTGGGGAGGACGTGGTGGGTTAGCGGCCGTTCCAGCCAGGATCAAACATCTTAGGGAGCATCCTGAGGCCTCACCTCGCCGCTGGAGCTGGCACCGAGGTGCCTCAGGAGGGTCCGCAGGGCCCGGATAGGCACGGCCAGCAGAGTGGTTCCCGTATCCACGATGGCCTGGCATCCCGAGGAGCAGGCCACCGGAGTGCCACTGACGGAGACGCTGGGGAGAAGGATGCAGGGTGAGCCTGGGACTCCCCAAAACGCCAGCTGGAGGGCAGGGAATACCGGGAATACCTCTCCATGGTGATCTGCCAGTAGGTTTCGGCAGAGAGCGGGATCCAGGAGATGCCGTTGGTGGTGTAGTAGGGATCGATGGCACCGAAGAGGACAAAGCTCCCACTTCGGCTGTCCCTGGAAAAGGGGGATCCATCTGGGGTGGTTCCCAACCCGCCAACACCCTTGATTCCCACTGGAAAAATGGAGGGAGAAATCCTCAGCAGCTCCGGCCGGGATTTACCTGCTCAGGTAGACAGAGAAGAGATGCCTATCCACGAGGTTCTCCATCATCATGTTGTCGAAGACGGGGGTGGCTCCGGAGGAGGCGATGCTTGGGAACGCCAAGCCCAGGATGCCGTCGAAGGGGGTGTAGTAGAAGAAATCCCCCGGCTCCGTCTCGGCCAGCCCGAAAAGCTGGTTGCGGACGTTGATGCCGGCAACCTGGGAGAAGGGAGACAGGTGTGGGGGGTTTGGGCACGATCCCATGGGATCCCCACGGGATCTGAAGGGGGTTTGAAGCCGTACGTTGATGGTGTCGTATCCCAGGACCCCGGACATGCTTCCCGTGCCATAGGCAATGAACAGGGTGTCGTTAGTGCTGAGGAACGTGGAGGACTCGGCGGGATTGAAGCGGTTGTGGTTCCCTGTGGGGGTGGGAAGGAGCCAGGTCGGGGGGATTGCCTGATGTCCCTTGGGAAAGGCTGGGCAGAGCCACCCAGGGCTCCCAAAGGACACATTCCGGCCTCGTTCCAGACACCTACTGCAGGCCGGACTGGAGCAGAAGACTGAGGGAACCCAGAGGTTGGAGGAGCCGGTGTCGAAGACCACGGTGAATTCCTGGGGTGGGGTCCCAATGGAGATGGTGCCAAAGTACTCGTCCTGTTGGAATGGGGTCGGGAAGGGGTCAGTGAGATGGGGAAAGGAGAATGGGTAAGGGGCTAATGGGATGAGTTAAAGGGATGGGGGAAGGACCGGTGGGATGGATAACGAGCCAGTGCCCCCTGGTGCTCCCTGATCCCAGTTCCCAAGCCCGGGCCCCTCACATCCATGTAGTTCTCCAGGGGCTCCACAGCAATGCCCGGGAAATACTTGGCAGCCAGGTTGTAGGGATGCTGCTCCAGGTAACTCTCCAGCAACCCCTGCTCCTGCAGCCTCTGCCGCAGCGACTTCATCTTCCTCAGCGGCACCCTGCCGACAGGGAGCGGGAAGTGTCACTGGGATCACCTCACATCCCGCATCCCTCTTTTTGGGGACACACCCCCCCTCCCAACCCGGGGCTCACCTGGTCTGGAAGCCCTGGGCCAAGCCCACCAGGGCGAGGAGCAGGAGCAGCTTCATGGTGGCAGCTCACGGGAAAAATGTGCCTCCGGTCCCGGCCCTGCTCCTTATATCCCGGCTCCGGTGTTTGGCCGGAGGCCCCGATAAGAAAGGCAAACTGCTCCTGGGGTGGTTATCAAAACGTCCTTAAGGAAGGCGGCAGTGGGGGGGAATGGCAAGCCGGGGGATCCCCGTATTCCCGGGGGGACTCAGGCCACGGGGATGTTGGGATGAGCGGGAAGCACTCCCGGTTGCTCCACTGGGAATGCGGGGTTGTTCATCCCCCGATCTCTCTAATTCCTCACTGGAGGGTTTGAGCAAGGCGCTTCCAGGAGTGGGGCAGCCACGGCTTCCCTGGGGAGTCCGTTCCCAGGAATGCCTCACCGGCCTCGCAAGGAAGGGCTTCTTCCCAATATCCCATCTAACCCTGTCCCCTGGTAGTAGGACGTCATTCCCCCTTGTCCTGTCACTCCGTGTTCTTTTCCAAAGTCCCTCTCCAGCTCTCCTGGAGCTCCTTAAAGCACTGGAAGAGGCTCCAAGGTTTCTCCAGATCCCTCTCTTCTCGCCGAGGCTCCAGGAGGGATTTTCAGGCTGCCAGGTCCAGATTTTCCAATCTGGGAATCAGCCAGGACTTTCTCCTTTCCAGCCCCCTACAACAACACATCCCATCCTCCTTTTTTTTTTTTTTTTTTTTTCCCTCTGGGATAATCCGGTGCTCCATCCCTTTCCTCCCAACATCCCCCACCCAGGATCTTCTGCATTTCACTCCCCCATCACAACCCAGCACAGTACCCTCGGATTATTCCACTGTTCCGAGCTGGGATGGGGCCGATTCCAAGGGAGGAATGCCAGCTCTGGCCTTAGGGAGCCTTTGATCTCCTCCAGGACAAGGTGACCCTTCCAGGAGCCGGGGATCCAGCACGTGGTGCCCGATCCCGCTCCGCTGACCTTCATCCGGAGGCATCCGGAGCTCGGCTTTCCCCCCCCGAGCTCGTCCCAGTTTTCCCCCCCGTTCAGGGGCTTTGGAATGGAGTGACGGGACAAGGGGGAATGGCTCCAAGCTGGAAAACGAGATATTGGGAAGGAACTCTTCTTCCCTGTGAGGGTGGTGAGGCCCTGGAATGGATTTCCCAGGGAAGCTGTGGCTGCCCCATTCCCTGGAAGTGTCCAAAGCCATCTTGGAGAAACCAGCTTGGAATGCGTTCCCTCTAGATTTTGGAGCTACCAAGTTTTCCTCCTTTTTTGGCCAAAATGGTAGAGAAAACAAAAAACATGAAGTTTTCCCAGAGCTGTTTATCCACTGAATTCCCAGAACTGCCATCCCCGGGGATGAGGATTCTGGTGGAGAAAATAAAAATATGCAGTTTTCCCCGAGCTGTTTATCCATTGAATTCCCAGAACTGCCATCCCCGGGGATCAGGATTCCTGGTTATTTCCAATGGAAAGAAAAAAAAAAAAACCAACTCCATTTGCCCAATTATGGGAAATTTTAGGACCAGCTTGTTGCGCTGCTGGTAAATCCCATCAAAGCAGAACAACGGATCCAACAGGGATGGATTTTTGGGTGGATGATACCCACAGAAGGAAGAAGCCGTGAAATTCAGGACTGGGGGGGAAAAAAAAAAATGGGAATTGCTATTTAGCACTGATTAAATCCAGAATAAAACCTGGGAGGATGGAAAAATAACCCCTTTCAGGGCGTGAAATGGCTTCCTCGGAGAGAAATCCTGAATTTTCCCAACCTTGGTGGGGAAATGGGGAGGGAATGAGATGCTGGATCCTGGAATAATCCATCCCAGTGCTGGGGACCCATTGGATGGGAGCAGGTGGCCTCCCTGACACAGCTTTCCTTGGCCCCAGAGAGCACCAAAGCATGGAGAGATCCCAAAAAACCCCAGCTGGAAAGACGGATCTGGAAGCTTTTCCTCCCGGTTGATGCAGCCGGGGCTGGCTGAAGATTCCCAGGCAATAAAACCCTCCCAAAATTTAGGGTTTTTTTACTGGGAAAATTCAGATTGTAAATGCCATTTTGACGTGGAAAATTCATCCCATCCCTTGGGATGAATTTAACTTCCATGGGAACCACCCTCTGGATCAAACAGGGATTTCCAGGCTTCGGGGACATTCAAAACTTGTTCTGACAAAACTTGCTTAATTTTATCTCAGCAGCCTCCCCCCCTGAAAAATCCCCTTATGGAGACAGAGCTTTCCTTGGAAATGGAGTAATGAAGTCAACTTTTCCAGGCCCTGTTCCCAGTTTTTCTTGTCCCTTCCCTAAAGGCTTTCATCATCCGGGTGCTTTATCGGAGCTGTCAGATGAAAGGAGGGAAATCTGACGCTCCCGAGGTGTCAAATTTCCAGGAATGGAGTAAAAATATTTAATTAACTTATCAAGGAAGCCCAGGGATGTGGAGGCCAATCCTTGTGGGAACGGGACCTCAGGGTGCTCAGGTCACCTTTTTCCTACCTGCTGTGGGTGATTTTGGCTGGGATCAAGGCGCCATCCACGGGAAAAAAAACATGTGGAACCATCTTTTTGTGGAAATTAAGGATATTAGTAAGCAGATCATGGGAACAGCCTTCCAAAAACACCCGTTTATGCCGAATTTGTTTCCGGACAACACTTTCAAACGGGTATTTTTCCATTTCTTCCAAACGTGCAAATCCAATTTTCCCTCTCCCCAAACCTTATGTTCTAACATAAAATTAAACATGTTAATTAAACATTTCCCAGCTTTTCCAGGTCTGTGGAAGCTGCTCCAGAAGAAGCCTGGAAAATGTTATTTTCTTTCTTTTTTTTTCTTTTCTTTTTTTTTTTTTTTTTTTCCCCCCCCCCCACTTTGGAAAGTCAAGTCCCTTTTCTCTCCCATGGCACCGGGGGTTTGACCCGGTTATCGGCCGGGCTGGGAAACAAATTGCCCTTGATTTACCCGGAATTATTTGGGATCATATGACTCCTGTTTGTTACACAACAGCCCTCAGGTGACGGGATCAGAGGTGCCTTTCCCAGGTCCCAGCACTTCTGGAACAGCTGGGTGACCTTGCCCAGCATTCCAGAGCCTCCTGAAGGAGCCGGAAAATCACGGAGCAGAAAAATCACGGAGCTCTTCCCCTGCCCCATCCCGGCTTGGCTTTTGAGGAATGTGGAGTTACGGGTGGAAAAAGCGGAGCGTTTTCCAAGCACGCTTTGGAAAAAGTTGGGTTTGTGGAGCGGGTGGTGGGGTCGGAGCTTTCTCAGGGATATTCCCTGTGTCGTGCGAGGAGGAGCTAACCAGGTATTCCCGAGGAATTTGCTTTGAGCTCTTGGACCCAGCTGGAAGAAGCCGAAACTTGAGGTGAATTTTTGGGATGTTGCCGAGCTCTGTATGTGCTTCCTAAACCACTTCCTACCTGGCCTTGGACACTTCCAGGTATGGGCAGCTTCCCTGGGCATCTTGCTTTGCCACCCTCACAGGGAAGGATTTATTCCCAATATCCAACTTAAACCCGCCCTGTGTCCATGTGGAGCCTTTCCCCCTTCCCCTATCGCTCCATGCCCTTCTCCAGAACTTCCTTCCAGCTCTCCCGGAGCCCCTTGCAGCCCGGAAACACGAAGGATATAACTCCTAGAACAGCTACAGCTCGCGGGAAGCCAAAGAGCGATTATTGATTGAAAAATTTCCATTAAATTGATCCGTGCTCCCGGCCCCCCCCAACATGGCGGCGCTGGGAGGAACCAGCCCCCTCACGCCTCTGGGGGGGGGAGGGGGGGGGGGGGGCCGCGCGGGCCCCGCCCGCCCCGCCGTTGTGGTACCGCCCACTTCCGGTTTGTACCGGAAGCCGGAAGCGGCGGCGGGCGGAGGGTCCCGGTGGCGCTTCGGTGAGTCCGGGGTAAGGCCGGGAATGGGAATAACGGGAATAACGTCGGGATAACGGGGATAATGGCGCTGCTCCCGCCACGGCGCTCGCTGCAGCCCCGCAGGCGGGCAGCCCTTCGCGTCCGCCTTCCTGTGGGTGCTTCCCAGAGCCCACCCCGAGCTTTCCCACTCCTGCCATTCCCGCTTTTCCCTCTTAAACTCCATGAAACTTAGCTAATACCCCCACTTGAGAAAAAAACAAAAAACCAAAACCAAATCGGGTGACTTCTGCCCCACACCTGCAGCGCGGGACTTAATTCCCAGTTTTTCCCCTGGACAGGTTTATCTGGATCGTGGATTGGGCAACCCTGAGCCTCAGCGTGGCTGTTGTGGCATTCCCGGCGTGATATCCTTGGGATGTTCCACCTGGATGAGAGGTAGAGGAGCTGGGAGCGAACAGGACACTGCAGGTGTGTTGTGTTTCCCTGCGGTTTTTTTTAGGAAATTCCCACATGATTCCATCCCGCCTCTTGGAATTTACACCAAGCACGCGATGCTTGGGATAAATCTTGGGATAAATCATGGGTATGGTGCGGGAGGTCCATTGTTTCCCTGATCTTTTTGTTATTTTGCCGGATTCCGTGGCAGGAGGGTGGAATTAGATGATCCCTGAGGTCCTTCCCGACCCTCTGGGCATGGTGGGGTACGGCCAGATCCCGGTTTCCTTGGTGGGATGGGATGGGATGGAGTCTGGAATGTGGTGGGCTCTGGAATGTGATGGAGGCATCCAGCTGGAGTCAGGGCTGTGAGTGGGTTTTTCCTTGACCAAACACCCTGGGACACACAGAATTCCATCCAAATAGCCTTGGGAAGGATGAGGGGGAAAGCCTTTTCCCAAGCAGGAATTAGCGGGAATGTTGTTTTCCCCTCTCTCTTTACAGAACTCGGCACAGCTGCTCCAAGGGCTCTAACAGGCCTGGATTTCAGTTGCAAGCCTATTCCCGGTTGGATCTGGGAATTGATTTGCCTCTTTTTTCCGTCCCCCAGGAATCTGGGAGGATGGACACGCTGAGGAACCGGACGGTGGAGGAGCTCCGGGAGCTGCAGGAGGATTCCCAGGAGATCGAGCGCTTGGCTTTGGAATCCCAGGAGGTTCGTGCCAGGGGGTGGCTCCGGGGGGGCTGTCCTTGTCCCCTCCCTGCCCTCACCGGCCCGAATCCCACAGGTTCAGGAGCTCCAGCTGGAAAGGGAGATGGCCCTGGCTGCCAACCGGAGCTTGGCCGAGCAGAACCTGAAATTCCAGGTGCCGCTGGAGACGGGACGCAGCGACCTCTCCAAGAAATACCTGGAGCTGCAGGAGCTGGCTGGGAGGTGCAGGGAGCAGAAGGAGAAGCTGGGTGAGCGCTGGGATCTTCCCCCAGGAAGGGTTCTGCTTCCTGGAAAACTGGTATCCCTCTTTTTTTCCCAGCAGCCGGAGAGATCGAGGGTGTCATTCCCCTCGGGTCTCCCTCCTTCCATCAGCGCTTCCCGAGCCTGTTCCTGTGGGCTCTTTGCTGCTTTTTATCCCTGCTTTCTGTTCTGTGGTAGTGATTTTTCCTTGTTTTTGTTCTTCTCCCCCTTGGTTTTCCCAGAGAAGTTCTCGGCGGCGCTGCAGCCTCAGACTTTGCTGGATCTCCTCCAGGTGGAAAGCCAGAAGATTGAAGAGGAATCCGAGGTGAGTTTAGGGCTTAAATCCATGGGGAACTCCAGTGGTTCATCCTCAAGGACTCGCAATGAAACCCAGCCCCTAAAATCATGGATTATCTTCAGAATCTGCTGGGTTCTCTCCAAAGAGCTGGATCCATCCTTGGCTGTGTGTCAGTGCTGCTCCCTGGGGTGTGGCTGGGAGGGACCTCGACAGGGATTAGGGAAGAGGAGCAGAGGATTGCAGGGATGAGCCCGAGGCTGTTCCTCCCTTCCAGAAAATGGCTGAGAAATTCCTGGAGGGCGAGGTGCCCCTGGAGACGTTCCTGGAGCAGTTTTCCGGCATGAGGAAGCTGTCCCACCTGCGCCGGGTCCGAGTGGAAAAGCTGCAGGAGATCCTGAGGAAGTCGGAGGGGTCCCAGGAGCGCGCCAGGGACTCTCAGCTTCCTCCTCGTCCTCCTCCTCCTCACATCCCCACAGATCCACCAAAACCCTTCCCATCGGCATCTCCGGCCTTCCCTCTGCCCTACAGCCCGGCTCCGGCCCTCCCGCCCGGCCCCACTGCCCACGGAGCGCTGCCTCCCGCCCCTTTCCCGGGATCCCCGCTCTCCGTGGGACACGTGGCTTCCTCCCAGCCCAGCTCCCAGCCCGCCTTTCCCTACCCGCTCGCTCCAGCTCCCGGATATCCGGCAGCTTCCGCTGCCGACTCCGCGCCGGGGTATCCCAAACCCACCTGGTCTCCGGCCCGGGGCCCGCCGCAGCCCTCGCCCTACCCTGCTCCCCATCCCTCTCCTCCCCCTGCCAGGCCGGGATACTCTCCCTACAGGCCAGCTGGAGCAGGGGGACCGCAGTGTCCCTACCCCACCCAGCCCCCTCTCCCAAATTTCCCCATCCCAACGCAGGCTCCCTATCCCGGGCCTCCCCCAGCCTTTGGATACCCCCCACCTCCGAACCCTCAGCGTCCTTCCTGGCCTGGATACTAATCCAGGACTTCTGGGGAGCATCCTGTGCTGGTTCCTCCTTTCTTTTTGGGGGACTGAGGGAAGAGGAGGGATCCCAGAGCATTGCTCCCGGAATCCGTCGGCGCAAAGGAATTGCGCGGGATCAGCGGCGGCTCCGGAGGTCGGAGCAAGAGGCAGAGCCAGACCGGCAGAAATCCGGAGAGGAGGAACCTCCAGGGAAGCCTTGGAGCACCTTCCTGTGCCTAGAGGGGCTCCAAAGGAACTGGACGAGGATTTGGACAAGGACTTGGAGGGATGGGATAACGGGGAATGGCTTCGCCCTGTCAGAGGGTGGGTTTAGATGGGGTTTTGGGAAGAAATTCTTCCCTGTGATTGGTGGTGAGACCCTGGAATGGATTTCCCAGGGAAGTCACGGCTGCTCCATCCCTGGAAGTGTGCAATGCCTGGTTGGACAGGGCTTGGAGCAACCTGGGCTGGTGGAAAGGGATTGGAAGTGGTAGCTGATCCTGAAGATCCCTTTCCACCCAAACCGTTCCAGGACTCTTAGTGGGAATTGATAATTCCCACCCGGGGCCTGGGCAGCCTCCGGTATTCCCGACCTCCCGTGTGGTTTTCCGGGCTCCTCACATCCCCCCTTCTCAGGAAACACTTGGAAACTGAGGGAATGACAAACGGGATGGGAATGGGATTTGCTTTGCTCAGCACTTTATCCTACGAATCCTGCCTGTATCCCTGTAAGTTATTTATAAGGAACCATTACTAATGGACTAGGACGAGGGACTGATGGAAGCAATTCCATCCCTGGGATTAATTAGAGTAATAAAACTGGATGAATTAATTGCACTCCGGAGTCATGGCCGTGGTTACTTCGGGAAACAGCGGAGCATCCGGATAAGGATTGATCCCTTTATCCCTTCCTGGCGTCCAGCTTCCTTTGGACCAGTGAAATCTTTCACCCCCTCCCAGGACCATCTTCAAGCCTGCTTCTGTTCCTGCCTTTCTTGGGTTTATCTCTGGGATAAAAACCAGGGAAAAACCCGTTTCCGTCTCCCGCTTTTCCCTCCGGACCAGGAGTTCGGAATCACACTGGGATAACGGAAGGGAAGAGGATGAGGTGTAATTAGTACAAAACCCCAGTTTTATTACAGTTGTTGATCGTTAAATATCTCAGACTCGTTCCCAGTATTCCCACCCTCGCATCCCTTTCCTTTGACCATCATCCCAACTCTTTATCCTGGTTTGGAGAAGCTGCTGATCCCGCTATTCCATAGGGCTAACCCTAACCTTAACCTTGCACCCCCCAGCCTCTTGAATTCCTATAAATAGCTTAAAAAAAAAAACCAAACCAAACCAAAAAACCCCAAAAGCCTCCTTTTCTCCCACGAGGAGGCTGGGAAGTGCTCCTGGAATGCCGGGATGCCCCCAGAGCTGAGGTGGGAGACGGGGATCGGCTCCCTTGGGAAGCAGGGAATCACACCCTGCGGGCGGAGTGCAGGTCGTAGTCGCTGTCTGAGGAGTTATCCGGAGGGTTGGAACGCCGGCAGGCTCTTTCCAGGGCTGTGGAGGACACAGATACGGCTTGTGGGATGCGCATCCATGGGCAAGGAGCGGGAAGGAGCCGCTTCCAGTGCCTACCTGGGTAAGCGGAGAGCTGGGAGCTCTTCTGGGGGGGCTGAGCGTAGTCGTTGTCCCCTCCCTGTCCCCGAGGCCTGGGCGCGGTGCTGGAGCGGTGGAAAGACACTGGAAAACACGGCGGGGTTGGGAATTTGGCCTTGGAACAGCAGCTTGGAGGCAACAAACCCATCCCTGGGAAGGGCCTGGGTAAAACCCATCCCTGCTCCTCCAGGCCCACACCTCCTGGATGACTTATATCCCAAAAGGAAGCGAGATCCAGGGCCCTTCTGCCAGGATCCAGGGGGGGAACAGCCCGCCCAGACCCCAAATCCATCCCCAGGAGCTCCAAATCCCATTCCCAGCTCCCCAGGGGGCTGCTCCTCACCCGTCTGGTTGAGTCCTGTGGGGCCGATCCACTGGCGCTGCTTCTTCTTGGAGACTGGAAGGCAGAGATGGGAAGCGAGGGGGAATTTTGTGTCTCCAAGGACCTTCCCGATCCTTCCTCCGGCTGCTTGCCCCATATGTCACCCCAAATAATCCCCCCCGTGCTCTTCCCAATAATCCCCCACCTGCTCTTTTGTGTCTGCTTGGAGCTTAATCCCTCTTCCCGCTCCCACGCTCCATGTGGGACAGGCCTTAGGATAACGGGACAGGAGGATCCGCCAGGCCGAGCAGCCAAATCCCCACCCCCCACAACAAGGAATTTAGGGAAGCATCCGTGGAGCTGCCAGCCCATGGGGATGGTGGAGGAGGGAAAGGGGAGGATGAAGGATGAAGGATGGCAAGGCTGTCCCCTACTTCTCTTCATCAGCTTCCGGTAGGCAGGAGGGCCGCAGATCAGGGAGAGGATGAGGAAAAGCAGCAGGGCCAGGCAGATGCTCACGACGGTTCCAGCGGGCGTTCCAGCGGGCAGCGGCTTCGAATCCTGGCCTGGGAAGAGCACGGAGAGTTGGAAACGGAACAGAAATCCCTCAGGACCCCGTGCACACAGGCTCGGAGGCAGAGAGGAATGCAGGGGCTGATTTGAAACCTTCGGAGAACCTGAGGTACACAAAGGCGCACCAGCCTGAAGTAGGAATGTAGATTTAGTTTTAAGCAAATAGAAATACGCCTTAAAGTGCCTTAAGGAGCTGTATTAGTTAGCGGAAAAACCCTGAAGTCCAGTTTAAAGTTCAGCAGCATAACCTTTCACAAAATCAACTGAACTCCAGACATAACATAAACACAGCACAGTGTTGTTAGATAGAAGGATAAACTATGATAGACTATGTGAGCAGATTCTGTGTAAGAAGTGACAATTATTGTCCTATAACTGTGTTAGGCCAGGATAGGTGCAGAAGGATTGTAACAGAACCGTGTTTGCAGCTGATTGGATAATTAATTAATATCTATATATATGTATTATATATATATAAACAATATTTATATATTTTTTAAAAAAATATATAATATATACATAAATATATCTAATATATTGATAATGGTATTGTCCCACGTGGCATCCACCCCCATCCCTGCCCATGCCATAGGCGTGGGAGTTCCAGCTCCCAGCGGATGGCGCGGCTTACACACGACTCTGCTCCGGGAGCAGCTCCGGGCGTTCCCCAGCTTGGGCTGGCAGAGGTGCAGGGGACCGAGCCCACAGGTGACTCCCGTCGAGGGAGGCTCCCGGATTTCCCTGCTGGAAGTGAGATTCCCGCAGCCCAGCTCCCGGCAGATCTGCCGGCCGCGCTCAGCTCGCCGCGCCGCTCCGGAGTCGCACAGGTCCCGCCACTGCCCCGCGTGGAACAGCTGGATGTCCCCTTCGCACGGAGTGGGGCCGGCCGCCAGCCTCCGCAGGGCCCGCGGCTGGGAATCTGTGGGAGAGAGGAGCAGATCCATGGGGAGAAGGGTTGGATCCGCAGGGACGGGTCAGAGCCGTGGGAAAGGGGTGAAATCCACAAGGAGAGGGGAGCAGATCCATGGGGAGAAGGGTTGGATCTGCAGGGATGGGTCAGAGGTGAAATCCACAAGGAGAGAGGAGCAGATTCGTGGGGAGAAGGGTTGGATCCGCAGGGATGGGTCAGAGCCATGGGAAAGGGGTGAAATCCACAAGGAGAGGGAGCAGATCCGTGGGGAGAAGGGTTGGATGCACAGGGACGGGTCAGAGCCATGGGAAAGGGGTGAAATCCACAAGGAGAGAGGAGCAGATCCATGGGAGAGGGGGTTCAGACCAATGGGAAGACAAGGGTCAGACCCACGGAGAGGACTCAGAGCCACAAGGAGAAGGGAATCAGATCCATGGAGACGGGTCAGAGCTGTGGGAAGAAGAGCCAGATCCACAGGGAATGAGGAGCTGGACCCACAGGCAGACAGGGATGAGATCCACAGGGATGAGATCCACTGGCACACACTCCTCCTTCTCCCAGCACCAGCTCCTGGCACAGGGAAGGCACGGAGGAGCTTTGAACTCTTCCCACGGGAAGAAATGCAGCATGGAAGCCAGCTCTGCCAGCTGCCGCGGGCATGTTAACTCCCCAAATCCCAGGGGATTCCGAGCTGGAGCAGATGGCAGGACCCACAAGGAGCCTGCTCCGAGCTTCATGGCTTGGCACCGAGCTGATCTCCAGGGAAACACTCGTGGAAAGGGACAGGGAGAGAGGCCTATGGCTGGGAGGTGCTCATGGCAGGGGAAAGATGCTCGTGGCAGGGAAGACGGTCATGGAAAAGCAGGGAAGATATCCAGGGACACGCCCGAGGCAGGGAGATGGTCGGAGCAGGGAGATGAAAGGCGCTCAAGGGCATGGAAGCAAGATTTCCCGGGACACGGGAGCTGCCCACAGCAGGATGCCCACAGCCTGGTGCCTGCCTCCGCTCCCCACTCCCAGCTGGAATTCGGGATGCTGCCGTGGCTCATCCTCCTCGGAAACGCCGCGCTCGGCACTGCCGGGAACTGAGATTTCCTGTCTTGCCTTCGCACCCCCGAGAGGAAGAGCGGGAGTGGGTGGATGATGGGGCCCGCGGGGCAGGCAGGGATGGGGCCCAGAATCCCCCCCGGAGCGGGAAATCATGGATGCTCCAGCAGCGCTCTCACCTGAGCAGGTGATGAAGGCGGGCGTTTTCCCCCGGGAGCCGGTCCTGTTGAAGCATTCCAGCAGGGAGCGGCTCCCGCAGGAATCCGCCGCCTCCCACCGCACCGGCAGGTGGATCCCGGGATCCGGCTGGCCGTGGCTCTTCCCAGCCGTGCCGCAGCGCAGCTCCCGGCAGACGAGGGCGGCCAGATGCGGCCAGATGTGCGGGGAGCTGGCCACGGCCCCCCACAGCCCCTGCTTGTGCAGCTCCAGGAAGCCGGAGCAGCTGAAATTCCCGTCCACCAGACGCAGCCTGGGGGGTCCTGGAGAAGGGGGGGGGGGGGGGGGAAGAGGA
>WEKY01000056.1:43639-60954 GCA_013390045.1 Picathartes gymnocephalus | reverse complement strand
GCTCCGCCGCGATGCACGCCGGGAGCTGTAGTCCCCGGGGGCGCCAGCGGTGCATGCCGGGAGCTGTAGTCCCCTGGGCAGCCGCTGTGCATTGAGGGAAGGTGGTCACCATGGCAACACCTGGGTCGGGGGGCGGCAACGCGCGGTGCACTCCGGGAAGCGCCGTTCCCGCCGGCAGGGGGAGCGCGGGGGATGCCGGGAGCGCTTCCGGTTCCGGCGGTTCCGGCGGCGGCGGCGCCCGCGTGAGCGCTCGGGAGCGGCGCGGGGGGCCGCGCGCGCCAACCGGAACCGGAACCGGGACCCCCCCGGACCGGAAAGGAGAACCGGAAACACCCTCGGAAGGGCAACGGGGCCGTAACCGGAGAGCCGCGACCGCCCGGCCTCTGCCATGGCGCTGATCTGCTCCAGTGAGTGCGGAGAGAGAGCGGCCGCGGGAGGGGGGCGGTCGGTAATGAATGGGAGATCCCGGGCTGCGGGGCGGGGACAGCCGGGGTCACCAGGGGATCACCGGGCAGGGGTTTCCCAAACGCCCGTTCCCGGCCCATCCCGCCCTTCCCTTTTCTCCCGCAGTTTCCAACGAGGTCCCGGAGCACCCCTGCGTGTCGCCGGTGTCCAACCACGTGTACGAGCGGCGGCTGATCGAGAAATACATCGCGGAGAATGGCACCGACCCCGTCAACAACCAGCCGCTGTCCGAGGAGCAGCTCATCGACATCAAAGGTGCCGGCATCGGGAACAGGAACGGGAACGGTTGTCCCGCGGGTGTGGGGAATGGGGGTGCCCGAGGTGTTTTGGGGTCTGCTGAGGTGCCAGACTCCGCTGTGGAGGCCGGGAAATGGAGGGGAAAAGCAGGGACGGTGAAACAGGAAAGGCAAGGGATGGGAGGGCGGGGATCCATAGGGATATCGAGGACACGGATAACACATCCCCCTCTCCTCGCAGTCGCCCACCCGATCCGCCCCAAACCCCCGTCGGCCACCAGCATCCCGGCCATCCTGAAAGCGCTGCAGGATGAGTGGGTGAGTGCCGGAGCAGGGGGGGCTCCCGGGGCCGGGATCCCGCCGTTCCCTGGCTGAGCCCAGCCCTTCCCGGCAGGACGCGGTGATGCTGCACAGCTTCACACTGCGGCAGCAGCTGCAGACCACGCGCCAGGAGCTGTCCCACGCCCTGTACCAGCACGATGCCGCCTGCAGGGTCATCGCCCGCCTCACCAAGGAGGTCACGGCCGCCAGAGAAGGTGACGCGGATTCCTGGGAAAAGACTGCTGGGCAGCGCTTGGTCCTGGTTTCCCATTAAACTCGTCGTGTCTTTGCAGCTCTGGCCACGCTGAAGCCTCAGGCCGGCCTCATTGTGCCCCAGGCGGTGCCGTCAGCGCAGCCCAATGTGGCCGTGAGTCCCTGCTCCCCATCCCGGCCTTTTTCCCGCTTGTTCCCAACCCTTTTCCCGCTCACTGCGCCCAAACTCCCCTCTCTGCATATCCTCTCCTGTCTCTCTGTCCCACACAGGGCGCTGGCGAGGCCATGGATCTGGGAGAGCTGGCGGGAATGACCCCGGAGATCATCCAGAAGGTAAGGGTGGGGGGCGGGAGGGTCTTCCACATGTCCCCTTTCCCATCTTCCCGTGGCAGAATTCCCAGCCTGTGCCCACCACCCTCCTCTTGTTTTCCAGCTCCAAGACAAGGCCACGGTGCTGACCACGGAGCGTAAGAAGGTGAGTGGCTTTATCCAGGGATCCCGCGGGAGCCGGGATGTGCTGTACTCGAGCAAAAGCTGATGTTCATCCTTGTGTTTTCCAGAGGGGCAAGACGGTCCCGGAGGAGCTGGTGAAGCCGGAGGAGCTCAGCAAGTACCGGCAGGTGGCCTCGCACGTGGTGAGTGCCAGGATGGGAAAGCACTGGAAAATTCTCACGTGGAGCTGGGAATGGCTCCTTGATTCCCTTTGGGAGCGTTTTGCTGCTTGTGGCGTTAATTTGGGGTTCTCCTCTCTCACGCAGGGGCTGCATAGCGCCAGCATCCCGGGAATTCTTGCCTTGGATCTGTGTCCTTCCGACACCAACAAGATCCTCACTGGTAAGGGAGCTTTTTCCCACCTGGGAGTGGGCTGTTTCTCTGCGTTTTTGGGAGTTTGGAGCGGGACAAGGGACACGAGGCAGGTGGGTGAGGAGTCGGTTGGCCCCACGCTCCCGTCCCAGCGCTTCCCGCCCGGTTTTCCAGGTGGAGCAGACAAAAACGTCATCGTGTTCGACAAGAGCTCGGAGCAGATCCTGGCCACGCTCAAGGGCCACACCAAGAAAGTCACCAGCGTCGTCTTCCACCCATCCCAGGTGCGGCTGGGCCCTTCCCTCACTCCCAGGGTGCCTCAGATCCCAGGACCCTCCTCCGGTGGAATCTCCCGCCGGGAGCTCTCGGAGAGGTGAATTGTTCCCGTGTGAACCTCCCGGTGTCGTCCTTGGTGTAGGACTTGGTGTTCTCCGCTTCTCCCGACGCCACCATCCGGATCTGGTCAGTTCCCAACGCCTCCTGTGTCCAGGTGGTCCGTGCCCACGAGGGCTCCGTGACCGGGCTCAGCCTCCACGCCACGGGTGACTACCTGCTCAGCTCCTCGGATGACCAGGTGAATCCCTCCCCCATCCCACAGATCCCGCCCTCTGCTTCCCAGCCCTTTCCCGTATCCAACGTTCCTCCTCTCTCCCAGTACTGGGCTTTCTCGGATATCCAGACGGGCCGTGTCCTCACCAAGGTGACGGATGAGAGCTCTGGATGCGGTAAGCCTTGGAGCTGGTTATCCCTATTCTGGGCATCCCTTGGCTCCTGGGGTTTGTGAGGATTCCTTTGGGAGAATCTTGGTAGCCTTCCCAGCCTCCCTGAGTCTTCCCAACCCTTCCAATCTCATCGAGCTTCTTGAGCGTTCCCAGCTCTCTGAACATTCCCAACACCCTGAATCCTCCTGACCCCTCTGAGTCTCTCCAGCGCTCTCGAGCTTTTCCTAGCCTTCCAAATCTTCCCAATTCTCTTGAGGGGGGGGCAGGTCTCATTCTCCCGCTGTCTCCACAGCTCTCACCTGTGCCCAGTTCCACCCGGACGGGCTCATTTTTGGGACGGGAACGATGGATTCCCAAATCAAGATCTGGGATCTGAAGGTAAGGGTTGATGGGAACGTGCGGGAACTGGGGGGTGGTTTTGGAGGGGAGCCTGAGCTTGGTTTGGGGATCACTCCAAGGAGCAGCGGGACTTTGAGGAATGTCTTCGGAAGTTTCCTCCGAAAATCCCAAAGATTCCAGCTGCCAGTGACACCGCAACCGCGCGGGTGGGGTTGGGAACGGTGCCGGGTCCCGGCGCCGCCGTTCCCTCTGAACCACCTTGTCCCCAGGAACGCACCAACGTGGCCAACTTCCCGGGACACTCGGGCCCCATCACCAGCATCGCCTTCTCCGAGAACGGATACTACCTGGCCACGGCGGCCGACGATTCCTCCGTCAAGCTCTGGGATTTGAGGAAGCTCAAGAACTTCAAGACCTTGCAGCTGGATAACAACTTCGAGGTGCGCGACATCCCTTTTCTTCCCCCCGCCACCGCCTCTCTGCGCCAGGGGGTTGTGGCATCCCCGAACAAAAGCCACCTGGAGCTTTTCCAACACCTGGTTGCCGTTCTCCTCCGCAGGTGAAATCCCTGATTTTCGACCAGAGCGGGACCTACCTGGCGCTGGGCGGGACCGACGTCCAGATCTACATCTGCAAGCAGTGGACAGAGATCCTCCACTTCACAGGTGTGGGGGGGAGGACTGTGGGAATTGTGGAAGCGGCTGGGGGTGGGAATGGGACAAATCCCACTGGGAATTGTGACCGTGGGTTGTTTTCCGTCTGTAGAGCACAGCGGGCTGACCACGGGAGTGGCCTTTGGCCACCACGCCAAGTTCATCGCTTCCACAGGCATGGACCGGAGCCTCAAGTTCTACAGCCTGTAGCCCTGGAAGTGGGGCTGGGATTTTTTTTGGGGGGGATTGGGGGTGGGAGGTGGGTGGGAATAATAATCCGTGTGGGATTATCCAAGTGGGATTATCGAGCCCCCCCGTTGTAGCTGTCGGCACGAGGGAAGCCGGACGTCGCCTTCGCCGCGCTGTATGAATTTATTGGTTAGTTTTTTTCCCCCAGTTCCGTGTGTTTTCCGCCTTTAGATTGTTTTGTGCTTGTAACTGGTTTGACAAAAAAAAACCAAAAAAAACAAAAAACCCCAATCCCGGTGCTGGTGGAACTTTGAGGCCGGGGTGTGTTGGAAGGAGGGAGAGAAAGGGAGGACTCAAAAAGTGCGGGTTTTGTAAGCAGTTACTTAGTTTCGGTATGGAAATAAAGAATTATTCCCTGTCATCCCAGCTGGAAGAGACTCCTGTGAAGGGCTGGGGGGTAGCAGGGTGGGATCTGGGGGGGCTGGGGCTGCTGCCAGCTTGGGAGTGGGGATGAGGGACCCTCTTCCTTCCCCTCCCAAGGACAAACCACCCTTAGAGCCGTGCTCTGCACTAGTTTATTTTTCCAGCTTTCCCAGAGACATCCAGTGGCATCCAGGTAGAGGCTGGAGCTGTGAGAAGGAAGAGGTGCAGGAGATAACTGAGAGGGATGAAGAGGTTTTTTTTGGGATGGAGGGAGGTTTTTTAGGGAGCAGAAGGCACTCACCCCTCAGCCCCTCTGCTGAGTTCCCCCTCTCTTGGGAACCTCCGGAAAGACGACGCATCCCTGGGATCTGACTGTCCCCAGGCTGTCACCTGTCCTGCTATCCCCCAGAGACCTCCGCACTCCTGTGGGGAGCAGCGGGTTGGCTTGGGAAGAGGGGGGACACGTGGAGATTCCCCCTCCCCAAATCCCTCCTGGAGGCTCTGCCAGACTCACGCGAGGGCACTCCCAGCTGGCAGGAGGGCCGGCAGGGCTCCGGCTGGGCCAGGTGGCACACGGAGGCACTGCAGGAGATGTACACCTGGGGGCCACAGGAGCGCCAGCGTCACCTGGGGATCCCCGAAAAGGGGTCCCCGAGCCTGAAGGGATCCCCAAAAAGCATCCCCAAGCCTCGAGGAACACCCCAGAAGCAACGTGAGCTTCCCGACAGGGTGGGACCATGGGCAGCTGGGAGTGGGGTTGGTGTTGCCACGGGGCTTTCCCGACGCTGAAGAGGTTCCCGAGATTCCCAACACGGGGATTCAAGGGGATCCCCCCTCACCTCCCCCTCCAGCACAGCCATGCCGGGGGTCTCCACGAAGGCGAAGGTGGAGATGACGAAGCGCTGGTAGTGGCTGGGAAAGGGCAGCTCCAGAGAGGCCGGGCCCACCGGAATCAGCCGTGTCCTGTAGTTGTCCCCTTGGAAGGGACACCTGGGCGGGAAACGAGGACACCCCGTCAGCACGGCGACGCCCCTCGCTTCCATCTCCCCGCCCTCTTCCACTCACCCCTCCACCAGGATGGGCCACTGGGGCTGGGATGTGGCGTGGGGGCCGGGCGAGGCCCAGCAGTGGTGCAGCACCAGCACCAGGTTGGGATCCGTCTTCTGGAGCAGCCGGACTTCCACGTAAATGGGGTCCCGGAGCACCCTCACCAAGGGGAAGTCACCCACGGGGTGGTAGGAGCTGTAGGATTCGTCTGCGGGAAGGTCGGGAGGGGTTGAGCGGGCCGGGGAGCGGGGCGGGGAGCGGGGCGGGGAGCACTGACCGGTGGCGATCCGCAGCTGGAACGCCAGCGGGCCCGGCATGGCCAGCGGGGCGGCTGTGGGGGGCACGGCCACCTCCACCCCCAGGGGAAGGAGGTCGCTGGAGTTGTAGATGCACCGAGCTCGGAGGCTGGGGGAAAAGAGGGAGGGAAAGGTGGGAGGAGTCCCAACTCCTCCCTCAGCCCCCTCAGGCCCAGTTGTGGGGACGCCACCAGGGAGGTGGCGGGAGCGAGGGTTGGTTTGATCCCAGGGGGAATCCGGGCTCTCTGCCTGGATTTTTTTTCCCCCACGTTTATTCCCTTACATGTAGACGCTGTCCCGGGTGATGGAGCCACGGGGGGATCCCTGGACATCGATGGTGGAGATCAGCTGGTTCTCATAGACCAGCCTGTCCTCGATCACCTGCGTGGGGAACACTGGAATGGGAAACACCCTGGCGGATACGCGGGTCAGGATTTGAGGCGGGAGGCAGCGTGTGGGTGAGTTCCTTATCCTGAAGTTTTGGAGGAGGGGGAAATGTGGGATTGGGAAGCAATCCTGTTGGGGGNNTGACCCCAGCCGTGCCCACCGCCGGGGTGTTCCCGCCCTACCTGCACGGTGGTGCCGCAGTGGGTGACCGGGAAGCGGAACATGACGAAGGCCTCGGACACGCGGACGGGCTCACAGCCCGCCTGGCCGCTGGCCAGCCTCACGCTGTCCGGGTTGTACGGCGGGGCCACCATCCCCCGCGGCACCACCAGGACGAAGTGTCCCTCCAGCAGGCACTGCACGGTGGCTGCCACACCGCGGACGAGAGGCTCCGTCAGCCTCGGCGCCCTCTCTTCGCGGCGCCGCCCGGAGGGATTTCGGGACGCGCCTCCGGGTGTCCCTACCGGTATTCCCGTAGTAGCAGGGTGTGCTCCGGTCCATGTCGTCGTAGCAGCATCCCGCCTGCAGGCATCCGTCCCGCCCCTGGGGAGCCAGGCAGGGCATCCTGCCCGCCGGCACCTGGCACTGCTCCCGCGTCAGCTGGACGCCTGGGGGCAAGCACAGAGGGGACACGGCGTGGAGTGCGGGCTGGAAAAGCGCCCTTGAGGCAGCTTCCCCTTGTCCCAGCATCCCCTTCCCGTCTCCCCGCCTTACCTGCCCCTGCAGAGGGGTAGAACAGCGCCGTGGACTGCAGCAGGCTGGGCTGGGAGTGAATCCCGGGATGCAGCAATCCAGGCTGGGGCTGCAGCCCCGGCCGCCCCAGGCCTGGCTGGGGCTGAGCCTGGAGTCCGGGGCTGATCAAACCTGGCCAGGAGGAGAGTCCTGGGTGGATCAAAGCCGGGCTGGGATGGCCGGGATGGAGCAGCCCAGCGTGGCCTTGGAGTTGGGAGTTGGAGTGATGGCTGGGACGAGATATTCCCAGCTGGTTTGGGGGCTGAGGTCCCGGCCACAGGAATCCTGCTGGAGTCTGGGCACCAGTGGAGGAGGTCACACCAGGCTGGTTGTGGGATAAAAGCCCGGGGCGAAGCTGCCCTGGTTGGTTTTGACCCCCAGGATATACCATCCCAGGCTGATTTTGGGATGCAGACCCTGGGCGAATCCCTGGCTGGGTCTGACCCCCAGGCTGATTTTGGAATATAAACCCTGGGCGAATCCCTGGTTGGTTTTGACTCCCAGGCTGATTTTGGAATATATACCCTGGGCGAATCCCTGGTTGGTTTTGACTCCCAGGCTGATTTTGGAATATATACCCTGGGCGAATCCCTGGTTGGTTTTGACCCCCAGGCTGATTTTGGGATACCGGCCCTGGGCGAATCCCTGGTTGGTTTTGACCCCCAGGCTGATTTTGGGATACCGGCCCTGGGCGAATCCCTGGTTGGTTTTGACCCCCAGGCTGATTTTGGGATACCGGCCCTGGGCGAATCCCTGGTTGGTTTTGACCCCCAGGCTGATTTTGGGATACCGGCCCTGGGCGAATCCCTGGTTGGTTTTGACCCCCAGGCTGATTTTGGGATACCGGCCCTGGGCGAATCCCTGGTTGGTTTTGACCCCCAGGCTGATTTTGGGATACCGGCCCTGGGCGAATCCCTGGTTGGTTTTGACCCCCAGGCTGATTTTGGGATACCGGCCCTGGGCGAATCCCTGGTTGGTTTTGACCCCCAGGCTGATTTTGGGATACCGGCCCTGGGCGAATCCCTGGTTGGTTTTGACCCCCAGGCTGATTTTGGGATACCGGCCCTGGGCGAATCCCTGGTTGGTTTTGACCCCCAGGCTGATTTTGGGATACCGGCCCTGGGCGAATCCCTGGTTGGTTTTGACCCCCAGGCTGATTTTGGGATACTGGCCCTGGGCGAATCCCTGGTTGGTTTTGACCCCCAGGATGCACCATCCCCAGATGATTTTGGAGTACAGACCCTGGGCGAGTCCCTGGCTGGGTCTGACCCCCGGGATGCACGAAACTGGGATGGTTTTGGGATACAAGCACTGGGCGAAGGATCCCTGGCTGGCTCTGCCCCCCAGGCGGGGGGTGCTGCACTGCCGGGTGGATGAAACTTCCCTGGATTTGGGTGGCAGGACGGACCCCACCAGGCTGGGGGGACAGATGCCCCGGGTGAACTGGGCTGGAGTGGTGCTGGATCCCAGGAAGCACCGAGCTGGGCGGGTACCGTCCCACAGTGTGAACCTGCTCCAAGCGGTCTTGGGATGAGAACTGGGATCCCGCCAGGGTGAGGGAGGACTCGGAGACTTGGTGCAGGAGTCCAGTGTGGGAGAACAGGGCTCCGCCGTCCCGGCCCCGCTCCCGGTTTCCATCTGAGAGCGTCTCAGAGCCACGGGGCTTGGGGCAGGTCATGTTGACCTCGTAGGAGGTGACGGGGGTCCCGCTGGGCAGCAGCTCCTCCAGCTGCACCCGCAGCACGTAGCGGTTCTCCTGCGCGGGGTGGAGGGGACACACGAGGGACAGTCACCCCCCCCGTCCCGCCGGAGGGGAGCGCGGAGGCGACGGGAGCATCACCTTGAACAGGACGTGGCAGCCCTTGTAGCCGGAGGAGAAGATGACGGAGCCGTCCTCCCTGGAGCTCAGCCAGTGGAGGCAGATGGAGCAGTTGGCCACGTCGAAGCGGGAGCCAAACTCGTCTGGGGGGGGGGACACCGTGGACACGGGGAAGTGACACCTCCAGACGCATGGAAACCACCCCCCCAGCAGCAGCAACAGCTCATCCAAGCCCTCGGGCTCATCCCATTGGGATCCCACCAGCATGGAACACTCTGGTTTGGAGGAATCCCAGGGAAATCCAGCACCCCAAGGGAATCCGGGGAGTCCCCCCCCACTCACCCAGGACCTTGAAGCGGACGGTGTGGCCGTGGGACGGGAAGACCAGGAGCTGCATTCCCAGCTCTCCGCAGTCGTGGCGGTACTGCAGGAGTGCCAGGCTGGCTCTGGGCCACGGGGACAGGAGGAAGAGGAGCAGGAGGAAGGAGCAGCTCCGTCCCATGGCGGTGACACGGCTGGAGCACGGGGCTCTGCGGTGTGGATTTATATCTGGATGGCTGGGATGCGGCAGGGGCAGATCGGGATCAGCTGATCCCGTGGGATGAGCTCTGCCCAGGGCTCCTCGCTCCAGTGCCGCCGGTGACCTCGGTGCCCCGGCCCTGTGGTCACCTCCAGTGGCCGTGTCACGGTGACCAGGGGCAAACCAAGCTTATCCTGCGCTTGGAGACTCTGTCCCGGCAAACAGGGAATGGAGCTGGCACCAGGCAGGGTGCCCAGCTGGATCGAGTTATCCAGGGGGAAAGGAGGAGGCTGGTGTGTGCCCACCTCTCCAGAGCCGGTCGGGACAGCGGTGACATCTGGGCACGCCGCTCCCGGGACAGCCATGGGACCAGGGGAAACAGTGGGGTCGGAAGGATTTGTCCCAAATCCCTGCTGGCAGTACCACGGGGCATCCAAAGTCCTCCGTGTGCCTCCCTTTCCCCCAGTTTCCCTTCTGGCATTTATCTTTAACTGCAGATCGCCCCTCCCCACCCTTCCTGCAGTGCCAGTCACGGCCACTCCCTTGTCCCATGCCCTGGGCGTGGGAATGGGGTCACACCAGCTCGCAGGGATCCCAGCGGGAGGGCCTGAGGAGCCAGGGGCTGGATGTGATCCCCTCAAACCTCCCTGGGAAGCGAGGGCAGCTGCCCAGAGAGACAGAGCTGGGCTGACATATGGCCAATACATGTCCTACACGTTCCCCATATATGTCCTATATATATGTCTGTGTCCGACGTGTTTTATATATATGTCCAATATGTCTGAGCTGTCTGTTCTGTGTCCTATATATGTTCCGTATGTATCCAATATATATCCTGTATATATGTCCAATATATATCCTATAGATGCCCTATATATAGCCTATATACGTATGTCCAATATATATACTATATCTATAAGTCCAACATATATCCTATAGATGCCCTATATATCTCCTATATATATGTCCAATATATATCCTATATATAGATCCTCTATATATATATGTGTCCAATATTTATCCTATATATTTATGTCCAATACATATCCTATATATATATCCTATATATATATGTCCACTATATATCCTATATATATGTCCAATATATATCCTATATATGTATCCAATATATATCCTATATATATATATATATGTCCAATATATATCCTATATATATATATCCAATATATACCTGATATTTATCCTACATGTATATATATATATATATTTATACCTCCAATGTGTCTAATATCTATCCCACACATATCCGATGTATATCCTATATGTATCTCCCAAAGACCTCCCAAATCCACGTCCAACCTTCGCCCCACACATCATCATCATCACCCCCCAGCAGCACAGGCAGTGACACTTTATTCCCCGTGCTGACACTCCCGGTGACCCCTTTTCCTCCCCACCGCCCTCCCAACCCCTCGTCACAGCTTCATGGTGGCAACCGGTCCCAGGTGGAGCTCCAAGAACTGCAGGATCTCCTGCCAGGAATGCTCCTGGGCCCGGGCATGGGGCTGGGGCTCTCCCCCCCAGGCCACTGGCCTCGGGGTGCCCCGGATGCTGGAGGTGCTGCACAGGGGGGACCCGGGGGGCTCGATCAGGTGCCCAGCGCCGGGGTAGGACAGGACCCGGCCGCTCTCCGGCGGCATCCGCGCCAGGGCCAGCTCGGCAAAGAGCTTGCTGTTGAAGCTGCGGTCGGCCTCTCCCACCACGAACAGTACCTTTCCCTGGATCTTCTCCACCGGGATGGCCGAGGCGGCGTAGGCGGGGTCCCGGGGGTCGGCGAAGATGGCCGAGTTGTCCATGGCTCCCAGCTCGGTGAAGAGGACGCGCTCGGTGAAGTAGGGGATGGGAGGGATGCGGAGCTCCTTGTAGACCAGCGGGTTGCCGTGCAGGAAGGCCGTGCCGTTGATCCAGACCGTGGCCACCACTTGCGGCAGGAAGGTGGCCATGGCCAGGGCCACCTCTGCCCCTTTGGAGACGCCCACCACGCCCAGGCCGGGGCCTCGGACCTGAGGCGAGAGGAAATGGCAGTCAGCTGGTGTCAAGGCCCGTCAATCACAGATGGGGTGACTAGGAGGCGACGCAAAAATTCCTTTATTTTATCAGTCTCACGGTGGAAGGGTGAGACAGAAAGGTGTAAAGTCCATGCCGTAGCACTAGAAGCCGAGGTCGCAAAGGTTACGCTTCCTTATATAAACTTCTCAGCCAATTAGCATCTGACAAGCAGTTTGTTAGCATCTCTTAGCACTAATTACCAATCACACTATCCCACGTGGGCCTTGCTACAATGCATCTTTTACAATTCAACCTTACAGCGCTCTATAACCCTGTACTAGTTTTAATAAGATTGTATTGTTACGTTCCAAGATTTTTCACTGACCCTACTGAATGCCGAATGCGTGTTTTGTTCCTTTAAGGCACCTGCGTCCTGGCTTTAAAGGCTTTTGTTCAAAGCACAGACTGCCCTCTGTGCTTCGTGTTCCTGCAGCTTTGCTTTTGCCACGTATGGGATCCGTTCCCGAAGCTGAAGCTCGAGCTTCAACTCCTGTTCAGTGACACCTTTATCCCGTGGTTTTCCCATGCCCGCACACATAAACCTCAGGGTTAGCACACAGACGAGCGAAACTGTGCGAGCTTTCAGTCTGGCTCCGAGGATTTTCTACAAACCCATTCCTCACAAGCTGGGATAACACACAGGGATTATACGGGCACTGGGACAGCCCTGGCTGCCAGGACAAGGATGTCCCCACGCACTGGGATATCCCCAGTCCCTGGGACAACACCCATGGTCACCTGGACGTCCCGCTCACCAGGCTGTCCCCAATCCCCAGCACATCCCGGCTCACAGGTGCCTTTCTCCACGCTCCAGGACCCACCTTGGGATGCTGGAGGAGCAGCTCTGCTGCTTCCTCAAAATATTCCAGGTCCAGCTGGGCCAGCACTCGGGGAAGGTCGTCGTAGGCGAAGAAGGCGAGGGCCAGCACGGCAAAGCCCCGGCTGGCCAGGAGCCCCGCCCGGAACTCGATCAGGCCCCCAGCACCCCCAAACAGGTCAATGACCCCGGGAAAGGGGCCCGGACCTGCGGGGAGACAGGGAGAATGTCAGGGCTGGGGAGCCACCGGTGCTGCCCCGCATCCCAGAGCTTCCGTGGTCAGGCGTCCCAGCGGTCACAAGGTCCATGGAGGGGGGTCCTGATTTTTCTGTGGATTGCCCTTTAATAGGATATTTTTCTGTGGATCATCCTTTATCAGGATATTTTTCTGTGGATCATCCTTTTTTTAGGATATTTTTCTGTGTATCATCCTTTTTTAGGATATTTTTCTGTGGCTCATCCTCTTTTAGGATATATTTCTGTGGATCATCCTTTTTTTAGGATATTTTTCTGTGGATCATCCTTTTTTAAGGATATTTTTCTGTGGATCATCCTTTATCAGGATGTATTTCTGTGGATCATCTTCTTTTAGGATATTTTTCTGCAGATCATCCTTTTTTGAGGATATATTTCTGTGGATCATCCTTTATTAGGATATTTTTCTGTGGATCATCCTCTTTTAGGATACTTTTATGTGGATCATCCTTTATCAGGATATATTTTTATGGATCATCCTTTTTTAGTATATTTCTCTGTGAATCATTCTCAGTCCCCACCCCTGGGAGTGTCCAAGGCCAGGTTGGACATCGGGGACTTGGATCCACCTGGAACAGTGGGAGGTGTCTAAAGATGCTGAGGTTTGGGATTCCAAGGATCCCAACGTTGGGCATCCCAGGGGTCCCAAGGCTTGTTATCCCGGGAGTCCCGAGGCTGGGCATCCCAAGATGCTGGGGCTTGGGATTCCCAAGAATCAGCCACCCAAGCATCCCAACCTTGGGCATCCCGAGGTTTGTTATCCCGGGGCTCCCGAGGCTGAACAACCCAGGAATCCTAAGGTTTAGCATCCCAGGAATCCCAGCGTTGTTTCCCAAGGCTCCCCGATGCTCGGCGTCCCCGCGATCCCAAGCTTTACTCTCACCATCCCGTCCTCCCAAGGCTCAGCATCCCAAGGGAACACTGTCCGGGCGCCCTAAGGCTCCCGAACAACCAGCATCCCGGAATTGCCAAGCTTTGCTCTCCCCGCAATTCCCCGGCGCTCACCGGGAGGCAGGAAGAGGGCACCGCGGACCCTTCCCTGGCGGACGGGCAGGCGCTGCACTCCGGGTCCCACGAACCAGCGCTCGGCCTCGCAGGATGCCAGCGGCTGCTCCTGGGGCTCCGAGCCCAGGCACAGCCCGTCCAGCACTTCCAGCCGGACGCGGAAGGGGCTGCCGGCCACATCCCGCTTGACCAGCCGTCGGAAGAGCGTGTCGGGCTGCAGGAACCAGAGGAGCCCCATGGGCCAGACCCCGGAGTAGCTGCCCCCCAGGGCGGCGTGCAGCCCGGGGTCCACCTCTCCCGCTCCGTCGGCGCGGAAAAAGGCCCGGGATTGGAAGCGCTCGCCCTGCTCGTCCTTCAGCCACGCCCGGAGGGTGACAAGTTGCGATGGGGACAGTCCCCGCACCCGGATCTGCACGGGCCGGTCGGCCAGCGAGGACTGCGGTGTCACCGTCACCTCCACCATGGTGCTGCCTGGGAATGGGAATCACCCTGAAGGGATTGCCACGCCCAGGAGGGGGCTGGCGGCAGGGGACTGTCCCCAGGGATCCTCACAGGGGACCCTCAGGGTGGGGTTTGTGGTCCGGACAGTCCTGCTGGCATCCCTCCTTCCTGTGTCCCCATCCCGTCGCGGTCCCCGTTTCCTGTCCCTTGTCCCCTCCTTCCCTGGTCTGTATTCCCTCCCTTCCCGGTCGCCTCCTTCCGCGTCCCCATCCCCTCCTTCCGTGGTTGCCGTCCCTCCTTCCCCACCCTCCGACCCCAAAGCCCCGCTCCAAAACTCACCCGGCGGCCGGCACACCCCTCCTTTTCCATGTGTCTCCCCAGCCCCGGCATTCCCAGCACCCACCGTCCCTCTCCCCTCTCTCCTTATCCTCCTGCCCAGCCCGGGGCCGGAGCGGGGTGGGGGTCCAGGGGCTCCGAGCCCTCCCGATGATCCCGCTCCCTCTCCCCGGGAAGGGGGAATGTTGGCCCCGATCCAGGCCCTGGGAGAAAACACGCGGTTCTCTCCCACATCGCCCTCCCACCAGGAAATCAGGAAATCGGCCCCCGAGGGCCCGAGCTTCCCGTTCTCTTACCCCGCCGGGAAAAGCCTGGGGCCGTGGGCTCTGCAGAGGGAGAGGCTGGAGGATTCCTTGGAAATCATTAACCCGGGGACTGGCGAGGGCAGAGCCCTCCTCTGCCCCATGACCCCGTGCCCGGCTGGCACCGGCCGCACCCCGAAATTCCTGCCGGTCCTCACGTTCCCCGTGGCACCCCCTGATCCTGGAACACCCCGTCCCAATTCTGAGGGGCCCCACCCCAAAACCGTCACCCCAGGGTGAAGCTCCAGGGCCCTGCATTCCAATGCCAGGGCTTCCCACTGCTTCCTGCAGCTCCATTTTCCACCCAGTGCCCCCCGCTCTGTCCCCCCTGTCCCCTCCATCCCAGCTCAGAGCCACGGTCCCTCCCCAGGAATGCAGAAAGGGGCGTTCACGGAGCAAGAAAAACCAGGAAAGTGAAGAAATCCACGTCCGTTTCCCACTCCCAGACGCCGCCAAATTGCCAGCGTTGGGAAGGTGTGTGACACCGCATGTCCCCTTCCTTGGTGACAGGCTCCAGGGCTCATTCCCAATGGGAATTCCCTCTTTGGAGAAGGGGGAACTGGCAGGGAATGAGGGGCCACGGCACGCTCAGATCCCGGGAATGCCTCAGGGAAGGCCCCCCTGGGGACACTGGAGGCGAACCTATCTTGATTCCTATTCAATTTTTATCAGGAAAAGGCAAATCTGGGGAAAGCAAAGTTCTGCTTCCAGCCTCTGGCACCGGCCACATCCTGATTCCGCAGGGATTGGGGAGGATCCGGCAGCTGATTCCTGTGGAATAACACCCCCCTCACCCCCCACCAGCTCTGTCCTGCTGTTTGTCCAACAAAATTTCTGCCCGGCGAGCCAAGGAAAAACCCCTGGGAAGGAATCCTGGCTGCACGGCCCGGGCGTGTGGCAGTATCCCAGTTATTCCAGCCTCATTCCGTGGCCCTGCTGCGCCTCACGGGCTCCTTCTGGAGCAGGGCCAGCGTATCCCGCTTCTCCACCCTCCTCAGCTGCTTCTTCTTGGCCCTCTTGAGCTTCAGGGGGTTCCGGATCTGTGAAAACAGGGAAAAGAGAGGGGGGTGTTTTCATGGAATCCTGGGGTCCTGGAATGGTTTGGGTTGGAAGGGACCCGTAAGGATGGATCCAGTTCCACCCCTGGCCATGGGCAGGGACACCTGCCACTAGCCCAGGGTGCTCCAAGCCCTGTCCTGGAGCATTTCCAGGGATGGGGCAGAGTGTGGGAATGGGGCAGGATGGCTCCCAGCCTCCCACCGCCAAGGATTCAGGGTTTAGGAGTGGATTTATCCCAAAACTCACCCACAGGTGAGGTCTTCACCACACCCACCCTGAGCTCCCATGATTTTCCCACGTGGATCCCCACCAGCGCCACATTTTCCTTGCTCTACCACCCCGTTATCCCTCAGTTCTGGTGTTCCCAAGCTCGGGAGAACACAGGGGAGGACTCTCCCAGCGTCCCCGGCTTTGCTGGGAATCTCCCAGTCCTCCCATTATCCTCCAAAGACGGAGACAGAGGGAGGAACCGGGGCAAACCAGAGGCTGATCCACGGCGGGGTGGAGGTTATGGGCTGTTCCTGGCCAGGAGAGGGGACTCACCACTTGGACAATCTCGGCTTTCCGCTCGTTTTCCAGGCGCCGCTTCAGGTTTTCCTCCCGCCGCCGCTTCTTTTCCTGCGGGAGCAGCACCGAAACATTCCCTGCGGATCCCTCCCCTCCAGGATTACACCCAAACCAGCGCCGAGCCCAGCTCCAATATGCCCACCCAGGCGTGAAATCCCTCATTCCAGCAGCTTTTCCACCCCGCGTGAGGCTGGAGCTGACCCAGGGAGTTTATTCCGAGTCGGTGACTTGGAGCATGTGACCGTCGCTGCCTGGATCTGGCACCAGGAGAGGGAATTCTCCGTCCCAGCTGCCCTTTTCCCGGGCTCTGCCACAGCTCTGACGCCCGGCAGGAGGGCACGGACATGGGATTGTGCTCGGGAAAGGCAGGAATTCTCCAGCTGCCGAGCCCCGTTACCTCTTTCTCCCTCTGCTTCGCTTCCTCCAGCTGCCGCGCCAGATCCCGGACCAGCTTCCTCTCCTGCCTCTCCTTCATCTTCCGTGCCCAGGAGGAGCGGAGCGCCTTGTCCTGGATCATGTGGGAGAACCTGGGTGGGCACACGGGAGGCGTGTTGGCTCCCCAAAAAACCCGGGATGCAGCCGGGGCCACTCCAGCTCCTCTCCAGAATTCCAGGAAACTCTGCCAAGCTCGGAGCATCCCACTGCATCCTCAGCTCCTCGGCACCCCCGTCACCTCTGGATCCTTCCTAAAGCCTATGGATACTTCCGCAGCCCCCTCATAAGACCCCTTAAACAATCCTGTCCCCTTCGGAATTCCCCAGACATCAAGACCACCCCAAGCAGCCCTTCTGGAGCCCAGAACACCCCCAGGAACTGTACCCCAAATCCCTCCCCGCCTTCCCACCTCTTCTTCCCGGGATCCTTCCACACCCGTCCCGACTTGGGCTTGCCCCGCGGGATGGTCACCGCCGCCTCCTGCCGCTTCTTGCCGCCTTTCCGCCGCCGCCGTGCCGCGGCCGCAGCCGAGGCGGCCCCGCCGGGCCCCTCGGGGTCCGCTCCCGGTCCCGATCCCGGGCTTCCCCCGTTCTCCCCTTCCATGATCCACGCGGCCCCGTGGCGTCGGGGGTAGATGACGTCAGAGCCGCGCACTCCGCGGAAGCGCGAAGCCACCGAGCCTCTCCGGCCGCCATTTTTGTATCGGGCAACGCCCCCCTCTGCGGACGGCGGCGGCCGCCATCTTTGTGTCGGGTAAGGCCGCCATCTTTGTGCTGGGCGAGGCCGCCATCTTTGAGCCGGGCAGCACCGCCGGTACCGGGACTCTCCGAACTCCCCCAAACACAGCCGGGGTGAGTCCCCC
>WEKY01000056.1:22949-35382 GCA_013390045.1 Picathartes gymnocephalus | reverse complement strand
GCCCGCCCACCCCACGGGACGTGCTCCCGGGAGAACTCACCGCGCATTCCGTGGGGCTCTTCTCGGCGCCGATGGAGAGGCAGCCGGAGATGATGAACTGCAGCGGGGCAGAGAGGGGGCTCAGCTTGCACTGAGGGGCCCCCGGGCACCCCAAACCTGCCACTAACGGGGCGCGGGGGACACGGTGACCCTTCCCTGCCCTCCTTTTCCAGCTGCCGAGGCGCTGGGAGCTGCAGGTGCCCCATTCCCGCTGGGCATCCCTTCTAACGGGTGTCCCACCTGCTGGCATCCCTCCCCAGCGGGATTCCCTGCCCTCGGGGCGTCGTTGCCTGGTGGGATTCCCTTCCCGGTGGGCATCCCAGCCCCCTAGGCATTTTTTTTTCCCGGTGGGAATCCCTTCCCGGTGTCCCGGCACGCACCGACACACCGCCCAGGAAGGGGATCTCTCCGATGACGAAGACGGAGGTGTAGACGTTGGTGAGCGTGGTCAGGACGATGCCGAAGCCGATGTGCAGGAATCCCGTCATGATCTGGATGGTCTGGAGGAGCGAGAGGGCTGGGAATGGGGTCAACTCACCCCCCCAAACCCCCCGCCCACAAAGCCACACTGGGGAGGATGCCTTAAACCCAGAGACACAGCACCCCCCGAGGGATCAGCAGGAATCCCCCGGGAATGGGGGCTGAGGGGGGGGATTTTTCCAAGGGTTTCCCCCCGCCAAAACTCCCCCCGACTCCCCCCCAAAACTCACCCCCATGACGCGGTTCTTGCCCTTGGGGAGGGTCTCTGCCGTGTACATGACGGCGCGGCTGCCCAGCCGGAGGCTCCCCATGCCCTGCATGAGGAGAGCGGGGGGCACCGGGACCCCCCGGAGCAGCCCCGGTCCCCACCGGGGCCGCCCCCGCCACACCCCGCCACGGCCCGCGCCCATTGGCTGAGCGCCGTGACGTCAGCGGCTGCGGCATCTCCCCCACCCCGGGGCACCGCCCAGCCCACGGGGGGACACGGGGGGATGGAGTGGACAGCCCCCCCAAAACCCCGGGGAGGGGCGGGAAGCGGGGCTGGCAAGATGCTCCGTGGGGTGGGGAGGATGCTCCGTGGGGTCTCCCGGCTCTGTGGGGCTGCGTGGGGTTGGGGGAGGGGTGGGGGGAGATTCCCAGTGTTGCCCCCCCGCCCCCAAATCCAGGCAGTGCTCCGCGTTCCCAGCNGGTTGGTGGAGGGGTGGGGGGAGATTCCCAGTGTTGCCCCCCCGCCCCCAAATCCAGTCAGTGCTCCTCGTTCCCAGCGGGAAGAGCTGCTCATCCCAAACCCACACGTGAGGGAGTTGAGGAAATGGGGCTGCCAGCCCTTCTCCTCCTCCTCGAAAGCCCCCCCATCCCCCCCGCCCCGCTGAAACTGCGCGTCCCCTCCTCGTTCCCGCTCCTTCCAGCTCCACGCCGTGTTTACGGGAGCGCAGAAAGAAAAAAAAAAAAAAAAAAAAAAAAAGAGAGAAACAGAGGGGGGGAAAAAAACTTAAAAAAAAAAAAAAAAAAAAAACCCCCACAAAATTCCCAAAAAAAAAAAANAAAAACAAACCCTCAGCGAATTCCTGGAAGAAAAATCCATCAAGGGCCATTAGGCTCCTGCGGCTCCTCCCCGCAGAGCGAGGGGCACAGGCCGGGAGGGCGGTCCCAGGACGGGGAGCTTGGGCACGATTTCCCCTGGATCTCTTTCCCCGGGCAGGGGTGGTCCCGAATATCCTCCTGCATCTACTCCTCCCTTCCCTGTTGCAGGAGGGGAGGAGCAGATCCCATACACTTTCCCCCCACCCCCGAACTGTCTTCATTCCCCATTTTTAGGATGTCCAGCCCCGAGCAGAAGGAGCCAAGACCTCTAGGCAGAGGATTAAACCCCAAATCAGGGAATAACGAACACCCTGGGGCTGAGGGGGGCACCCGATACCCCAAAATTCCTGGAGGACACCCCCCCCCAGGTGGCCGCGGGTCTCCCAGTGGGAAGCTGGGCGGGCCGGGCCTACCCCTTGCACCCACCCGGGGCTCATTCCCAGAGTCTCCTAGGGATCCGACCCTGGACGCTCCTCCCAGCGGGAAACGTGGATTGTGCCCCAGGGCGCCGCCGAGTCCCTGAGGAGGGCAGCGAAATCACCCGTGTGTCATCCGCAGCGTCCCCATCCCGAATCCAAACCCAGCTGCCGGGGCGGAAGGAACCCCATCCCGGCCCGGCCTCAGTTCTTCAGGGAAACGCTGGTTTTATTTAAAACAGAGCATCCTCAGGAGTATCTGAGCTGCCAGGAGGAGCCTTATCCGGCTTGGGGGAGCCCCCCCGAGCTGGGGGAACTCTAGCTCCCTTTGCCTCTGCAGGATCTTCTCCGACTTGGAGCGCGGGGCCTTCCCCTTCGGCGGCGCTGCCACCGGGCCGTGGACGGGGCACCGGCGGCTCCAGGACAATTCCTGCCGCGCCACTTGCTGCTGGGAACTCTTCACCGGAGCCGGCCGGGCTCCTAGTTTGACTTCCAGGCTCTTCCTGGCCACGTGCATCCTCAGGGCCGAGCGGGTTCCGCTGATACCCGCCGGTCCCGGCCAGCACGGAGCGCTCTCCGTGGCGTCTTCTCCCTTCGGAGTCTGGCAGCTCTCGATGGGCCTGGAGGAGTCGGGGAGGCTCTCGGAGGAACGGGGTGGCCCTTCCAGCCTCTCCTGGGAATGCCTCATTGCAGCAGGCTCGGCTCCCACCTTTAATTCCGGGTTCTCCTTGGCCACATCCTCAAGGATCCTCGAGGACGAGCGGTTTCTCCGCAGGCCCGCAGCTTCGAGGGAGCAGCGAGATCCGTCCACGGGGGCTTCTCCGTCCGGAGCCTGACCGCTCTCACCGGGACTCCGGGAAGGATGGAGGCTCCCGGAGGAGCTGGAGGAGGCACAACAAGGCAGGTGGCCCCGCTCCAGCAGCTGCTCCAGGTCCTCCCACGACAGCTGCCACATCTCCGAGTCCCGCGGGAAGGACACCCCGGGCCACAGCGGCGTCACCAGCTCCTGCAGCTCCCGGGCCGCTGTCACACAGGGGCCGCAGCCGGGGCTGCAGCCGCAGGGGATGTGCAGGGGGCTCCCGGGGGCAGCCGGGCCGTGGGGAGGGGTCTCTTCAGCGGGGGGGGAACCAGGAGCCCCCGGGGCCTCTGGGCTGGGCTGGGACCCCCTGTCCCGGCTCCCGAGGCGCTTCCGTGCCTTCCAAATGCGGGTGGCCAGCAGGATGGCCGTGCCGGCCACCAGCAGGACGAGCGTGGGGAGCAGGAAGCTCATGGCTTCTTCCATGTCCCATCGTGGCCGCACTGGGAGCCGGGGGGCGGTGGCGCGTGTCCTGTGGAGACACCGTGCTGACGTCACAGCGCTGCGGGCGGGACACCCGTGTGACGTCACAGCCCCGGGACACCCCCCCTTTTTGTGACGTCACGGCCCCGGGTGGCACACCCCGAATCCGAACCCAGCGCCGCGACAGCTGCTGGGGAGAACATGAAACCCATCCCCATAAAACCAGCGCATATCCAGGCCACTTTCAGCAGCTCCTGACGCCGCTGTGAGGGACCTTCGGGACCCTCGGGGGGGCTCCCCCCCGCCGGCGAGCCCTGCCCGGGACGGGGGTGGGAATGGATGCGCCGCCTTTCCCTCCGGAATTAATGCTCCCGGCCGCGTTTTGATATGGGGGGACATTCATGGATATGAAAACACAAAGCTTTAAGAACAGATTATTTGGTGATTTTGGGGACATTCGTGGATACTGAAATACAAAGCTTTAAGAACGGATTATTTGATTTTGTAGAGGAACAGCCTGTACTGAAAGTACATAGAAAATTAGCTGTTAAGCTCGACTGCTAGGTAGCTATTTAGGTAGAAGTCATGTAGGCAAGATGTATGATGTTGAAACTCAGCAAAGTGGGACTTAGGTATTGTTAAGATTCGGTAAAGCGGAACTTTATGGGCTGGAGCCAGCAAAAATCAGGCCTGTGGTTTTGGCCAGGGCAAGCTAACCTGGGAACTGGCCAAATCCTTACTGCGTTCACTCAGAAGGCGAGGTCAAAAGAAAGTCACCGTGACGAAGACCCCGGCCCACGACCACCGGAGGGGACTGCACAACCGCAGAAGGATTTTCTAGCTCATTTTAATACGAAGCAAGGCTAGGCAGGGCTAGGTAATGAGTATGCATAGGCGTATTGTGAACTTTAATACATATGTAATATTTCAGAAGATAAATAGCCGGGAGAAAGTCACCCAAGCACGCACGGTTTGGAGGAGATATCCCTTTCCAGCTGGAAATAAAACACACCGCTTTACAATTTCTAATTGTCAAGTCCTTATTTCTCCGAATCAGTTTCCCTCCGGAACTAATGTTCACGGCCGCGTTTCCCGGCCGGACCACGGGCGGGCAGTGTTCGGGAACGGACCAATGGCGGCGCCCTTGCGGCACTTCCGGCGTGTCCCCGCGATGTGGCGATGGCGGCTCCCGGGGCTGCTCCGAGCCGGGGCAGGTCAAGGTGGGGGCTCGGCCGCGCTCCGAGGGGCCGCCCGAGCCTTCTGGGGGGTTCACAAGGCCGGAGGAGCTTCCCGGGCGCCGAGCTGAAGGGCTGACACCAGGGAGGGCTTGGTGGGACTGCCAGCTGCGCTGTAGTGGCCTGGGGGGATGTTGGGACCGGGAAGGGGAGGCCCCGCGGGGTCTCTCCTCTCCCGGCCCTGCCTACAGCCGTGACACCCCCGCTCTGTCCCGCAGGTCCCGGCGGCGTCGCGGTTCCCCGGGCGGGGCTCAAGAAGTTGGCGCTGCCGCCGGACTACAGCGGTGAGGGGGATGGACGGCGGGGGCACTCGCCAGTCTGTCCCCGGTGATCTTGATCCCGGTGTTCCCCGGCAGGCATCACCATCCCGGAGAAGCCGAAGCTGAAGTTCATGGACAAGGTGCCGGCGGTGCCCAAGGTCCGGCGGGAGCCCCGGCGGCTCCGTGACATCCGCGGCCCGTCCCAGGAGGCCACCGACTTCACGCAGGGGCAGTACGGGATCCTGGTGAGCGGGAACGGGCACGGGACGGATGGAGGGGATTCCGTGGCCTTCCACGGCCATCCCCGTGTCCTCTGAGCCGCGCCACCCACCCTGTCCCCCACCACCACAGGCTTTGGGCGGGGGTTACCTGCACTGGGGCCACTTCGAGATGATCCGGCTGACCATCGGCCGCAGCATCGATCCCAAATCCATGTTCGCCGTCTGGCGCGTGCCCGCCCCCTACAAGGCGGTGACGAAGAAGAGCCTGGGGCACCGGATGGGCGGCGGGAAGGGCCCCGTCGACCACTACGTGACGGCGGTGAAGAGCGGCAGGCTGGTGGTGGAGGTGGGCGGGCGCTGTCAGTTCGGGGAGGTCCGCCCCTTCCTGGCCCAGGTGGCCCAAAAGCTGCCCTTCCCGGCCGTCCCCGTGAGCCGGGAGAGCCTGCGGGAGATGCGGCAGGAGGAGGAGGAGAAGAGGCTGGACAACCAGAACCCCTGGACTTTCGAGCGCGTGGTGGCCTCCAACATGCTGGGGATGAGGAAGTACCTGAGCCCCTACGACCTGCGGCTCAAGGGACGCTACTGGGGCAAGTTTTTCCTGAAGCACAGGGTGTGAGGAGGGCCTGGGTCGGATTCCGGTTTGTTTGTTTTTTTTTTTTGGGATTAAAACTTCTCTGCGAGGGCCTGGAGTGTGGGGTTTGGGGCTGGGGGTGAGCGCAGGGCTGGGAGCATCCCGGGGGAGGGATAGGTGGATCAGAGTTTGAGGGATGAGGATCTTTATCCCAAAGTGGGGTTTGGAGCTGGGAACATAGGTGTTAGATGGATGGGGGTTTGAAGCACGAGGCTGTCTACGCCAAAGTGGATTTCAGAGCTGGGAGCGTCCTGAGGGACCCAGGGGTCGGGTTGGAGCCACGAGGCAGAGTGTGGGTGAGCTCTTTATTGAGGAGGAAGGCTCCAGCGTGGGTGTGGCTGCACATCCGAGGAGCTCCAAGCACAGGGAGAGGCTCCTCCGGCCGCCCCGGCAAGGCAGAGCCCTGAGTGTCCCCCAACCCCGAGAAGGACACGGCCCCTCCGGCCGCTCCGTGCCACCGAGGAGGGGCTGCGTGTCACAGCGGCCACCGGCTGTCACCCGAGTGCAGGAGGAGGAGCGAGGGGACCTCGGCGCTGGGAGGGGAGGGAGGAGCACGGCGGGCTCCACTCCTCCAGGGACACGTGGGATGTCCCCGGGGCTCCGGGGGTCAGGGCTTGGCCGGGGTCTCTCCGATGGATCATCCGGGCAGGGGGGCAGGAGGGGGAAAGGCCACCTGTGACAGGGAGGAAGATGAGGTGACGCTCAGCAAGGGGACGTGGCTCCCGGCGCTGTCACCGTCCCCGTCCCTCCCCAGCCTGGGGACACTCGATGTGAATCCAACCCCGGCAAGGCCTGAACGCACTCCGTGGGATCGGGGGCGGTACCAGGGACCCGCTGTGCCACCCCCAGCCCTGTCCCTGTCACCTGGAGGGCAGCGGGCGGGGGGCTCAGGCGAAGATGCTCCCGATGCTGGATGCCAGGATGATGGCGAGGATGATGCAGCACAACATGATCATGATCTTCTTCTGCTCGGGGAGACGGGAAAATGTGAGGCAGGGACACGGCTGGGGAGGGGGACAGGGACAGGGAGACGGCTGGGGAGGGGGACAGGGGATAAGGATGGGGCTGGGGAGAAGGGACAGGGGCTGGGGAGGGGACAGGGAAGGTGGCAGGGCAGGTGTGAGCTGGTTCCGTGTAGCACAGGGAGGTGACAGTGCCAGCGTGCCCTGGGACAGGTGACCAAACATTGTGACTTACCCAAAAACTTGGTGTGGGGGGGGGACAGTCTGGACAGGGCCTGGGAGTTGGGGGGTGTCCCCAGCCCCGCGCTTCCCCCTCGTGTGCTACAGCACCGGGAACGGGGGCCGGTGCAGCCCCCAAATCCCCGGGAGCCGAGCCGGAGCCGTGCCGGTGGCTTTGGGTGTTCCCGGCACGGAAAGGAGGCGGCGGGCGGGGTCAGCGGGGTTTTATTACGACGGGAGTTAAAAGATCCACGACCAGCACATCCTCCCGCCCGGAGGGGACGGGGAGCCCGACAGCTCTGTCTGTCACAGCACGGTGACAGCAAACCCCATGTCCTGTCCCTATTGCCGCCCTCATTCCAACGGGATGCCCGCGCGGCTGAGTGTCCGGCCCTCGCGTTTGTGTCCTTGTCACCCCCTCGCCGGGGCTGTGGCACCGGCGGCCGCGTCCCCACGGGCGGAATCCTGTCCCCTTCCCGCGGGGACATGAGGGGCGGATCGCAGGGATTCCGGCAGGACGGGCGGGAAAGGCGGCGGTGCTGGAGCCGGGATACGGAGGGCTGGGAGCAGCAGGTCCGGGAGAAGCAGGGAGAGGAGGGGTCCGGGATCAGTGCCGGGGAGGGTCCCGCCGGGAGGTGACATCGCTGGGATGGCCGGGAGCGTCTGGAGGAGGGAAAGGGGAGCTGGAGGCGCCGGCGGGGAAGGAGACAGGGGGCTGCAGCAGGAAGGAGGGAGCGGGAATGGCAGAGATGGATGCGGGGAAGAGCCAAAATTCAGAGCCTCGGGCAACGCGGAGCCCCGAGGAACGCAGACCCGCAAGCACTGCAGACCCCCAAGAAACGCGGACCCCAAACAGCAGAGACCCCAGAACACTGCAGACCCCCAAAAAACACAGACCCCAGAGCACCATGGACCCCCAGACATTGCAGAGCCCCAAGTGCTGCAGACCCTCAAAGAACACAGATCCAGACCCCCAGCACTGCAGACCCGAGATCACCAAACCCCAATCCAGCACCCCCAGCCCCGTAACAGCCCCAAATCCCAACGCATTGGAGCCCCCCCAAGCAGGAGGTGACACTGGGACCCCCCAGGGCTCTGTGTCCCCGCAGTGGGGGTCCCCCGGCCCCCCAGCACTTACAGACCCCCGCCCCAGGGGCTATTTCGTGTGCAGCCCCACCGAGAGTCCAATGATGAGGCCAAGTGTCCCCAGCACGGCCACTGCCACCAAAACCAGCAGCTTCTGGGGGAACAGGGGCGAGTCGGGGGCGGTGACACCTGTCCCGTGTAGGGGGGGACACGGAGGCACTGAGGGGCCCTGAAGAGCCAGAGGTGCTGCAGAGCCCTGGGGATGGGGCAGGAGGGGCTGAGCCCTGGCCAGCTCATCACACCTGAGGGGGCTCAGGGGTGGCACCGGGACAGAGAGGGACAGAGCTGCCAACCTCTCGTGGGGACGCTGTGGGGAGGTGGGAGTGACTGGGGTCAGCTGGGGGATGTGAGGGGTGGCTGAGGGGGGGACAGGAGGTGGCTGAGGGAAATAAAGGGATCTCAGGGGAGGTGCTGGCAACACTGAGACGTGAAGGCACACCGAGGGCCAGAGGGGGGACCCTGCGGGGACCTCTGGGATGCTGGGGGCTACAGATGGGACGTTAGGGGCTACAGAGGGGACACCGGGGGCTACGGAGGGGACCATCAGTCTGCCTCACCCTCCTGGCCTCACTTTGGTACTTCACAGCCTTTTTGGTGTCGGCCACGGCCCGTTCCACGAATCCCACGGACTGGTCCATGTTGTTCTCGATGCGGTCGATCATGGCTCCCTACGGAGCACCCAGGGGACACAGAGAGAGGGGAGGGGGGACACTGAGAGCACCCCGGGGTGCTGGCACCCACCCACCCACCTGGCGCGCCTGGCCCCGGCACAGGATGGTCTCCGTGCTCTGCTCCACGCGCTCCGCTCCGCGTTATCCTGCAGCCCACCCTGTGGGACAGGGGACAGGGTCGGTGGGGACACGGTGACACGGCCCCACAGCACGTGGCACGGCCACACACACACAGGCACTCACCCGTCCCCGGGGTGTGCGGCAGCTCCTCGCGTGGCATGGGGGGACAGGGAGGGGCTGAGAGAGGGGACGGCACCACCGCGGGGTGGGGGGCACTCCTGTGTCCCCTCCAGGCCACCACCGGCTGCTGGGTGGCTCCACGGGGGACATGTGCGGCGGTCACCTCCCCACCCCGTATCACTCCATGCCTGGATCCCCCCTGTGCAGGTCCCCGGGCCACTCTGTGGTCCTGTGCAGGTCCCTGTGACCCCACACTTGGGTCTCTGCTTGTCCCTGGTCACCCTATGCGTAGGTCCCTGCTTGTCCCAATACCCAGGTCCCTGTTTGTCCCCATGCTCAGGTCCGTGTTCATCCCTGCGACCCTGTACCCAGGTCCTTGCCTGTCCCTGTGACCCCATACTCAGATCCCTGTTCATTCCTGTGACCCCATACCCAGGTCCTTGCCTGTCCCTGTGACCCCATACTCAGATCCCTGTTCATTCCTGTGACCCCATACCCAGGTCCTTGCCTGTCCCTGTGTCCCCATGCCCAGGTCCCTGCTTGTCCCCATGCTCAGGTCCCTGTTCACACTGTGCACAGGTCCCTGCTCATCCCTGTGACCCCATGCCCAGGTCCCAGCCAGTCCCCATGGCCAGGTCCCTGCCTGTCCCTGTGATCCCATACCCAGCTCCCTGGTCACTCCTGTGACCCCATACCCAGGTCCTGCTCATGCCCGTGTCCCCACAGCCGGGTCCCTGCCTGTCCCCGTACCTGGTTCTCCACCAGCATGGCGATGTCCACGAACATGTCGTGGAGCTCCTTGATGCTGCTCTCCAGGCGCACGATGTCCTTGTGCCGCCCCTCGATCTCACTCAGCGCCTGCTTCGAGATCTGCGAGTCCATGATCTGCGGGGGCAGGGGAACGTCACTGGCGAGGCCCGGCCCTGTGACGCCGCCCAGTGTCCCCAGCCCGCGTCAGGGCTCACCCCCGAGGTGAAGATGGAGGGGTTCCCGCTCTCCAGCATCTCCTCCAGCTCCTCGTCCGTTGTGTTCTTGCCGGCTGCGGGCACGCGGGGAGAGGTGGGAACAGGCCCCGCCCAGCCCGGGATAAAGGGGCGGGGCATGCACAGCCTGGCTCCGCCCACTTAACCAAATTTGGGCAAGCAGGCGGCGTCTTTGTGGGTTGGCTCCTCCCACATTCCCAAAGGGGTGTGGTTTGATGGGCAGGTCACGCACTGATTTCCAGCTGGCGCTGGATCCGGCCCTTGCTCCGCTCCCGGAAATCCACCTGCGCCTCGTTGTACTTGGTCATGACGTCCACGAACTTGCGGGACAGGACCGAGTGCTGGGGACAGGGACAGGGACGTGAGGATGGGGGACAGGGACTTTGGGATGGGGACACGGCATGACCCTGGGGGACTGGAGTGGGTGCTGGGGACGGGGACGTGAACACCCCAAGGGGCCATTTTCACCGGGGACAGGAGCGAGGACAGAGGTGTGGCACTGCCCAGGGGACAAGACCAGGTGCTGGGGATGGGGATGGGAAGTCAGAGCAGTGGCACTCTGGGCATGGTGTGTCCCTGATCCCAGGATGGACAGGACAAAGTGCCAGTAGTGGGGGACAGTGGCAGGAGGCCCAGGGGACCACCCCCGGCCCGAGGGGCATGAAGCCTGGGGTCACAGGGGCTGCTGGGGATAGAGTTGGGAGACTTGGGGACACCTGGACGTGCCACATCCCCACCCCCTGGGGGACAAGGTGGCACCTGGGGACACCAGAGCTCACCTGGGACTTGCGTATCCGGAGGTCGGCGGAGGATCGTGCCTCGTCCTGCTCGATGTTCCTCTCCATACCTGGGGAGAGCCAAACCCCAACCCATCAGGAATCCTTCCCCCCTGCCAGCCGCCATGATCCCAGAGTCCCAGGGGGACAGGGACACCCATGGCACAGCGGTGGGGACAGGGACACTCACTCTTCAGCTTGTTACGGACGCTGTTGGCCATTTTCTTGATCTCTGCCGTCAGCTGCTCCAGGTCATCTTTGGTCTCTGTGGGATCACGGGCGTGAGCCGCCGTGGGAACGTCCCCAGGGAGGGTCCCCATGACCGGGGCAGGCTGTGGGGACACCGGCACCGCACTCACTCTGCTCTGGGATGGGGGCTGAGAGGATGATGCTGTAGAGCTTCTTGGCTTCCTCCACGTTCTCCGAGATCTTGTCGATGTTTTGCCGGGTCTCCTCGATCTGGGAGGATTTTGGGGGCGTTGGGGGGGGGTTAGGAGGCAGCCCCGGGCCCCCCCATCCCCTGCTCCCAGCCCTCCCTCACCTCCGAGAAGAACTCATCCATGAAGGCCGTGTTGTCCACGGCGATCTCCAGCTCCTCCTCGTCGTCCGCATCCTGCTTCTGTCGGGACACGGCGCTCAGGGGGGACCCCCTGCCCTGCCAGCGCCCCCCGGGGGGTCCCCCTGCGGTGACAGGGACACGGGGGGAGTGCCCACGGGGATGTGGCGGCACAGGGAGGGGACATCTGCAGCGGCGGGGGNNNNCCCAGCTCACATCTGGCCACACGTGGCTGGGAATTAAGGGATTGCTGGGTTTGGCCGGAGGGAGGGGACGGGGACAGCCATGGGATGGGGGTGGGACGGGGTTTATGTCCCAAACCGTGGCCCCACGGCAGGTCTGGGGCAGCCCCGGGGGGCACGGAGGGGTGGCTGGTGCCCCTCACCCTGGTGTCGTGCCCATGAGCTCCCAAATCCAGCCCTTCCCAAAACTCAATCCCAGCCCTTCTGCCTCCCCTGACCCCCTGAGCTCCACCAGCACCCCGGCCGTGTTGCAGGGGTGTCCTGGAGAGGGGGACAGACCCCAGGCTGGGACCCCCCACCCCTCCTCCTCCTCCTCCTCCTGCTGCTGCTGCCGGAGTAAAAATAAAATTAATCCCCTCACTCCCCCTCTGTGGGCTTTATCTGATGGCTCCATAATCCCGGTAAATCCCTGCCAAGCCTCCCTGCCACGGCTGGGGGCCCGGCCGCGAGCTGGGGGTCTGCCGAGACCCCCACAATCCGTGGGGAGCCGACGCTGGGGAGCAGGGGGAGCCCCCCAGGAGTTGGGGGAAGTGGGGCCCCACGGCAGAGCGGGAAAAGGGAGAAGGAAGCGGCGCTGCTGGCGGGAACGTGGGGAAGTGTGGGGTGCAGGGTGAGCTGCGGGCACCCCAAATCCGCTGCCGTCCCCTCGCGGGATGGACACCCCCCCATAGCCCGGCTGGGGGCTGGTGTCCCCCCACTGCACCCCACGGCGTGGGGGGGCGGACAGGACTCGACCGGGGAGAGTCACGTCACCCCAAAACACCCACCGTACCCCCAAACCTCCCGGGGTTCACCCTCCCGGTCCCTCCCACCTGGCAGCCCCGTTGTAGGGAGGCTCAGGGTCCCCCAGCTGCCACGGGGTGACCCCCGTGACACCTCCACGCACCGCGGGGTGGGGTCTCGGTGCCATCCACCCCGCGGTGTCCCCGCCCGCCACCGACTGGGGTGTCCCCGAGACCCCAATTCGCCATAGGACGGAGTTTGAGGTCCCCCC
>WEKY01000054.1:1595-25074 GCA_013390045.1 Picathartes gymnocephalus | reverse complement strand
AAGTTGTCCTCCATACACTCTAAAAACTGCAAGGACACTTGCAAACAAACCTGGTAAAGAACTTTTCAGTACAGAAAGCAAAGAAATGACAGAAGCAATGAATGGTATACACACACACATAAGCTTTAATGAGCAGGATTACATGAAGGTACTAACAAAGACCAGAATTCTTATGTTTCTGTCTGATGGTAAATTAAATGTTTCACTGTAATATTAAAGCAGCTAAATCAGAACTTAGTAATTGATGATAATGGGGGAAAGAATTTTATCTTGGGTCTCATGAAAATTAGAAATTTACTGTGGAGTACTTGATGGAATTTGTGAGATTAAGTAAAACTGAAGATGAGATTTTTTAAAATGGTGGTTGGAGACCTCAAAACTTTCTGGGAAATATTTTGTGCCAAAGGAAGATAAGGAAAGGGATCATGCTAGGTAAGAGTGAAAAAAGTGTGGGAAAAGAGAGTGGGTTAAGGCTCTCTAATCCCTGCACCTAACCAGTGCAGCTTGTCCTCTATTATTTTAAAACTCTATTCCTGACTACTGTGTCAATGTGTCTTTTGTCCAGAGTGTGAGCACATGAGTGACCACTGGTGAACATTAGCATAGACTGTCTGGGGAGCAGGATGAGATGAGAGGACAACTGGAAAAAGGGCCATTGGTCACAGACCAGGTAGCACCTAGTAGCAGTAGAATCTGGAGTCCAGCTCCTGGGTCAGAATATGGAAGACTGGGAAGCACATGCATGTGCATGTGTGGGTGTCACTTCTAACAAACTCCTTTTCCCCTCCACCTGGATGGAGAAATAGGATTTGGTTGCCTGTGGTGTTCATGTCTGTTTCAGAGCTGCTGATGTTTCTATGTGGGCCAAAAAGACACTTGTCTCTGTCCTTGTTAATCTGTGTGACCAGCAATATATATTGGCATCTTTAGAATACATGCTTAATCTTGCCATCAGCTGGACACAGAGATGGGAGTAATCAGAGAAAAATCTTGGATCTCGAAGACCTCTATCTTTTACTTCCCTTTAAAGAGACTGGAGAACCATTCAGCTTTTTCAAGTAGATACCTCCTCCTCATCTTAAAACTCCACACCCATCACATACTCCCTCTGCATCCAGAAAAACACATCCTTACTTAGTAGCACTGATATAGAAATTACTGTATGAGCTTTCATTTCATGCTTATGGCAAAAATAAATAATCCAAAAGATTTATTTTGGCTTTTAAAAATTCTTAATTTACTAATTACATGAGGAAAGCCATTCACCTATTCTGATTATCCTTTTCATTCTCCCAGCTTGTGTGGAAATAAATTGGCAAAAATCACACACAGAATTCTGGAATTGAAATTGGGTTGCATATCTTTTGAACTAATGTATATAAATTTAGCTTTGGAATTAATAAATTCCTAAAAGTCTGGGTTTTTTTTAAACTTAGTTCATATAGGACATAGTGTTGATTTGACATGAAAAGAGCTCTTAAAAAACCCCATGTGATGTATAAACAGAAGAAGACTGAAATTCAGCTCATATTGGTTGTATTTACTGCACTCCAAATTAATTTTGGCCCTTTTTATGCATGCATATATACTGAAACAACAAAATCAGAAATGTCAAAGAAAATTTTATGGTAGTAACCCAAAATAATGAAATTCCTGTGAATCACAGCTGAGCTTCACTGAGTATTGTTCAAACATCAGACTCAAGGTTTAACTCAAGGGAATGTTTCAATCAATTTTCCAGATTGCCATGACATTTCTTAGCAAAACCCCAAGGCATATTCCAGCAGTAGCTGTACAATTTAGTTTTCTTCAGAAAATATTCTAATCACATTAATATATGCTGTGTGACAGATTGTGTCTTCTCCGGGGAAGAATTGTAAAAGATATGTTCAGGTAGATCTCTTCTTATTCTGCCTCACATGTGCCTTTCTTTATAAGGGGGAATATTTTAAATCTGAAATGAAGATAGGAAGACATAATACTGTAAAATGTCTCTTCTCTATGTTACAATCCAGACTGTTGGAGGATGGGTTAGTTAAATGATCCTTTAAAACATACCACTGACACGCCACAAATTTCATTGCATCATATATTTAAATTGCATTCTAATCACAGAAAAAATGCAATAATTATTATCAATAGGTGTTTCCTTTTCTCTTCATAATAGTAATTAATAGACCTACTATTTTTAAAATAAATGTTCAATTCTCTAGTTAGCTTTCTTTTTTAAATGAAAGAAAATTATATCAAGTTGTAATGGACACTCAAAAATCATTGTGCTGGCCCACAAGAGCACAAATGAAAAATGTATTCTAAAACTTTAGATACACTTGAAGAGTAAAATTAAAAACCCGTATATTTATATTGCAATATTATTTAAAACATATATACAAACATAGAAACTGGTTTTCCTAGCAATACAACATATACAGACATAAAATATACATTGTACCTACATCTATGCATTTAATTACCTATTATTATATAATAGCAGTATAAATTTGTAGCATAAAGATGTGTGTATGAGAAAGTGCCTCCCAGCATTCTGGAGCTACAAGTTGTATACTTTTTCCTTGGCAATCTGACAGGAAACTACAAAACTTTGTGGAAAAAAATCCAAAATAGTCTAAAGTAAAAATCATCTCACTAGTTAGTAGCCAATAGAAGATATTCCTTGAGTTTCTGAAGTGGAAATTATACTAGACATGAAATTGAGCAGAAAATGAGATATAATTATATATATGAGAACAAAGTTTATTTCTCCTTCTCATTAAAATAACCCATTTATGTGTATGGGATTAATTTTTCTAAATGGTAACTATGTAAACCTTAGTCAGTCTCTCCATAGACACTTCATCCGGGGACTATATTAACCCACTGGACATTAGATGATAAACAGGTGCCGTCAGAGGACATTCCATTTGCTTTAGATACTTTTTCAGAGTGCAATGACTCACATCCTGAAGATATATACATTTATCCATTAAATACCGAAGTGTCCTAATTGACTAGCTCACTGTGACATAGAACTTTACTGTTAAAAATTTAAATTAAGTAAGCCTGCGACTTATTGTCATATCTTTCTCATGCAGTACAACAGGAAGAGCTTAAAGAATTAATAGCCTTTTGCCAACAAGTACAAAGTAGGAGGATTTCACATGCTATTTTCTACTCAGAGCAAATACCCACTCTACAATTTTTTCCAGCAGCTCTTTGAGCAGTATAAATCAAAATGTCCAAGTCAAATTATGACATTGTGTTCATACTTAGTGTTTTTCCTTAGTAACATTTCTATATTTTAATATAAAACTTGCAGAGTCACAGGTCATTTGGGTTGGAAAAGCCCTCTAAGACCACTGAGTCCAAGCACTAATCCAGTGCTGCTAAATCCACCACTAAACTACATCCTTAAGTGCCACATCTATATGCCTTTTAAATAGGTCCAGGGATGTCCCTTCCCTGGGCAGCCTGTTTCACTGCTTGATAACTCCTTCCACGAAGAAGTTTTCTCCTAATGTCCAATATTTGGACATGCTCCAGCACCTCAATGTCTTTCTTGTACTGAGGGGGCCCAGAACTGGACACAGGACCACCAGTGCTGAGTACAGAGACACAATCACTGCCCTGGTCCTGCTGGCTACACCATTTCTGATACAGGCCAGGATGCCTTGGGCCTTCTTGGCCACCTGGGCTCACTGCTGGATCATGTTCAGCCACTGTCAGCCAGCACCCCCAGGTCTTTTTCCACTGAGCAGCTTTCCAGCTACTCTGTCCCAAGACTGTAACATTGCATGACATTGAATGAAACAAGAATGTGACTCTATAAATATGTGTGCATATATGTATCACTGTATATGTGCTTACAAATATCTGTATTTGTACTATTATATCTTCCCCTGTATATTTTATTTATGCAAATTTGCTTTCTCAGGAGTCTCATTATATATGGTGGATTCTTTTACCAGCCTCACATAAAATGTTATAACATTGGGAATTTCAGCTTTTATTTATCCCAATTTCTAAGTACTTCTCTAGCTGAGATTTAAGAAAAAAGATAAATTACAAAAAAAGCTACTTCATTTTCTAAAAAAGAAAAGAAAAAAAAAAAACAAAAACCAAATCAAACCAAAACAAAAAAAACCCCGAACAACCAAAACTTCCCAAGTGCTTTTCTTCACAATCTCATTTATAATTTAAGAAAAATGAAAGTGTTAATAAAATGTCTTTCAAGAATCCTGAAAACTGTGGCCTAATCTGACCTTGCTTTTACTGTAGAAGTCACATCATTTTCTGTCATGTATTACTTCATGAAGCTAAACTCTTATCCATATCTGCTATTTGCCTTCAATTCTCTGATTATAAAGCTTGTGCTGTTATCCAATGACTTCTCAGACAGACTGCAAGATAGATGACTACAGGTCTAACAGTTTCTTTACACCTTCGGTTAGTGCTTCTTGCTTATCCAGAAGAACAAAAGATGCCCCTTATATCCCCACAACTCTAAAAGCCATGTATCATACCTAGAGGCAACAAGGGTAAATGTGATGCGGCATCAGTACATTCAGGAGGCTTTTTCACTGTGGATATTTAGAATCAAATTATGTTGACATAAAGGCATCACTTGGTAATAAGAGAGACTATGGAACAGCTGGAGCAATAATTTTGAGAGATACACTTTGCCACTTTAAGGCTTTAAAGAATTTTAAATGGGACAACCAGAGTGATTTAACATCTAGATGAGGAACTATCACACTATTTGTACAAAATAGAATAAGGGGATCACAGATCAGCACAATTCTCTTTATCTGAAGTCTTATTTTTATGTTATCAATAACTCTTTCTTAAAGGAATACATCATCAACATACTTTGTCACATTTTTCATGCCCTCACAGAGAACATTGATGAAATTCAGAATTGAACTTGCCTTCCTTCTTCTTCCTTTCATTTCTTTTTCTGTATTCTTTACAGTGTTACAATATATTCTCCTTTTTGTACTCTTACCAGCTTAGTCTCCTTGTATTCAATTTCTCTTATGACATCTATGTCTGTATCCTTCCCCTAACATTAAATCTTATACCTCTCTAGCTCCCTCCACCGATAGCAAAAGAGTACTATGCAGTCACTCCCATATTTAATATAAAATACCAACAAAAACCTAAAAGTATGATCCATCTCATCTAGTACCAAAACCTTTCATTTGAAAGCAACTAGGACACATTATTTGTAGGAAACTTTGCTACCTGGAAATACCAGCTTCCATTTGTGTCCTAAGCATTATTTAACCTCTCAGGGAAGAGTTAAAATCAGTATTACATCTTTTTCCTGAAATCTGCTTTCCAGAAATAACCACCTCTTCCTTAAAAGCTTCCTATCCTTCAGCTTCTTTCATTATATAATTCTTTCTCACTGAGTTTTCATTCTGTGGGAAGTATAAGGGCCTTGTCCACCTCTGAAATTCTAGGAGTTACTACAAGAAAATTAAACAAACCCAAAAATCGGCAATGCAAACCCCAGTGCTTTGGTGCTAACCTAGGTCTGCTTCTAGAGCAGAGAATACTGGACTTATATATTAAAAAAAAAAAAAAAAGGTGGAGAAAGAGAAAAGGATTTATTTACCTTTTCCGTGGGTAACATCCACAGTCCATGTGCAATTCAGTGAATTTGGATATAGATCAGGATAGCCTGGGGATAAAATTGTTCCACTAGGTCCTCTAACATCTCCACCACATAAAGCTAGAAACAAGGAAAATAATAACAATAACAACAACAACAATAATATAAATAATAGAAAATGTACAGATGAGAAAATGTGAGAAAACGAACCTATAAACTTCTGTCTTTAAAATTACTTTAAAGTAGTTACTCAAATGATTTAGCAATTTCAGATATAACTACAGGTCATTTTTATACAATACAAAAAATGCATTCAATGATTAATTAATGTGAGTTTAATATATATAAGAAAATCAAAATCAAGTTTCATCAGCTGTTTTTTCAAGTTTTCTGGAGACTCTGTGAAAGTTGTTAAGTTCAGTAGAGAGATGAAGGCAGATGATACAGAGCCAAATAATATCACTTAAGCAGAAGCCAAGGTTGGAGAGTTAAAATGGTGGATCTTGGCTATTGAAGAATACTTTACTTAAAATATTTGTGCAGGATAGGTTGACATGGTTTCTTGAATACAATTATAATTATTGGTTATGTGTTTATATCTATGATGTTAGAGATAATGACAGGTTCCAATATAAGAATAAGCATTTCTATACTTTCATTAGCAACTTTATAAAATTAATCAGTAATTGAGCAATACAAAAATTAAATTACAGCTTGAATTAATAAAAAATACAAAAATGTAATCATTACAACACTGGCAAAAATTTATAGTTCAATGACTTTCTATTCCAGGCTTTTGAAATACAACATTAATAAAGTATAAGGAAGAGTCTTGCATGTTAGAATTATCATATATCAATAACAGTTATTAAAATTCAGTACCAATTTATTACATCAGAGTTCTCTGAATATAGATTATCTCAGAAGGGCATACATTATAAAACAAATAAGTAGTTCTATTTTTCTTTTCCTTCAAGGTTAAAAGCATCTATTCCCTTTATTTTCCTTAGCCTAATTATATGCATTACCAAAATTATTTTGTAGAAATATTTTAGAATAAATTAAAACAGTGAACTACTGTCACCAGTTTCAGGTCAAATAATCTAGACTGTTCTAGTAAAGTTGATTGCAGTTCTCCATACGAACTTCTTATGCCCTTCCAAAGTAATTAAACACAATTTTTTCTCTTATTTTTAGCAGATGTTAAAAGTCTTGAAAGGCAGGTTTGGAGAGATGTAAATGGCAGCTACTTGTCTGCAAATCCAGTCAATACAAATATCAAACCCTCTTCTTGTTCTAAAAGCTGTCACTTCCCTATTTCTTGCTCATGTGCTCTGTGCTTCCTACCGTGCTGGCACAGCAATGAGGGTGAGGGAAGGAGCCTGTCACAGGTTGGAGGAGCAATGCCTCTTTCTAAGAGATGCTTCCCCACCTGCACCAGGTGGCTTAACCTGCTCCTACCCCTCCTGTAACATCAGTAGCAACTACTAAGCCAGCACTCAGTAGTATAACTCATAAAGAGGGCAGACATTTGGCCTTTCAGTATGTGCTCAAACATCTACATACTTCAGGAGAAAGCTGCTGTGAGTAATTTGCTGCATCATGCTGTTTCTTCTGCTATATCTTGATATTTATGCTGCTTATGGCAATTTCTGCTATACATTGATGGAGTAAAGGATGGAAGTTATAGCCATTATGCCTTTGCTATTAATGTTATGTATTTGAGAATGAATATAGTGACTGGCCACAATTTTCTGCTTGTAGATGTAAATTCATAACTGGTTTGAGGACACAGCAGACAGAGAATCAAGACAATATCCTGAATGTACCTTCAATCCCAACTGTATCTAATGCAGACATTTATGTAAATAAAATATATGCATTTTCCAGACATGTCAGTAGCACTGTGGAATGTTTTCATAAAGACCAATTATTTTTCATAATGAGGTTATGGCACTGCATACCATCACTGTATTCAGGGCACTAATAAGAAGTATACATTTAATAACACTTTTTTAATCAATCAGAAACGCAATTTCATCCTATATCCTAGGATGAAGACTGCCCCATCTTGCCTAGTGTAGTGGTTTCACGTCGCCTCCTCACACCAGGCGTCAATATAATGTAGTGGTCTAAGTATTTTGGCCTAACACCAGAGCACTTACTGAGTTTACTTACTCATTTTTGTGGTGAGATAAGGATTAGGAGAAATGCAAAGCAGGCCTAAAACTTCAAAGGTAAAAAGATAGTTTATTAACAGAACCAAAAGAAAAAAAAAAGAACCAAAAAAAACTTTCAGATACATCTCCTCCCCACATTCCTTCCAGTTCTCTCCCACCAACAACATAAAGAGACAAAACGTAGAGACATTTAGGCAGTTTACCACCCTTAAAATAGGCTTTCAGCAGTTCAGTTAGAAAAGAAGTCTCTCCTGTGAGGAATAGGTTTGTGGAAAATTCTGAGAGTCAGATTGAAAATCCATATAGCTTTGCCCATCTGTAGGCTAACGTAGAGAAAAAATATGCAGACGTGGGAAAACCATGGGATAGAGATATCACTGAACAAGAATTGAAGTTCAAGCTTCAGCTTTGAGAACGGATCTGATGTGTTGCAAAAGTAAAGTTGCAGAAACACAAAGCAGAAAGAATAGCCTGTAGTTTGAACAAAAGCCTTTAAAGCTAGAGTGCAGGTGCCTTAAACAAAACATGCATTCAGCAGCATTCAATAAAGTTAGTGAAAGTCTTAGAATGTAACAATACAATCTTATGTAGAAAACTAATACAAGGTTATAGAGTGCTGTAAGATTGAATTGTAAAAGACTCATTGTAGCAAGGCCCATGTGGGACAGTGCAATTAGTGACTGGTGTTTAAAGATGCTAACAAACTGCTTGTCAGATGCAAATTGGCTGAAAAGTTTTTTTAAGGAAGTGTAACCTTTGCGACCTCAGCTTCCAGTGGTACAGCATGGATTTTACATTTTTTGTCTCACCCTTCCACCATGAGACTGATAAAATAAAGACTTTTTGCATCACCTCCTAGTTGCCCCATCTCTGTGATTTTGGGTCTCGACATTTCCTGTCTTGCCATGGGGACTTTTCCACAAGAACACATTTCTTTTGTGGTTTCAATATCACAGCGAACTCCCGCCCGGAAAGGATATCTGTTCGCAGTGTGACACTCCCTTCCTCAACAAGTAGTTCTTCCTGCAACTGCTTTTGAGGACTCATCTTATTTATTGGGGTATATTTTGTTAAGGATGAGCTGTTCTAGCAGGAAAGCAAAGAATATGAGGCTTTGGTGGACACAGGTGCACAATGCATACCAATCCCATCAAGACATGTTGGAACAGAGTCTGTTTAATCTATTACTGGCGTCATCCCATCAAGATATGTTGGTGGAAGTTAGGTTAGACTGCTGCATTCCCCCAGTTATATATGAATGAAGACAGGGAATAGTTTAATGTCTTAGTCCATGACCATGGCCTTACGGAAAGAATTTCAGCTTAAAGCATCTCTTGTTCCTTCACTTTGGACTCTTAGTCCCTTTTCTTCACTGACCTTGGTGCCTTGGTATTGGTTCTTTCTGTGTCCTCACTCTTTCTGAGGCCATTGGTGCATTCTGAGTCCATTTGGGTACTGAGAGAGTTAATCTCTCTTCCAGGTTCAGCTGGATAGCAGCTGAAAGCTACTGCATTCCATTCCCACAGAGCGGGGGTGGGGGGGGGCTGTGGCTGAGGTAGGATTTCAGCAGCTAGCCTGAGCGTTAGCTGCGGCAGGATTCAGCAGCCAGCTGTGGCAGGAGTGGCTGATAGTCTCCCCTCCCCCTGCCTGGCATTCGCGGCACTCCGGGGGGTGGGAACACGGCCCGGCCGGGCCTGGTCACCCTTGCCAGGCTGCGCAGGAGCCGTTGTTACCTTCTCAGAAGCTGGAAACCAAGAGAATGAATCTCGAGGTTTTTCTCTCTTAAGATGTGAATCACAGAGACGTTTCTCCTTCCCTAAGTGGCTAAACAGAGTGTCCATCTCAGAACCAGCCACTAATTGGCTCTTTAGGTTTGTAGGAACCTGCACTTTACAGGAAGTTGTAAAAGTCTTTGCAGGTAAAAGCTTAAAGGAAGCTATGCCTGCCAGAAATTATAAAATCCTTGCAGGTAAAAATGTTACTTTTTTTCAAACCATGACACCTAGCTAAAATTTGTTTGATCATTCTAACTAACTATATTTCTGTTTTAAATATGCTTACTTTTCTGGATAGCCCCAGGATTGCTTTGTATGTGCTGTTTCTCCTGCCAACTTTCTAGGCTCTGTTGGCTTAGTTGTAAGATGGAAATTTGCAAATCCAGTACCATAGGCTGAAATAGAATATTCTAGGACCACAATTTCCCAATCTCTTCATTGCTGCCACAGGCAAATAACCTCCTTCCATAATCATTTTCCTACTCACTTCTCTAATGAAGAGACAGTGAAGTCAAATAGTGCCCCCTTATCACCTGATCTTGCTATATTTAGACATTAGCAAAACACATTCAGGGCTCTGACAGCATGCTATTGGAGCTCCTGATGGTAACTATCTACTTCATCCATTAAATAAAAAAAATAGAGTCAGTTTTCATAATCATGTGATATAGACCAAACAAATAATATATTTTACAGGGGGTGTTTGGAAAACCTTTCAGGAATGCAAATAGTGACAAAACATCTATGGCATGCCAACAGGCCTTCAGTGTAACTCTGTGAAGGCTAGCAGATGGCAGAAAAAGGCATCAAGGGACCAGCCTTTTAGAAAATAAAGCCAAGCTGACAAATCTGAAATAGTAGATGTGCAACTGGCCCTGATAAGATGGCTAACAGCCCAAGCATGTAAAACTAGTATCTGACTGTTTTTCACAGTGCAAAGGAAAACAGGAACATATAAAAATAAGAACAGAAAAGGATAAACATACATATTTCCAAATTCTACCTTTCTTTCACTTTATCTTATTATACAGAGATGGAAGCTAGGAAAGATTAAATGTAGAATGAATACTTAAGGCAATAACTGAAGCACGACTTTTGATTTATAATGTGGAAAATGGAGCATTATGTTAACACAATAATTAATAATTTCTTTTTTTTATGTAATCAGAGAAGTTGAATTAAGACATGCCTGCATTACTGTGTTCCAAATAGGGAGAATCAAAATAAGAAGAAAATGAAAAAAAACCAAAATACACAACAACAACAACAACAACAAGAATAAAAGAAAAAAAAGTAAAGAGAACAAATTATAAACAAATATACATAGATACCTGGAAGTATAATATAAAGTACCTCTACAACACTGTGATAATCAGAAATGATGCAACAATTTAAGAAACAAGTTTTGGATAACTATGAATGAAGATTCCGATTTAATAGTGGAGCTTGGTGACTACATCAGATGTTCAGCTGAAATAAATTCTTACAATATTGGGTTGATGACTTACACTTTCTTTTGTTGCAACTGCATTCATTTTGCTCAGTAACATGATCAAGCACAAAAAAAGTGACAGCAAGCAAGCCTAGCTTAGAAAATGGTCCAACATATATTTTGAAAATAATTTTTGGCCCAAACAAATTCTGAACCTTTAGTTAGTCTACTCGTGCCTCAGTGGGAGACATGAAGGTCATGCTTCATGCCTAAAATACATGAATAATTGTAAAAAAACACTTGACTTTTGTCATTCATAGCAAAGTTCCACTTCAGACCATATTTCATGCTACTATAAAACTGTTATAGGAAATCAATCTTGCAATATTAGAAACTGCCTTATAGTTTCCAGCCTAAATTTATTCATAGTCTGTTTTTACCCATTTGGTCTTCTGCTAAACTGTCATTATGTTCTATTCCCTCTTGGGGTCTCACCTGGGAAGGCTGGCAAAACACATAAGAACCTACAATTTTGGATCAGTAAAGAGACGGGGTTTTTTTAAGTCTATTTCAATAAGAAATGTTTTCCATCTGTATGACCCCTGTATTAACAATTGCAAGTACTTAGCTGTCTTGTCACAGCAGCTATGCTACAGAAACTTATTTCTAGGACACTTCACATTAGATTATGACATGTTTGTTCATATTTGTTTGTTTGTCTTCTCCATGTTACTCTCACATTCTCTCTGTTCTGATTTTAACATATTTACATTTTATTGTAGAAGCCAGTTTGTATACTCTCTTCCTGCAGGGGTCATCCAGTATAGCTCGCATAACACTTATTCACAGAAAACCCTCTTAAATTTCACTTTTTACACCATGCAGGAAAACTCAACAACCACTAACTATGTTTGCTGTCACCCAAGGTCCACAAATACAATTTACTATCTATCTAAAACTAATTTGTTTTGATGTAACACAAGTCAGTCTCAGAGTTATGAAGAGTATAGTGATATGAAATGTCAAGAAATCTGGATATGAGAAGAAGGGGGTCCCTATATCCAAAAAGGACTGAAAATATGAAGAAAATGTGAGTTACTTAGCAAATCAAGAGAAAATAATACAGATATATATAAATAGGTACAGATCTATATAAATGTATTTTTCGATTTCAACATAGACTGTTCACTAGTAATTCATTAAAAAAAAAACCCGCCCAAAATGTTTTACTTTTTACTTTTTTAGCCTGATTGATGATGGTGATATCTGCGATATTAGCATTTTTCATGTTATCAAATGTTATCACCCATTATTTTCTTATGTAATGATTTTTCAAGAGCCTAGCCATAGATCAACAACCACAACTCAGACACTAACATACAATGATGTATCTCAATTTTCTCAGGAAAGATAAAATCCTCTTAAGAAGAAGAAAAGCTTTCAGAATAAAAACCCCAACTTTTTTCCATAATTTGAGTTTGTTGTAAGTACACATAATTGAAAAATATTTGTTTTCAGAGGTAATGGGAAGAGAAAAGACACAATTATAATTGATTAGCAATAACAGTTAGCTTTAGATTTCAAACATCATTGAAGAAGACTAATAACATACGCTAGCTTAGAAAGACCTGCAGAGAAAAAAAAAGTAAAATCTATTTATATGGAAATATGTTTGTGTATATATGTCTAAATACAAATATATATGTGCACAAACACACGGAAGCCTCATTACATTAATTTGTTTAATTGACTCTAACTTCCAACTAAAAATGTAATTCTGAGATGATTTTCATTTATTGTGCAATTGGATAATAAAAGTGGCATATAAAACAGAGTTTAAAATTATTGAAACACTTAATTGGTGTTTGAATCTTATATACTGTGGTTCATAGACCAAGAAACTTCAGCATTAGTCTTGCCTAATTATAGAAAATGTAATGTATCTTAAAATGGGATGTAGTTCACTAGGGGTAAATAAATAAGGATATGGACATCAAATTAATATATTCAGCTTCAAGAAAGAAACCTTAGACTTGAGTTGTACTGCACAAGAGATTAATTTAATATAAACTAGTGTAGCCTAGATTACTGACAACATAAACTTGCATTTTGACCTTCTCATTTAAATCTATAATAAACCAGACATGCTCTCCATTTCCAATTCTGACCTCTACTACACTATTTGAAGCAGGTTTTTTAACAGCTGTGTTTTAATGGAATTATTATTTTTATTTTAGAGATGTCAACAGAAAGGACATAACACCTCTGCATTATTCCCTGAATATGTTCCTCATGTGCTGCATATGTCATATTTGCTAATTCATTTGGACATCTAGAAGTTTCCAATATAAACATTAAAGGTTTTTTATCTTGCTTGAATTATTTTAATTCTATTTATTAATTTTCTTAAGTAAATGAAGATCAGAAGGAATGAGAATATTTATTTTTAACTCAAATATTGATTAAGAATTATCTATTAGTATTCAATTTCATGTTATGATGAAGGGAATGAAGAACACTTTACACTCTTAACTAGATATCTAACTTTTACATTCATTTTCCTGTAATTTTTGATGGGATTACTACAATAATTCATATACTGGGTAGAATAGGGTTCCTCACATATATTCAAAGCTTAAAAGCAAAATTCCCTTATAGTATTCATATAGAAAGGACATTATAAGATATAATTTGGTCTTTTTAGTTAAGAACTGAGGGGTGATTACAGTTAAGGAAATTAGGGCTTTCCAGATACAGAGAAATGAATTATATGCATTTAGTAGATGGGAATGGTATAAGCGCAATACAAGCAGTGTTTTCTCAGCAAAGCTCATAACCATATATTTTAGTTCTTTTTTTGTGATGTCTATCCTTGCAACATCAAACACATAATGAAAAATTTAGTTTACATTCCTACAAAGAATAGAATTTCAGTCAACACCATGTTCTACTTTGAGGATTGACTTGCTTTAAGTCTAAATTTTTTCCTTTTGTAGTCACTTCGCCAAACCATACGCACTCATGATCTATCTGCCCAATTATCATGGTTTGTCTCCACATCACTACACAATGTAATTATAAAAAAGAGATGTAATTATCAAAAAGTAGAATCAAAAAAGAACTTGCCTTCTCAAAAAAGAACTTGTCTCCTCAGAAACCATCGGAGTAACATTCTTAATGCACAGTAATAGTGACCGATGTGTTTATTAGTGGTATGATTAATACAAACCCATACTCGTAGTTTATGCAAAGAACAGCCCATTTAGCAAATGCCCTTTCTTCCCAGGGGTGCAAGGACTCTGGATTGTTTTAAAAAACATTTCATCAGATAAGAAATTCAGCAATGAAATTAAAATTATATCAACCGTAAACTGATTAAATTTAGTAGAACAAATGTACTCAATCCTACCTTTACGGCATATTTATTGAATGGACAATTGCCATTTAGCAATGTGCTCTGGAGAAAAAGAAACCTCATTTACCTAAGGAATTCCATGCTAGTTCAGCATCTTTAAGAAGAAATTTATCACAATATGTAAGTTTATTTCACAACAGAGCACAGTATTCATAGGGAGTGTGCTTATACTGTTTGTTTTACATGGTTACCATCTAGTGCCTATCACCATTAGGGAACACATCTTAGTTTTATGGTCTCTTCAGCAAAATGTAGTCCCCTTGACTGCAGACTGTGGGAACCCTGCAGTTCTTCACTGCAAGAACCTGACTGAGATGTAGAATCTTTAAGAAAATGGGCTTGCAGAACTCCTGAGGGTCATTTTCAGCAGTGATTATTCACACCCCTATCTACCACCACAGATTTTGAGTATCATCATATACTGACACTTTCAGCTTATTGAAATATAAAAACCCAAAGCATTTCCTAACTAAACAATCTGAAGGCCAAGGAAGTCCGTACCATTTTCTAAAGAAAATAATGCAGCCGGAATGAATAGTCTTCCATGTCGTAAATCACACATGATTCAGTGAGCTTCTTCGTGAGTCTTCATTCAGATTTTTCTTTCAAAATCAGTGTCCTGAGACACTAAGAACTCTATTAGAAAAATACAGTATCATGTACATTCTGTAGCTCATAAAAGCCCAGGAGACTTTCTCCGGTTAAATACTACCCTAGAATTAAATGGTTTTATTATTCATAAAAACATTTTTAACATCAAACACACGTACCATGCTCCAAGGAGGGAAACTTTTAAGAAGTAAACATCTCAAATAATGTTATAATTGATAAGACCCCAACTGGGAAAACATTGAAATGAACAATTCAGATTACAAGAGATGACTGAAAATATTAGATAATTTTTCATATTTAATGATATGGTGGAGACCTGTTACTCGATCCTTTTGTCTAGTTTAATAATCACCAGATTTAATGTGGCCCTAATAAATTTCCACAGTGACTAAAGTGTGTCAAGTTCTGTTAACAAGCTAGAAACAGAGTATTCATCATGAAACAGGAGAAAATGCAGTTTTGAGTCAGGTACAAATAAACTTCATTTCATGTTTTGTATGTCAGCAATCTGTGTCCATAGATGGATACCCAAACACAAATATTTTTAGGCTGTAATAAGTGCTTTACAACCAGATATACACAAACTTTGCAATCAGCTAGTTCACAGTTACATGAATTCAGATAGACATACCTTCAGTAATCTGCAGGATTAAATAACTATGTATCATTCTCTGCTTTTATGATTATATGTCTCATAACAGAGGCATGACATTTATTTTCTCTAACTATTCTTTTTCTTTCCTAAAAATATAGGTTTTACAGGCTCTGGCATCTAACTAATTTTCATTAATAATAGTTTGGCAAAACTTGTATATTTTTAAGTACTCTGTTAAATCTATTCATCCTTACCGTCACAAGTTGGGAGTGGGTGACTCCACCAGTGATTTTTTTCACAGAGTAAAGGCTCCTCATGACTCAGTCTATAACCTGGATCACAGCTAAATGATACAGTGGAACCTATAGAGAAGTCATGTCCATAACGACGGCCATGCACTGGTATGCCAGGATCCAAGCAAGAGTAAGTATTAACAGTTACACCTAGATTGAACAAAGACAAAAAACAAAAAAACCAAAACAAACAAACAAACAAAAAACACAAACAAAAAAACCAACCAAAAAAAAGGAAAAGAAATATTTAAATAAAGATCCCATAGATTTTTTAAAATTAATTTAAGTAATTGGTTGTGATGTGAGTGGAGGTGAAGGCTTCATTATCACACATTTACAGTGAATTATCTTTTCACTATTCTTCTCCATATTACCATTATAACATACTATGGATCATAATTTGAATCCTGCCACTGTTGCAGAGATAAATATGAAAAATATTCCATAATTTACAGGATATTTAGTTTGATCCTGCCTCAGTAAGATCAAATTATTTTGTATCTGATGCTGATATTAAAAAGCTTTGATAATCACTGAAAATTCTGATTTTCAGCCTTTATTTTTTCCTGATCAAAATTTGCTGGCATAGCTGAAATTGGTTTCATTTCTTTTGACAATGATATTTTAAATATTTACATAGATCAATTATTTACATAAATCACACTCATACCTAGTGTTATTTGATATATGAGACATTGAGAAGTTAAGGAATAGCAGAAAAGAATAAAGAGAAGTTGACTTGATACAGGGAATTTCAATGTGTATTAAAAAACCTTTTAGATTATTTCTCAGTGAGATGTTCATATATAAAGCTCATACAAAGAAGTTCACTATAAAATAATAATGAAAAAAAAACCACCCCTCTATGAATAATACTGAAGTTAGTAAATTAGTAGAAGTACTCAGTGAAAGATTTTTTATGGGTGTTATTCCTTTTATTCCTACACAGAAGTTATAAAAAATCCTTCCTTACAAAGAAGTTCATTGTGGAAAGATATAATTAGCATAAAAGTTAAGAACATGTAAAAGATCTTAGCTTTCAACACAATATTTGAAGGGAGAAGAAATCATGAATAGGAGACCATTGACCCTTATTATTTGTATTCCCAAAATGGAAAACAGAATTGGACTGTACTGGATAATACAAGAGGAGAAATCAGTAAGAATTAAGCAAAAATAGAATGAATAATAGACTTCTGTGTATAAGCAGGGGCTATTAGAGAAGAAACAGAAGAAAATTGTTTATTTTTTGTACAAATGGTAAGAATATATATTTTCCATTCTCTCTATTAGTATAAATTTAGCTTTTATTCTCCACTACTGTAGAGAACTGTGGGGTGAGGATCAATTTTACAAAAAATGGGATTTTATAATGAAATTCAAGAATTTATTTACAAAGAAGTTCCAGGTTTCCTTTCCATCTTTATTTAATTGAAACTGTTTATTATATATAATAAGTGCAGTTTTCCTCTTTTTGCTGTTTATATTCCCAAAGTATAATTTCCACAATATAACATTATTCAGTCTTTCTATGAATTTAGAGGTCTCGGTTGGCAAATAAAATTTAGTTTTCCTGATGTGTTAAGAAAGCCTTCCTTCAAACTTCGGAATGGATGAGAACTTAACAAAATCACCACTTGTTCATAAGGCAGAAGATGATTCAAATGGAAGTTTGTGGGTGAATGCTAGGACAGGTCAAATTTTTGGTATGATAACAGATTCTTTTTTTTTTTTTAATAAACAGCCTGAATTTAACATTCGCTGGAGTTCAAATTAATCCAAATTTTATCTGGCAACATCACTCCCCCATCATATTGGTTTTAGTATCCTTACAGTGGCTGGGAATAGTGAAAATTGCAAAAAAAACTTAAGAATTAAGAACATCTGGAAATTTTTTGTTGATAATTCCAACAAGTAGAAGAACAAACAACGTGCCTATGACCTTTACTAAGCAAATGAGATAGTGATTACAGTAAAATATTATTTCTCATATAAGTAGGAATTATTACAACAGAAGTTATATTTAGAAAGACAAAATGTAAATTGAATGATAGTATCTCAACATAGGAATTTTAATAATTCATAAAGTATGAAATATTACAGATACTTTCTGCAGCATAGTTCATATGACTATAATAAGGACAAAAGAGTATTTTTATGTCAGAAAAAATCATATAGGCAAGTTTTTAGAACCCTAAAAATCCATAATCAACCAATTATGTTTCTTGATTTTCAGGTTATTATGTAAAAATGCATTTTCCCCTACCCTCAGCTAGAGCTGCAGATACATCAATCAGAACACTAATTCAGTTATTTTCTTAGATTTTCATAATCTTCCTGATCTCATGCCATTTTACACCCACAAAAATGCATTGTATAAAATATAAGAATATTAAGACATAAAAATAGCCTCCAGAAGAAAAGCATTTGCTTCTCATTCTGTTCTTTTGATTCTTTAGCACAGAGCAGTACATCAATGACATTAAATATAAATAAAATTCATGGTCATCCCTTTTGCAGTTTAACATTACTAAATCTTTCTCAGATTGGGAAATAACAGGAATTTACCCCAGATGACACCTGTACATGGCTAAGGTAAGCACTGAGGGGGAGAGGAAATCAAATAATACAACACAGAAATACTTACTTTCATAGTGAATTTTGAATCCATTGTTAGAACGACTGTTATCAGTTGTAAAGAGAAGATACATGAAATTGCCACTGCTAAAGAGAAACTGTGGGACCTGTGTACCATTGTAAGATCCCAGAAGTGGAGATAATAGGTTTGGTCCATCATGAACTTCCAAAACATCATAATTGAGTTCAGTCTGAAATCTGGAATTGTGGAAACACACAGAGGCAAAAATTTAAGATACAGTTAAAACAAATTCAATAAATTCATATTTTTCAACTATGCACCTTTCCTGATAATACTTTTTCTCCACGTATCTATTTTTCAATATCAATGCAATAATATTTATTATCTTATATAATTTATACAATAATAGAATTTCAGGTTAGTTCCTTAGAAAGATGAGAAATAAATTTAAAATCCTTAAGCTGGTTTGTATGGCAGGAAACAAAAGCCAGAAACAGTTTGTTAATAAAGATCAATATTACTTGCATATGCTGTTTTATAACACAAAATTGTTTTTCTTTTTTGAATAATTAATTAAATTATATGGAGGGCATGTTGATGCATTTGGCACAAATATCATCAAGGTACTTTATACCATCAAAGTCTCATACTCTTGAGTTCCTACCTTACAATCACCTATAAGCAGGGATAGAATTACCTGACTCTTGACTCCAGTGGCTTTATGCCAGCTGAGACTCAGTCCAAAGTAGTGACAGAAATTATTTGAAAAAAACCCCACAACTAAAAATCCTTTTTAGAAAGCACTAGAAACAAAATGCCTGTTTAAACACAGCATGTGTACTCTCCCTGGAAAGGAAAAGCAGAGTGTGATAGTGCTGCTAGATATCTCCTTGCTTGTCTTGTTTTAGATGGTATCAGCAATTCCAAACATCTGTTTGGTATTTCGACAGTGGTTTATCTCTTTCTTGCTCTGCCAGAATTGAGATCAATCATACTGCTTTATAATGGACTCTGATGGATTACTGAAAAACCTTTTTGAAGTTAAAAAGCAACAATTAACAGCAGGATCTTGCAAGGACCCTTAGATAGTCTTAATTCTTGCTCTGATTTACTTAGACGCCTAATTCAGCTTTGTGAAATCCATTCAAAGAACTGTGTGAGTAAAGCCAATGTACTGAGAAACTCGATATTTCAGTATTTATGTCCCATGAGTCTGAGCCTAAAGATCTAAAGGAGTCTGGCAAAAGACTAGAAGACAAATTAAACCTACAAAACATGTATTTTCTTTTATTGATGTTCTGCCCCCACTAAATAACATATAAAAGAGCACAGAACTAAAGTAATAAGGAGTTACAGAAATGAAGTGGGATGATCTTAGAAGCAGAAAAACTGAAAATTTTGGGTTTTGTTGGTTTCCACATGAACTCACAATGACATGCTGCTGAGAAGCTACTAGGCAATAACTTGCTCTTTCCAATACTTTATTTTTTTTTTCCTAGCAATCCATACAATACAGGAGAAATCTTGGAAATAGGTTATTTAGTCTTGCTCAGCTTTCTTAGCACATATATCAAAAGCATACTTGAGACAGAAGGTGTAAAAAGCCATGGATCTTATAAATGTAATGCAACTATCAGGCTACTCAAGTTAAGTTGAATCTCCAAAGACATAAAGGAAATCGTCTCAAAACTACTTGGACTATATGCACCACCACAAACAGCAGAAAAATATGAAGATGAAAAAAATAATAATCAACCATGGAAGAAAACGTAAGAACCATTTTTAAGTGAGATGATTTGAAACAAATTTGAAGAGGGGATTATATTCGATGCTTTTGCTTGGTCATTTGGCTCAAAAACTGGTCAATTGAAATTTAATTTATAAATATCATGCTTATATCAGTTTTTCCTTCAATATATTTTCTTTTGATGCTCAACATATCTGCTATATTTATATACATTTTTCCCTCTGGTTTAAGAAAACAGTAGAGGCTTTTAGGAAACTGAGTAAGAAATACCCTGTGCTCATGTAAGACCCTTCCAATGTTCCTTCCTACTTAACTGACCACTACTGTTAAATTAACATGGATGTCTTCATTGCTATGTGACATCTTATTTTATGGAGGAGTCACAAGCAGACAGGAGTGAAACAAGTTTTAACAAAGGAGATGCCACATACACTTTTTTTTAAGAGGTCTTATTTGAGTAGATAAAGGTGCCTGAATATTTGTAACACACATCTTTGTTTCTAAGAGACACCATTATCAACTCAATGCAGTGTCAGGATTTCCTGCTGCACAGTATATGCTCAATAGACAAAAGTGACTAGTACTCCAAACAGTAGTTTGCTATCAGCATCTCTCACATTTAAATACTCATAATTAGACTTCATGATAAATACTTCATTACAATGAAGAATAGTATTGCCATTTCTCACTTCTGTCATTTCAACTGAGTATAAAAAGACAGTGATTTAAAACAAAGTATCAATAGATTATCTATCTTAGTTATGCTTGTAGAACAGGAATAAACTTTTTTAAAAATACATGCAAAATCGTATAACAATATATGAAAAAGTTATTTTTTGCATGCCAAAAGCACAAAAGCTTTATTTTTATTTGCTTTGTCTGTAGATCTCCTTTTCTCATGTCTCTGTCTCCTTGGCACAGGAACATTTTAGCATACAGTCATGGAATGCGGTACCTCGCTCCTATCCAAAGTTGAAAGAGAGAAGATATAGGAAGATAGGAAGATTAAAAGGAAACTACTCTGCAGGTGGGAAACTTAGAAAATCCAAAAATTATTTAAAACTTATAGACATGTGCTATAAATATTTTTCCCTGACCAAAAAATTAAAAATCTTTCAAATAACCACACATATTGTGGATGTTTTGGTATTTGCACTAATAAAGGCTAGAAAAACTATATGTGTTTTTCAGGACAAAGCTGAAATGTAAAGAACTGGGCAAAATATGAGGGTTTTCTTTTTAATTGTATAGAAAAGTTATTTGGCTATAGTTTTAAAACTGTATATTTCAACAAAATTATCCTTTTCTCTTCAGAAAGTGAAGCTGAAAATTTGCAAGCAGAAGCAGAACAACAAGGGTGCCAGGACTAGAATGGGTGTTTAAAAAGCTAATGTATAGATAACTCAGAAGGCAAATTTAAACTATGTGAGAAATAATAAAGTCTAAGTAAAAAACATACCAGTAATTTACAAAATGTTTTCTTTCATTACACTATAAAGTTTTACTTCATCATTTGATTTATAGAATAACTTTTGCTTTGCATCCAGACATGTAACTATATATATCCAAGTGCATCTGTGTGAACATACATAGATGTATTTTTAGGTGTATTTCTGCACAGAGATACATAAGAGTACACGTTTCTCTGCAAGCAGGGCCTCCCTGGATTGCTGCACCTGAGTAATATGCATACCAGGCCAATTTCTGACAAGTGACAAGAGTGTCAAAAATGAGCAGCAATGGGGAAAAAAAAGTGTCATAAAGAGGATAGAAGCTTTCTCTGTGATCCGAGGGACCATATATTGTTCTTTTTGATCTTACTTACACGAGTAATAAAGGTTGTGCAATTTCATGACAAGGCATTAATGTATTATAAGTAAAAAATGTATGCAAGGGAGCTTCATATTTAGCAAAACTCAAGTGCAAAGAAAGAAAATGCAGCTGGCATTGTATTTTGCAAATATAAAGGCAAATGCTTTTTACTTTGCAATGACTGTCCACATCAAATGCGTAGTTTAAATGAATTGCTGAATTAAAAATCAACTATTTGAGATTTTAATTTTCTTTTCAAAAACTTAAAAGAAGTTTCAGCAGGAGGGAATTATTAAATTTTTCATTGTATTCTAATTGGCAAATTTTCGTAAATCATTATTTTAAGTGATATACTAGTGGTTTTGGAAGACTAGCTTTCATGTGATGATAAGGATAGAAAATAAATTTGAAGAGTGCACATTAACTGTCCTTTGTTTCTATTGTCCCACGAACACTTTATTATAGTGTAAGCTATAGTACTAAAAAAAAGGTTTTATAATTTTATCACAATAACAAATCTTGCAAAGAGAATATGAATTTCATCCCTTGCTAAAAACAACTTTTGAATTGTATTAAAATGAAGAGATACCTTCTTTTAAGTCAAATGTGACTAGGCCTAGTCAAAACATGCTGCATAAATATCAACTGAACAGTACTTGTATGATATTTGTACACTGTAATTTTGATCATCAACGGCACTTTTTTTACTGGATTGTCATCTAACTTTTTTAATATTTACAATTAAAAATCATGTAAAACATGAGAAGAATAGCATTCTTTATTGCATTTTTGTCTTGTTTTCTGATAAGGAGTTCAAATTAAATGCCATCATTTTTTTACCATGAGAAATGTAAGGTGCTCAGCACATTTCAATCCTTTGAATCAGGTAGGGACCTTAATAACAGACATCAGTCTAGGAAAAGTAGAATGCTGCAGTAATTCAGGGACACTGGTACTCCATCATGAGAGCACACAGTCCTTTCACAACAATAGCTCAGCAGATGTGATAATTACACATTCAAAGTGGAGAAAATTATGACTGCATTTAATTTAGTTTTCACAGCTGATTCAGATTTTCAGAGCTGAAGATTATATGGTTTTGAGAGGAAAAAAAAGAATTTAGCAGTTATAATTCATCACAGCAATATAGTTACAAGCAAATGAAATATGCCAATATTTAACAACAGACAACATTTTTACTGGGCCACACAGGTCTAAACACAGGCAAGAGGGCAGAAATTTCAAAAGCTTTTCAGCACATCAAAGTAGAAATTATACTGAAGATTAGATCTGTATTCTGAAGGAGTTTCCAGAAGTCCTACATGATAATACAATTTCTTGATTTTAGAGATAGTGAAAATTAATTTCATGATAAACTTAATAACTTCTGCTTGTTGGTAGAAAC
>WEKY01000052.1:2204-38567 GCA_013390045.1 Picathartes gymnocephalus | reverse complement strand
ATTTATTTATTTTTATTTTTTAATCTGACCTCTCTTTATAATGTCTTTATGAAACTGTAGAAGGAGGGTTTAAAAAAACTTTTAAGTTTTCCACATTTTTCACGTCACACTGTTTGAATCAAAGGATTAAGGCACATAAAGTCCCAAAATCTTAAGTGATATGCAGATAGTATTTCGCTCATGTTGCTAGCAAAAGGGCTTTCATTTTGCTTATTCAGACTTCCCTCTTCCTTGAAGTAAGAGCTACATCCTTTCTAAATGGGCTAAAACAGGAAAAAATCTGGGAAGGGCTTTTGTTTAAGCAACAGTTAGATGCTGTATTTGAAGATCTTTCTATATTTAACAAGCAGGTTTCAAAGACATCTTGTGATTTTCTGGGGCATTTAAGTGTCTAGATCATCTCACCTCACTTAAAATTCTGCCTCAATGTTCTTCTTATTTAATAACTGAAAAGGGTAGAAAGAATACCTTTTCTGCTCATAGAAATGAGGAAAGCTTGGTCACTGCAAAGGAAAAGAAATGTTGTGCTCCTCAAATATATACATATATAATAATATCCATCATGATTCGTATGTTCCTGCAGAGATATACTGCAAGTAGAAATCCATATACTTAGCATTCAAAATTTTGATATTTTAATCCTCTTCTGTAAAGATTATTTTAGCACCCTCATCTTTCTGTGGGCAGGATGAAGTATTGCTGTTTGAGGTGAGGACCAACACAAGGTTCTGTGGAAGAGTGGATCAATGGAAATAAGCCATATTCCTTACATATCTGGAATGCCAGGTGTGCCCTTAAATAAATTTCCAGAGGCTGAATTCCCTTAGACCTTACAACTGGCACATACTGTAATGTTTCCTGAAGTATCCAGGCCAGAACTATCTAAATGACAAAAATCTTTGATAGATGTTTTATGTATAGAGCAAATGACTGACAAGTCAGTAAAGGATACAGTATTTATGCTTGTCTATATAGTAATTTTCTTCTAATGTTCTCAAATTTCCTTACTGTGCTCCTTGGGTGAACATGCAGTCACTAATAATATAATGTCTCTAGTTAAGGAATAATATTTAGGATAACAAAATTAGATATAATGATTTAATATTACTACTTGTGAAAGAAGGATTAATAGTACTCCTTCTAAGTATGACTTTTTTTTTGATTCTTCGTCTGCACAGGACTCAGTTAAAATACAGCTAAATTAACGTAATTTAAATTAAGAAAGCAACACAAAGACTTGGAATTAAGTTCAGAGGTATAACTAAAGTAATTTGAAAAAAAAATAGTGTGAACCATATTTGGATGTGTCTTGAATCATATTCACAGGCTGTCCAAACATGTAGGCTACCAGACATTAGTGTACATGGTCTTCAGATTTTATACAGTGCATTTTTTTCCTACTTGCCAGTATATAATATGATTAATTGCCTCTATATGTTATCACTTATTTAAGGTGTAAAATTAATTATTTTTCATATTACTAAAGAAATAAAAATTAATGTGTAAATTCTAGGAATCTAGATTTCTACAATTCCACTAATTGGGAATTAGATTGTAGTTACCATATAAATTTACATTCTGGTAAATAATTTTTGCTTAGGAAAAAAGAATTTACTAGTTGACTACCTTACTTGTCACTTATTCACTGTTTAATTGATATAGACACCAAAAAAAAAAAATGACTCATTCTTCCTTCCATCTTTTTAACTGACTGTAGAATTGTTGCACTATATAAACACCAAGACTTGTATAAAGCTTTGCCTAAGGGGCATCTCCTTGCTACTGCAGTAAAGAATACAGTTTTAGTAATAAAATATCAGTAAGTAAATCATTAGTATATTATAAAGTTATATATTTGTTTATATGATTAATAATGTTAATTCTGTTTCTGATCAGAAAACGTGCAGCTGATCTGGTCCTGATTCACACAGGCTCTTACTCTGGGAGTAAGATATTGGATATTTTGGATGTCTACCTATTGGTGTGCCATTATGAACTATTAAACTCAAAGGCAAATGAGAAGATGAGGAAATGTCAGGTTCCCACTGAACTCTGCTTGGGTTTTTGGGGTAAATATTACATCAGCTCCTCATTTCACTCCTTTATAACTATTTAACTTTCACAGTAAGTATAATAGTATCACAGAATCATAGAATGGTTTGGATTGGAAGGAGCCTTAAAGATCATCTTAAACAACATGGTTTCAACTTGCTCCCACTGTGGGCAGAGACACTTTCCACTAGAACAGGTTGCTCAAAGCCCCATCCAGCCTGGTCTTAAACAATTCCAGGGATGAGACATCCACAGCTTCCCTAGGCAACCTGTTCCGGTGCCTCACCACCACCACAGGAAATAATTTCTTCCTAATATTGAATCTAAAGCTGCCCTTTTGCAGTTTAAGGCTATTCCCCCTTGTCCTATCACTAAATGCCCTGGTAAATAGTCCCTCTCCATCTTTCTTTTAGCCCCCTTTAGGTGATGACAGCCTGCAGTAAGGCCTTTCTGGAGCTTTCTCTTCTCCAGGCTGAACAAATCCATATCTTATTCAGATATAGCCTTGATTTGTGTATGTGTTATTCCAACAGATGATGAAAAACCCCAAAGAATGTCTGTATTCCAGTATGGCTATGTCTGTCTTGATTTATTGTTTCATGGAAGTCTGTGAACAGAGTTGATGTAGCCCAGAGTATCCACACGCACACCATAATATATTGTGTTATCCCAGTTTTACTGTCGTGGAATACTCTTTGAGTGTCATCCCTCATGCTTTCTCTACCTTTTCCAAATACAACATCATGACTTGCATCAGACCTATATAAGAAACTCTGACTGTTGATTTCTGCTGTTTGTTTCAGTATTTTTATCATTCTCACAGTCAATATTCAATATATTTTAGGCAGGAAGTCAGTAGGAACTGGAGGATTCGATGGTGTATAATCAGGAAGAGAAAAATGACCATTCATCAATAAATCAGGAAAGTGACACCAGAAATTTAAAAAAAAAACCCCAAGCCTCAAACAAGCATATTTAGAAGACTCATCAAACTACTGAAACACCTGTAATGAAGTTCACATCTGTCACCCCCACAGAGTTTTGGGTGTACCCAAAAATAGCACCCACACGAAGTCTGATCCCTTCCAGAATGGGAAAGAATTCTTCAACATCCCTTGTTGTTGTTCAAGAGTAGCAAACCATTCTTTTCTGACAGGTATACTTCTGATATAGATTAAAAAGTCAGGAATCATAGTAAGGAGAGCAAGTGCTTGCTTGCTTAGAAGTCTTCTTAAGATGAATGTCGGGGAATTTTGATCAGGATGGTAAGGTTTCTGCCTGTTGCTATGACAACAAAAAAAGAATCTAACCGATCAAAACAGGGTTGTGTAAGAGAAAGTAAGAGTCTAAAGGCCATAATTTCCACTGAAAAACATGTTAGTCATATTTCAGCACAGCTCTGTGCTTTGCAGACTAGTCCACTGAGAATGCAAAAGCGTTTCACACACATTGGGCTGTTTGAACATTTTGTGTGGTCTTTTTCTGGCAGACTTTCCATATAACAATGAAACAGGTATTTTGGGTACAGCTATTAGTTATCCTTTGTACTCACGTCAGGAAGCATGGACTCATTTGATGTCCTGCATTTGCTATAGTCACGATCTGTAAACAAAAAAGTGTGTGTTCCTGAAAATACAGATAGATATTCTTAAGCCATATCTGTCTGTATCGTGCGGTAAGTAAGAACAGGATCTACAGCTTTGTACAAATCCGTGACAATGATGCTAAATACGCTGTTATGAGTTGCTCTGGCACAGAATGAAAAGGACTTGTGTGAGCAGCTCTTCTTTGCAAAGTCTTCAGTCTGGTGGATGCTCATATGCCCAAAAGTACATTCAATCACATCTATCTCCCTTGCCGTTGCCTCCCCGCCTTTCCCTGCACTTCCGTACTCTGGAAGTAGATTCAGATTCCTCTGCATCAGCTCCAGAGCTTTCTGTAATGGTGTTGATGAGATAACTAGGCTCTTGGGACTGAGATAATTGTGGCAGGCCTTTCTTATTGCCAGTAGTTGGCTTCTGATCATCTGTCCACTAGAGGACCAGCCACACAAACTTCCTCTCTTGCTGAAGGGTGCATGCTTTCAAAATGCCAAAGGATCAGAGGAGTAATTTTCACCTAGAACAAGGAGAGTGCATCTGAAGCTGCAAAAACCAGTGGCAATAATCTTCAAAAATTTTAATCAAATGGTGGGATCATATTACTTCAGCAATACAGCTCAATGTATGTAGGGAAATCTGGTTAATGGGACACTATGTGATTGCTTTTGAAAGTAACAGGGGCAGGGAGGTTTAACTATTACTGTTTGTATTTACGGGTAGCAGTAGGCAGCATTTTGCAGTTATCTGTGTTAGCATTTTTGCTCAGTTTTTTGTGTTCACATCGTGACTTTTCAATACCTAAAAGAAAGCACTTTACGCAATGGCAGAAACATTTGTGATCTGTGGTTATAAGCAGATTATAGAGCACATAGGCATGCTTGTGTGATGATAAATATATTGGGGAATTAAATGACAAAGCCATGTTTTTAGACTTCCATTTTTAAAATTCAAAACACAGTAACATTGTTCTTCTGCATAAGTACAATAAATAAACATTGATTAACAATGTTGTCCTTGATGTGATTGACTGGAGATTACCCAAAGCTTAGTATTTAACTCTACCTAAACTTGAAAAACTACAAAGAATTTCATCAGGGAACCCATTTTAACTTCTTTGTACATTCTTTAGCGCCATTGGGAGTAGAAAGGAAGAGTGTTAAAGTTAACCCTTCCCTTACCAGTTGTCTTTTAGAGTCACTCCTTCATTACTAATTTGTATACCAAAAATGATGTTTGATTTTTTTCGACATGAGTGAGTATTGACTTAATTATGCATAGAAGAAGAAATACTTTCTCAGGCAATTTACCTTCTTATGTAAGATTAACTATATGACTTTAAAACAAAAATTAATCAAAACTCAGTGTGAGTCTTGATCTGAACTAATGAAGCAGCTCATGAGTTTCTAACAATAAGACTTCATGGCACTTTGATATTTCTGCTGCTCTGTTAGTTTATTTCACATGTTAATTACAGATGTCTAAAACTATTTCAGAACAAACAGCAATGCATTATGCAGAAATGTTATCCTTCTCAATATTCTGCAGAAAGCCAGATACTAAGGCTCTCCATAAATGCTTGTTTATTTGGAAGGGAAGGAAGGATAAAATATGTGCAATGTCACTTCTGTGGATACATGTTTATAGGTATCCCATGCCTTTCAAACACTCATTACTCCCTAGATCACCTCCTCTTTTTGTCTCCACTGTTCATTTTCTTTCAGTTCATATTCTTGCAGGGCCACATGGACTAGGGACATCTCCCCTGATGCAGTGATATTTTTATTTGTTAGTTTGAGTTTTTTAATATACCTCTGTGAGTAATGAACCCCCAAAAAACCACATGGGGTTAAGCTTTTAGTATGAGAATTTTTTAACATGTTAATAAGACTAAGGTCAGTACCAGAGTTATGCTTTTTTATATTAAGACCTATATTTAATACCTTATAGAAAGCTGTGTATAGTTAATTTGCTATACTGCAGTCAAGTGCTTCAGATGTAATCTGTGTGGGAATGAATTCATTGTGAGTAAAGTAAAGTAAAGAGAGTTTTATCAAGCAGAAAATACTGTAGATGCATCTGAGAAAACCCAGGGACTAGTTCTAATTCATTATTTATAATTTAGAGGTATGTCTGGATTCAGAGATTATCATTGTAACCACAGTCACATAAACATTCTTTGCACACCTGAGGGAATACCATGCCTAGAAAATAAACAAAACAGAGGTTTTTAATAGCAGGTTGTTTATTCTATGTAAACAAAACTAAACAAACCCAGAAAAAAGAGTTAGAAACCTCTCATGTGTTAGCATTAATATAATTACCTGTGCTTCTTTCATGACTGTTTACTAATTCTATGCATTGATAGCTAAACTTTTTTGTGTCACATGCAGCCTTTCACACATTTGTGTACCCAGAGCCTGATATAACCTCATTTCCTACTTTTCTCTTCTTCATTAGTCATCCCCTCTGGACTGTTGTTATCATCTGTTTTCCTTCTGCTGCTATTACTTTACCAACAGACTATCTGTATCATGACATTGCCTTTGATCTTGCCCATATCATGTGAATAGTATAGCTATATAATATTCCATGGAATTGTGCAATTTGTTTACCATTCTTTGATATTTTTTCTTGTGTCTGAACCAGTGGAAATATTAGCACTGATTTCAAAACCAAGATCCTTGAGGTTGCTCTTTTAAACCCTCCAAAACAGAGATAATAAAATATTCTGCTTTCACTGTAATTTTCATAACTTATTTGGAAGTACTATTAAGTAGTATCATTAAAAATAGAAAGGTCACAGTGGCACTTCACAGTAAGTGAACTAATTCTTAGTCCTACTGACTATTTTTACTGTACAGACTGGATATGCATTTGGAGTATTGCACTGGTTTGAATAACTCTCTGTTCAGTTTCTCTGTTCTAAGTATTACTAAATAATTTTCTTAGCCTAGTGGGAATAAAGAAACGTATTTCCTGATGGCTGTGAATTCTCCTCAAAATTATTTTGTTTCTATCCCATATTTTCTCAGGTCTGCACTGGCTTCCCATTACTGATGAGACTTTGAAGTGAACTCAGGGAATTCCTTCATTGTTCCAATAAACAGTTCCTTAGGATTGCTTCATTACTGGAGTGCTGGTAGCCATTCTTTTGGATCTTTCCAATCCTCTATGCTTAAGGTGCAACTTTGCTGTAAAGTACATTTTACCTGAACGTTAAGCTACATTTGTAAGGAGGATTGGAAAACAAGTTTATCCTATAATAGACCTAGAGTATTAATAGAATGGAGGAGAAGAAATTCTGGGAGTGAATCTGTCTTCTAAAAAGTCGCAAAGCCATTTTTATGTGAATGACCCTCTTGAATTGCATTTCTAACATGTCATCACGGACCAAGGTTGCTAGAACCTGGATGAGGAGTTAAGCATCTGTGTAAGTTATAGGAAATGTTATTCCACCTGTCTACTCAGCAGTTAGTTTCACTGCTGAGTTGAATGAAATAAAAAAACCTTCTGGGGAAACTGGGACCTATGCAGAAATGTGGGAGGCATGTGTATTAGGGTATTTGTTTTCTGTGAGTAAAGGTTAAAGAGTCAATCTCCTTTTTTAATTGTTTTTATTTCTGAGCCAGGGCTGGCCTTCCTATTGCTTATGAGCAGCACTGTTACTTGTTCCAAAGCAAATCTTTGGGATGAAGACAAGGAAGGAAAAAACAAATCATGAGTATATTAAATTCAGTTGAGCAAGTGTCAAATGGCAAGGGTTATGTGCACTTTTTCTGTGTTTTTATGCAGGCATATCATGATTTGCTTGTTCACTGAAAGTTTTACATCTTCTGCTTGAAAGAGAACACCAGTATTGTCTTGTCTCTTGGCCAGTATTTGAGCAGGAACTACAAGAGCAGAGGGTCTTGTGAAAAATCAGACTGGATACTTTGGTTCTTGTGAACATTCTCCACTTTGCTGATGGAGTGGTGAAACAAGAAGGTAGCAGCAAACATCTGCAGAGTTCCTCCGTGTTGAGAGTCACAGGTACACTGACTCCACAGCCCAGCTTGCCCAGCTTGAGGGCATAATGGAGTGTGTTCTTTGGAAAGTGTCTTAGTGTACATCTGCGTCTAGACTGCCTGAAACTACATCAGTGGATGTTGACTAGACTTGACATTCTCTCCAGATGAGCACTCCCATGATGTCCAATTATAGTCTCAGACTCTGAGCCAGAGGGGGCGATAAGGGAATTTGGCCTGGAGAATGCCTTTGAGGGTGAATATAAACTATCTGAGACAACGAGTGTTAAGCATACCAATGCTAAAACTGGTTTCATCCTTTTTTGTTTTTCAATTTGTATCAAGGAAAACATGATGAGTGACATTAAATATAGTAGAACACAATTTACCTGGAAAACCTAAAGTAAATCCTTCATCAAATTGCTTTTAAAATACCTGTTTCTGCTCATTAATGGCTGAGAGACGAATTCAGTTAGATGCATTTTTTAATTTGATGTCTCTGAAAGGTATTGTCTGTGTGCAACTCTGAGGACTAAATGTTTGTTTTGTGCTCAACAGTTTTTTGTCCCTTAATTTCTCAAATTTTGTTTATTTGAATGTGAAAGGTAATTTCCTTTTCCCTTTCAGTTTTACTGTTGAATTTCCTGTCATTTAGTATTAGTCAAAGCCATTCAATAGCTTTGAATATTATGTAGAAATAGCAGGATAAAGAAAACAAAGACTGTTCTATTCTGCTGAACTGTTAATCTTTTACTTCAAAACAAATAAACTCCCACAGAACAAAACAACCCCCAGGTCACTCAGACCTTAAATATATTAGTCCATTATTTCTGCCTTTATCTTACCCCCTTTTGCTTTTAATGAGAATTCATCTTTTCAAATAAACTAAACTGGGAATACTCTGGGAATAAAACTGGGTTAAATGTGGGATTTTTTGGTGTTATTCTGGTGCTTTAAGAAATTCCATTAAGAAAAAAAAAAAGAGAATTTTGTAATTTAATACCCATGACCCTCAGCAAGACAATTTCTGAATTAATAAACTTCATTTTGTATCCTTGCTGATCAATCATAATGTATTGAAGAGGAGACCCAAATTTATGATCAGTTTTCAAATATCCCCTTAAAGCACTTTAGTTTCTCAGGAGGATATATAACTTAATACCTTTATTCAGATTTGCACATACATCAGGGGAAAGTAGACAAATCTGTGTGTGTTATCTGTAATAAATGCTTTTCTGTTTTGAAGAAACAAAACTGGAGCTTTCACAGATTTAAAATTATGTATTAAAATTTATTACACTTTAGAGAGTTATGATCCCAAGAGGAAGTAAAGATGGTCATCAGGCAGGGTTAAATTTAACAGAAAAATTAAAAAAAATAGGCAGAACTCGATCTTGCACAATTTAGCAAGGTGAATTGACATGGCACTATTGTATAGAGTTTCATGGCCTCAAAGACCTGAAATGTAATAAGACAGTGACATTAAGAACAGAGTTTAAATCTGTGTTTTTCTGTTAGCATGAGTTAAATCACTAACTCTATGGAAGATAATTAATTAGAGTCTGATTCCTTTAGTGAAAGGCCTTTATTTTAAGTTCTTATTTAGCGAGGTGGGATTAGAGGAAAATGTGAGCTTTATTCTGCCTGTATACTAATCTTCTTCAGAGACAATGGTTTCTACATTTTAAATATTTTTTTAAAGGTTTAGGTAGAAAAACAAAATAGTTTTGAGTGGAGAGAGAAAGTGTGGAAATATAGACCATTGAATATCTTATAAGACCCATCAGATTCTTTAATTACATTGGATGAATATAAATGAACATCACAAAGCAGTTGAATGCTATGAAACTGTATATATAATTTATGGAAATATAATAAAAATATACAGGGTACAGATGAAATGACAAATTGGTAAAAGTATATCAAACCACTTAATATTTTTACAAAATATCTATAAATGCAATCTATATAAATTGATGATAAAAGACTAACTCTGAATTTTGAAAATACAGAGTTATTATTTGAAATCTTCACACTAGGATTTCTAAAACTGGCTTTTTCTGGAATGAGTACCTTTATGTGGCCATTACACTGATTTTCTCAATTATTTTGATGCAACAGAACTAAAAGTTTCTGAGTGAAAAGCAGCATGGTCCATAATTTTTCATGGAGGAAGAAAATGCAGTATAGTTTGTGTTTTTTAAAAGATCCCACACATTTAGTATGATGACTATTATTGATTCAGAAGCTCAGAACTTTTCAGGTTCTTGCTCTACAAGAGTAATGTTTTCTGTTTATATATAGATTTGTCTAAATCTAGAACAAAAACTTAGCATTACACCTAAATTAAAACTTTTTTCATTATCACAGTTTTTCTAAGTTAGTTATTGAACTAGTATATTATAATACTACTCTACTACAATATACTTTTAGTACTAGTATATTATATAAATTTTCCGTATTACTGAACCCAACTTTTACCTGCAGTCTGAATGAACTGAGGTGTAAACCTTGAGTGGTTGTGTTTCATGTTCTTGTCCCAAGAGAAAGGTAACTGTGGGTGGTGTGTGAAATCAAAGAAAGTGACACACACTGTTGTTTTTCTCTTGAGTATTTGCCAGGTATATTGTTGGTTTTGTCACTTTAGAGTGTGTTAAAGTTTTTTATAATTGCTCAGCTATTGAAAATGCTTTGAATTGCTTCATTTTAATCATAATCCAAAATATGTGAAGACTGATTTTTACACATATACTCACAAACACAAAGACATATTTCTGCCTTTACTGAATAGGAAAATCAAGAAAATGTGAAAAAAAAAAAAGAAGTTCTTAGAAAAAAAAGCTTAAAAATAATAAGGAGGAATACATATGACATGTAGTCACTTTCTCTCTCTCTGGTTGTATACTAGGGAAGAGTTGCAAAGAATAAGAGCCTGAATGTTAAAATACTCAGCTAAGCTCCCCAACAAGCACAAAATTGGAAATCCATGCAAAAGCTATCTGATGACAAAGACACTGAACTTTAAATGTCCAAGACCACATCCAATACCTATGAAAATTGCCCATTTACAGGAAATGCATTTAAATTGGCTTTGTCCATGCCAAATACAGGGAAATGATAACTGAAGGAGCATAATTATGTTAAAATGATTCAAGAAGGGTGACAGTCTGTCATGAAGCCTAATCGGTACCTTGGCTGTATCTACGGGCACAGAATGGTCAGGAACAATCTACTGAACTGCTAGTCCTCAATTATCATCATCTTTGACTTGTTGCCTAAGTACATGCAGTATTCCAGGGCCAGTGCTTATGCAATCTGGATTCCTGTGTGACTAACCATCCTTGAGAACACTGAAATACAATTTTTACTGTCTTTTCTCTTCCTCTTATACAATTTTAGTAGTTAAGCAATACAAAAAATTTTGCCCCAGGATGATCTGATCCATCCTCCACTACTATTTTAGGTTGCTAGATTTTTCATTTCACACTTTTATTTCATTTATGATTTGCAGTATTACGTCAAAAGAAATACTTAGTTTTTTAGCTGCCATGGAGGCATGTGATTATGTATTCTTGGGGCAAGTCTAATTTATATAAACCCTTATTCTAATCAGTGTTGTAAAAATACAGACCTGAATTGTATTATTAGGCTTTGTGGATGTGTACTATACATTATACAGTATTTACTTTAATGGCTGTAATAAATCTTTTCCCACCACTTCAATAGTATTCTCCTTCCAATACATTTTTAAAATGATTTCTTGTCGAGTTTCCCTGATAGCTTGTTTTTATTTCCATAGGATACAATTTCAATATTGTCATATTATATCTTTTAAAAGAAAAATTTATTCAAGAAAATATTCTACACGTTATCCTTTTTTTTCTTTGAGTTTAATGTGGAGCTAGAATAATAGCACTCTGCTACACTTTTATTTTTGCTCCCAGTATCATGTGTTTTACTCACGTGAACAGTTTAAATTGCCAATTTCTCTTATTTCCCTATATCCATTCAGAGTATTTGGTTTTACATCCTGTAGTATAAATTCTCATTTCATCAGTCAAGCTGACATTTTAGGGCCCAAGTATTTCTGATGTTTCATTATAAGTCTTATAATAACAACAGGAACAGTCAGAAGTCCCTGATTACTCTTTTGGTCAATAAGTGTATTATTTCTGTTCTTAGCATCCTTCCTTCCAATATATTGGTAGGGGACTGACTTTTGTTGTAGTTTCATTTATCTCCCTCTACATATTAAAGTTGTATAGGATTCATATAAGTCACTTTCTGAGTCTTCTCCTCAGTTCTTTTTCTTTACAGCTTCTCTTATCATCAGCACCAGCCTCAAACCCCAAAGAGACACAGTATCAACTGCTCTCAGAGAGTACATCCTTTAGTTCTGTGTCTCTCCAGATATGTGTGTAATTTAAATAACACCTGTCTAGGACTTATCTGTTGATTTCATTATCTTGTTCCCTTTACTGTCTTCCCTGGAGGATCAAGTGAATGCAACTGAAAATCATCTGAGCCATCATTTTGCTGAGGTGTTCAGTTGTGCTTCATCTGCTGCATTTGGGGAATCCTAAAGTGTCATTTGTTGTGGTTTGAAGAAAGATTANGGGTGTTTTCTCTCCTCAGAATCCTTTCCCACCTAATTTCTGTAGTTCAGATCTTTGCCTCTGGTTTGCAGCACAATCTTGTAGTCTCTAGATCCTCTGTAATAACAGGTGGTTTATTCTCCTGAGCAAAGAGCACTGAGTCACACAGTATCCTCTTGGCATCGGTATGCTGCTTCTCGAGTCATCTACTGCTCTTCAGTCTTCAAAACTCTTGTCAAACCTCTAAATAAGCTAATGGGATTGTAAAGAAAAAGTGTTTTTCAGAAACATAATATTATCTAATAAGTTGCAATTAACCAACTGTGAGATCTAATTAAGTGTAAAAAAGATCATAAATACTTAATACATTCCATCAGGTAAACCATACAACTGTTTAAAATATTGCAACAAAGCAAAATTTTTTTTAGTGGAAAAAATGAAAAATCCTGTGGGTTTTTTTTCAGGATTCTTAATAATGGAAAAAGCAAAACTGTGTCTCTGGAATGTTGCTTAGGTGATTACAGCAGGACATGATCTATCACAATAACAAGCCTAAGTATAGAGGAGTTTTATGCTTAATGACTGTATTTCTCACGTTTCTAATTCAGGTTCAGGTAGAAAAATTATAAGGAGGAAATGCTATGGCACTGCTGACGTGGAGAGTATATGCTTATTTGAGCATATGCTAAATCTGTCAGGGTTAAGAATCATTTCAGAAAGAACAATTTTTTCTATGTTTTTTAGAAAGCTACTCCAATCATTGCTCATCCTTCACACTCTGAAATGCTATTCATTGTGAAATACATTCCTAAGCAAATTCAGATCTGCATAACAGACAATACTTCCCTGTGGAATATGTAGCTATGTAAAATATGTCATGAATTAAAAATTGCGTTTTTTTAAGAGTATAAGGTAGAAAAAGAGATTTATTCCTCATTATGAAAAATGCATTCAGTGTTAGGGAATCCAAAATGCTTTATCTGAAAAATCAGAGAGAACTTTGATAAGTCCTCTGGACAGCAGGGAAGACAGACTGTGTGAGAGGTGTAAGAGCCTCTGTAACTGTGTCTGCCTGAAAACCTGTTTATGTACAACACCCACACAGTGCCTGTGAATATGAGGGTTTGGCCAACAGAGGAATTAAGGTCTGATATTTCTCACAGTGATATGTGGGATGTCTCGAAAAATGAACTCCAGTAAACTGAAATAACAGTTTAATAGAATTTTCCATCTCTTTCCCTTATTTCTTCTCAATGTAAGAATAATTAGCTATAGTGAGGAAAATACAAAAAAAAGGTTGTTGTTTTGCAATTTGTTCTTGTGGATGAGTTTACAAATATATTTTATGCACAGAAGTTATTTTTAGGAAGCATGAGTCCATCTTCCTGTAGCTCAACACCACATTGTAGCATTATAGTGTTATATTATATATACATTTTTCATCGGTAGTGTAGTAGCCTTTCAAGTTAATATATTAAATCCGTAAAGAGAACACAATTTTTTGAATTTAAAGAGAACACAATAGTTCAAATAATATTTAAAGTAGTAAACTATTTACCAAAACAAACCTGTAGTTAAAAAGCATAGCTACATTTTCTTGGATTTAAATGATTTATGTATATAAGACTTATTCTCTTTCACACGCTGCAGTTTGAGGGTCCATCTTTGTTCCAAAGAGGTATGTTAAGCCAATAGCGGAAGAAATGGATGATTAAAAAGACTGTGAAATATAGTTATTAGACTGTTGAGATTTTCCAAGATTTGGAGCTACAAGATATAAAATAAACCACATAAAAGACTAATGGCAAAGGTCCCTTTCTGACTTGGTTGCGCTTTATTGATTTTTTGAACTCAAAACTTTCTGAATGTGATGGTTTCGAGATATTGAATGCACTTGAGACAGGACAATAAGGGCCTGGCTTGAAACTATACATCATTCTGATTTTTTATTGTGGTACTGTCTCTTCTGTACTCAAAAGCTTAGTGTACAAAGTGGGATAGAAATACTAAGACATTGGAAAATTAATAGGCTGTTCAAATCCATCAGGTTCCACAGGTCTTATGTAGCAGGTGAAGGAAGAGAAATATGGATAGTACTTTGTTCTACTCTTGCAAGGAACATTGTGAATCTATATTTAGGCTGACAGCAAACATCATTGTATAACAAGCCAGAGAAAAAGAATGATTTTTAACAGTGTTTACTTATGTATTTTCATAAATAAGAAACAGAACAAATAAAAGTATTTTTAATTTTCCCTACAGACATACATTAATAAAGATAGAATATTTGTTCTATCATTATGAGGGAGCTGATTCTTCACACAAGAGATCAGACTATGTTATTTATGGAATATCTAGGGGATTGCTAAAATATAATTAAGTTTTATAAAACCAGTTACTGATGGATTATGTTGTCTATACTTTACCTACTATAGCATCTCTGCTCTTATGAAGGCACTTTAGGTGTCAGTAGAGATGGCTGAAAGATCTTTTCAACGTATTCAAAATTTTGTTACACCTCCCATAATCTGTACTGGACAATACAGTAATCTCCTTGTAAAGTAACTGTATAACAGGGTACTACTACCAGGAAATTCTAGATGTGTAAAAAATATTTTCCTTTTAAAATCTAAATCTTATTAAATTTACTACTGGCACAGGGATTTACTGTGATCTATGTCTGACCTTTCCTTGGTACTATAAATGATGTATTAATCATCCTAACAGTATACATCTTCTTCAGTTAATGCACATATGAACAGCTGTGCCAAGTAACTCCTAATGGCTATTGAACTGTCAGACTTTATCCAACTTAATGCATGTCTAAGGAAATTGGAATGGAGGCAATGTTTGTAAGCACTTCAGCATATTAGAGCAGTAACTTTACCTCAAAATATTATAGCTTTGAAATGTCAAGAGAACATGAGATTGTCAAGATTAGGGTGTTTAATCTAATTTTATTCCTACTGAAAATTTAACTTCTTTATTAGAGGTTTTTATGATACCTGATGAGATGCATCCCGGAGTTCCAAGGGAATTGGCTTGATGTAGTTGAAAATAAACTCTCCATGTGTGAAAGACTGGAGAAAATTTTTCCTGTCTTAAAACAACAAAAGTTTGTCGGGGTGTGTGTGTGTGAGTGGGTGGGTGGCAGGGCATGTTCTGTGAAAAGCGGGATGTGCACTGCTCCACCCTCCTCCCTCACCCCTGGAACCTCCATTCCAGCCCAGAGTGTCTGTCAGTCACTGGCATACCTGAATCTCCAGCTGGGTGAGAGGGCCCCAGGGGGTGGGATCACGCTGGAACTCAAGCAGTGATTACCATTACAAGATTTGTTGTTTAACTTTCTGAGAACATCATGTTTTTCCTGTGAAGCCTGCCTTACAAAATAAAAAAACCTAAGCCCCTTTTGGAAGTTCACCGAGTGAGTCTGGGGCTTTACACCATGACATCTTGAAAAGTCATGGCAATAGGTGAAAGTGCCAGGTAACTAGAAAAAGCAAAAACTTGCACCAATTGTTAAGAGGTTTAGAAAGGAGGATGATTGAAACTACTGGCCTTCTAAGAAAGAGGGGGAGAGACATATTAGTAAGGCCTGTAGTGACAGGATAAGGGGTAATGGTTTTAAGCTGAAATTCAGACTAGATATAAGGAAGAAGATTTCACAATAAAGGTGGTGAATTACTGGAAAAGGTTGCCCAGAGAAGTGGTAGATGTCCCATCCTTGGAAACATTCAAGGTAAGGCTAGATGTGACTCTGAGCAACCTGGTGTAGTTGAAGATGACCATGCTCATTGCAGAGGGGTTGCATGAGTTCAGTTTTGAGGTCACTTCCAACTCAAATTATTCTATGAGTATTTAATGTTATGATTCTATTACTTTCATAACAACTCCTGTACCCTAGCTGTGGGTTGCAAATAGGCCGCAGACACATTGGCTCTCTGAATATCTTCCTCACGGCGTATCGTAGAGATATTCTGACCTACCAAAAACTTTTGGTCAGATCTTCTCTTAATCATGTTTGAATACCTTTTATTCTGCACGTGTTCAATTTCTTAGTGATTTAATATGTTTATTTGTTGCGGCGGGTTTCTTCAAGTTCAATGTAGTTGTGGTTTGTTTCATGTACCCCAGTTCATGAATGGTTCCTCCCTTGTTAGACACTCCCCTGGTCGATCAAGTTGCTCCCTCTCTTTTCTGTCAATTGCCCCAGTTACCCTACCTCCCCTTCCAGAAAGTTCCCTGTTCTTCGGTTCCCTATTGGTTCATGTCATTGTAGACCCTCCTTCCTGTTTCCCCATTGATCCCAGTTACTGCCCATAGTTTGCTAACTCCTCCTCTGTGTTAACCTTCAATGTAAACCCCACCCCTGGGAATGCCGGTATAAAAGCTCGTGTCACCAGCATTACGCAGGTCATATCGAGCTGTCCTCATCCGAGGCACTCCTTGTGACCAGGCTCCTGGGGTGAAGACCCTTCAATAAACCTCTTTATTGGATTAACTTCATCCCCTTTTACTCTTTGCTTCCACCTCGCCTTCCACCCTTCGCATTCTGCCCGTGATCGGGACTGCGCTTCATCGGGCGAGGCCCTTTGAAGAGACGCTCTCCCTTGACGCAGCTCTACTCGTGCCGGGCCGACGACCAGCGGCGTCATTTATTAGCATAATTAATGCCTTTGTGCATTTTTTTTATGTCAATCACAGGGTTAAAAACGCGGAAGCTGCTAGGGCAAACCCAATGGATTTTGACACCTCTGGATCACACCATCTGTTATTATTATAGGCTGAAGAGATAAGTACAGACTTCCTCCTTCTGACAGAGTTTATTACAGTCAGTTTTATGACAATTTCATCCAAATGGTCAGTTTGGTTACAGAGTACAGCTGTAGAAATTTTTTAACCAAAACAAAGGTTAATTTCTGTTTTAAACAAGATGTATTATATAAAAAAGAACAATCCCACTCTTTAGATAAAGGTAGTGCATGACACAAATATAAATTATCTTGTCTTCAAAAAAAGCTATTCAACAGAATCACAGAATCAATCACAGCATAGTAGAAGCTGGAAAGGATTTCTCCAAATCATCTAATTCCACCCACTGCTCAAGCAGGGACAGCTAAAACTGGTTGCCCAGAATCACATGCAGTGAGATTTTTAATATCTTCAGTGAAGTAGACTACTCAGCCTCTCTGGGCAACCCATTTCAGTGTTTGATGACACTCACATAGAATAATAACACAAAGATAACTGCATTTAGGTAGGGAGTTGGAAGGACCTCAATGGTTGTCTGGTTCCAGCTCCCTTGCCGTGAGCAGCGTTTCTAAAAGAAAATCATCCTAACATTAAAATCAAGCTAGTGGATTCAAAAATTCAAGTATTTTGGTTTTGGTAAGATACTAAGTGAATAACCTTCTTAAGATCACAGTACAAAAATACTAATAAAGCATTTTGTATTTGCAAAATATAGAGGAAAAAGGCAAGCCTCTATTTAGATAGCCTTTTTAATTTAGAGGATTTATTGAGGACTTTGTATCTACTTAGGATTAAATGAGATATTGTACTAAATAAATTTAACGTAGTGCTGAATATATACTTATATATCATGTTTCTTGCTAAGCATTGGAAGCTATAAGACCAAAGATAAATATCTAATGAGCCCATTCAATTTCAGACTGTATGAATTTGTAGGCCCAAACTTGTTTTTTTCTAGCATAAATTGTGCCTTATCCTCTAAAACTCTGATGTACAGAAAAAACTAACATATGGTAAATACAAAAATACTGATGGTAACTTTTTTGGTTTGCATAAGAAATATGAGATAAAAATGAGTGTCTTTACTGAATTAGCATCTTGATGTCTACAAAATCAAATAGCTAATTAGCCAACAATGGGAGACATCAGTGGTTAATATAGATCAATGCACATGTTCTGATTTGCAATTGGAATTGGAGTTAAAAGATACAAGCTAATAGATTTGGATTTGTCTTAATTAAAAAAATTCAAATAAGAACAAAAATTTTATAGACATCCTGATATGTCTTAAGAACTAGGTATGGACATGACTTTTGATCATACAAACTGCTGATTAATAACACTATTTTTGGGTAATCAAGATACTGGTTTCCTGGATATGTTCTATCAAAAAAATCTGTTTCTCCAATAATTTGATTTAGAATCATAGGATCATAGAAGGAGTTGGGTTGGAAGGAACCTTTAAAGCTCGTCCAGGCCACCCAACCTGCAATGAGCAGGGTCATCTTCATCTCAGTCAGATAGCTCAGAGCCTTGTACAATCTATTTCCAGGGGTGGAGAATCTGCCACCTCTCTGGCCCACCTGTGCCAGGGTTTCAGCATCCTAATAATAAAAATTTTTTTCCTCATATTGTCTGAGTCAACACTCTTTTAGTTTAGAATCACTGCTGTTTGTCCTATCATTATTAAAAATTCTGTTCCCATCTTTCTTATACAACCCTCCTAAGTACTGAAATTCTCCTATAAGATCTCCCCAGAGACTTCTCTTCTCCAGACTGAACAAGCCCAACTCTCAGGGTTTCTTTACAGGAGAGATGTTTCAGCCCCCTAACCTGTTTTGTGTCCTCCTCGACGCACTTCAACAGGTCTATGTCTTTCTTTTACTGAGTTCATAAGCAATATAAAGACTTAGATTTGGAGTTTATTTGGCTCAGAACATTTTTCCAGTCAAAGTTGCTGTATTGTAATTCAAAAATTTGACAAGATTGACACAGCAGTCTATTGATAAGATTACAGAATTAGAGCTCTAAGTAAGGACAATTAAAGAAAATTGTTTATGGATATTCATGAACAGGAAAAGAGCACTGAGCTTATAGCAATATGTTGCATTTTGTAGCAGTTGAAAAGTTTCAGTATTGCTTATTAAGAAGCAAGTTTATTTAAGCAAGATATTTTGTTCATAACTCGGATAAAGTAAGTCTTCATACTGTGATAACTTGTTAACTAGTACTATCAAATGAAGCACAACACTCAGAAATATACTTGCTGACTACACAGTTTGTATGACAGTGCTTAGCATGCTTTCATCCAGAAAGTTTGTTCTAAAAAGATCTCGTTACCTGTTTGCACATCTGTTTCCTCTTAAAATATTTATTCTGCAGTAATGCAAATTTACTTGACAACTTAGATGACTTACAATATTCTGATACCTTTTTCAGTGACCAAAAAAAAAAAAAAAAAGTCTTTTCTAGTCTAGGAACTGGCTGACTGAGCTGCAGGTTTGTATCCCAGTGATTCTTAACAACACAGTTGAGACAAGTCGTATGTTCAAGGGCTGGCATTATTCTTCCTGACATCTTGCAGTAACACCTACTGAAAAAAAATTACATTATGTGGTTGATCTTGTGAAAACTAAATATTTTATTTCATAAACAGTAGGAATACAAAAAAAGTATTACAGAAAGTAAAACTCATCATGACTCTTCATAGTCAATTGTAATAATTTTTACCCAAGGCCTCAGACTTTCTTTTGGGGATCGAACCATATTCTTCTTGAATATGGATTAACACAGTTGATGAAATATTCAAAATTACTGTATATGTTGGTGTTGTGTTATTCAGGAAAAGTAATTAATACACTGTGGAAAAATGCATAAATAGTAACATTATAAGAGAGAGGACATCAGTTTGAAAGATTCTGTGGCACATTGTCAAGTAATCTATGTGTAACATTGAGCTGGTTAAAATGTTTTTACTTCATCCTGTTCTGTGGAGTCATTTTGAGTGCTACATGTGCAGAAAGACAGAAAAATGCAGCTGGAGCTAGGGAATATGGAATTTTCTTAAAGTCTTGGCATTTCAAACATGCTTGTAGCTTTTAACTACAAGAGGAACCTGGGTATATCTTGAGTACTTACAGTAGCTAATTTTACAGTAGGATTGACAAAGCAACTCCTATAACTTGAAACACACAACACTACAGTAGATATGAATGCTGGTTTCAATTTTCTTTGAAATAATTCAAAATATAAAAATGTACAATAATCAAAGTTAGAAAACAACAGGTGTATATCTAGAAGATTTTTTTATCTATTTGAAGAGTCTCTAAAAATGCTGAGTGATTAAAAAGCTGTGGAAATATTTTATTTAATATAAAGAATAATGATAATTTATTAATTATTTAATATTATGTGGGGTTAATACAACTTTGCCTGCTGATTTATTATTAGATTTTTTCCCATCACTACAACATCCAGAAACCTGATTAGTTTCATAATGCTGTTTGTTTCTTCAATGATTTAGGCATCTAGGTGATCACAATTTTCATTACAGAAGTGGTCTGTTGGGATACGTGAAAAAGACAATTAGTACAATGAATAAGCTCAACATGCCCTCAGTATGTACAAATAAACTGCACATAAAATTTCAACCTTCTCTTACTGAGCTCAGAGCCAACCCAGAAGTAAAGCAAAGCTTCAAAGGCATTACAGTCACCTACTTGCTACCCTCACATTTAATAAAATCACTCTCTTCCAAAAATCACATCACACCAAACTATAATCACCTCCTCTCTAACACCAACTCTTTATATCTCACACAGTATTCATCTCCTAAAGAGTAAAACGTACTTAACTTAACTTAACTGTGCCTTTTTTCTGATTAAGATGCTAAGTTTTCAGCTTCAGGGCCGCTATAAACTCTGCATTACAATTTAGAAGAAAAGATTGGAAAGGAGTAGTTATATATATGTGTTCTTTCTCTAAGAAGAGGAAATTCACCCTCCTTCCAAAAAATTACTTAAAAATGGCTAAGTAAAAAGAGAAAATCTGCATTTGATACCTATATATACATCCCTTAGGTGGTAGCCCAATTTTCTTGCAGTTTTCAAGTGCAGCTAGCATCAATGTTAACATGAACACTTCCTACTACTTCTTTCTTTTGATGATATTATGGGACTGCTTAAAGATTTTTTTTTTTAATAGCTAAATATTTGTTTCTATGATTTGTTATTTCTCTTGTGAGTGTTAAGAACTTCTGCTCTCTCAATAGACTTTCCATGCCTCTCATCAATCACTAAAGGTAAAAGAAAAAGAAAACCACAGAAGAATGGTTTCTTGATCCCATAAGGCTGTCACCTTTTTGCTATCTCCATCATAATCAACTCCATACATACCACTGCTTTGAAATAGTTGTTTCTTGCTAAATGTGAGGAAACATTCATCATACAAGTAAAGGAACTGCCTGATTACCTGGGGATTTTATAGGTGATGATTTTTTTTTTAATGGGAAAAAGGACTTAAGAACTTAAAGTACAATATCTGGCCCACTGATTCTTTCAAAGTAAAGATACCTTGGCAGTCTGAATGCCAGTGATATTTCTACCATTAGAGTAAAAAATCAAAACTAAAAGCAATTTTTGGTAGAATCTAAATGGTTTACATTCTCATGCGTAACCAAATTTAGTACGAATACATGGTTATGTCTTTTGAAAACAAAATACTCTAAACCCACCTGCTTTTCTGAAAATTTTGAGTAAAATATCTTAGAAAATAAATGGTTCTATATTTGCATCACAAAATCACTATGCTACTTATATACTTTTAAAAAAAACTTTCACAAAATTTAATATTCCTTCATTGCAGCACTTGCAACTACTTCTTTGAGTGGTCACACGTCTTTTTCTACAATGAGAATGCAAATGTCAGAGAAGAAATCCAAACATCTCATTTAAGTAATGGAAGGCTGGCTCACAGAGAAGTTATTTAAAGAGAACTGAACCTTTGTATCACACAGCAGTGTCATAACCCAAGAAATATTCTTCACATTCTAAAAGCTACCATATAACAACTTGCTGTGCAATGACTAGAAAATTGATACTGATATTGTGGTTTGGTAATCTCATTTTTGATCAGAAGTGATTTTACTCTAAGCTGTACATATATAGCTTTGTACTACAGTCTTCAATGTTTAACTTCAAGGATGGTCCTTTATTGTCATCCCCTGCTTGTGGGAGTGACAAAGAGTAAGCAAGGAACTGTATAGATGCTCAGCTGCTACGTGGGGTCAACCACCACACATGTAGAATCAAACAAATCATAAACAATGACAAATTATGACCTTTTATCTTTTTTTTTTTTTTTTTAATGGCTAGTGCAGGCAGTCCTTGATTGATACTTTTTCTATGTGGATGGAGTCTGCTTCTAAGTGTACTTTCCAGAAACAGAGAAAGCAGATTGATTTTCTGCATTTTACCATGTAGCATAAGACACTGCAGTGGTCTTAATAAAATATTAAACTTAAAATATATATTTAAATGTATAATATTTGTTTGGTAAAGGTAAAGCTATTTTAAGGTAAGATCATCCAGAATTATTCACCCCACTCACCATGGTTTTCAGCATCTCTTTTCTTCATGTCTAATATGCTGCATCACACCTGAAATCAGATCACCATTCAGCACATCTTTTATTCTTTTCCATAAGCTTCCTACTTGTTGAGGATGGACAGCAGAGTAAATATATAACAGGTGAGTGAAGATAATAAAATCATTCTTTCTTCCAATGGTCTGTACATCATCATTTTTGCTGATAACTTGCTATGTCTGACCTTTTAAACTGACAGAATGTTCACCACTGAAGCTTTATAAAGATGGCTATCTCATCTCAGAAAAATGGAAGCCAGGCATTCACGACTGACTTGTATTTGTCTCTGAATCGAACTGTCATTTTTGCTCTGTTAGTGTCTGTTATCAAGTCAGGACAAGCAGTGATTCTGCAGGCTGGTTCATGTAACCTTGAATTTTTCAGAAAGTCCTTGAGAGTTAATTCAGTGGGTTTATGCAACTACAGTTCATGTATATGAGTGAGTTATACAGAATCTTGGCAGCTAGTAGTTGTAATAAACATTTAATTTACAATGCATACAATCGTTTTAACTTTGTAAAGTGCTTCATGTATCCATCTATTTCCACTGATTTATTATAATCCCTGTTTAGCTCAACTTACATTTATGGGGAATCCTTCATGGCTTAAAAACTAAGACAAAGATATGAACACTTCATCATTCAGCAGAAATCCTGTTAAGATTTCAAACTGGATTTTAGTCCAGAAATCTAATAAATGGACAACCATCCTCCCCTCCAAATCAAATCAAAACAAACAAAATGGTGCATCATCACCCTTTTACAAGTGAAATAAATATGTCTGGCAGAGACCAAGGAACTCACTGTATTATTGTAAAAGAAAGAAATTAGATCATTGATACTGACACAAGGTGCCAAACTACAAAATATTTCTAAGTAACAAAAGTGTCACATATTGTTTTATATATTTTCATAATCCACTACAAAGTGTGTCCGGGGTTGCTGCTGGCTTTTTGGTCAGAGAGAGATGAAAGAGTCCTCACTTGTTGTAAAAAGCATTTATTGCAGAAAGCAGTCAGTCTCACAGGGGTGAGAAATAACAGTCCATGCCATTAGCTAAGATCTCCGTGTCCTAGGCAGAAGCAGCACAGGTAGCAATCTAAGCATTTTCCATAAGCAGCATTCTAACAGCAGTTCCAATACAAAACATTATATTCTTTAATAATCCAGTCAGCTACAAACACGATTCTTATGGCAATATTTTTTCACCTATCCCTGCTCAAAACGAACGTGCGTATTTCTTGCATAAAAGCCTACATATATAGTTTATCTTGTTCCATCCTTCTATCTACTACACTGTGCTATGTTTATATTTTGTCTAAAGGGTGATCTGTGTTATGGAGAGCTATATCACTGAACTTTAAACTGGAAGAAAGGCACTTTACTGCTGACTAATACAGCTATTATATGTTTTAAGGCATTTTAAAGCATTTTCTGCTTGCTAATAACTCAAAGCTAAATTTTTGCATTTCTCTCTGTCCCCGGCAAAAGTGAACAACTAAATAAATAGTCAAAATCAATCTAGAATTTAGAATTTGAAGGGAAATAACCTATATCAGGGATGAAGGACCAGTCTCTCAACAGTCTTTTAATTTTAGTAGCAAAAATATTGTACTTTAAAAAAAATTACTTTTCTTCCAGATTTTATGGTTTGTTTTTTTTTTTTAATGTCTGCCTGTAATTTCAGCACTGATCTTCCATTTCTAGTATGGTAGGTAAAGTGTTCCTAAAAATTCCTGCAGATGATGGTAGGAATTTGAAGCTGCCTTGTGAAAGTGTGCAAATAGACAAAATGAGATTTCAAAATATACATAGGATACTTCAATCTCAAAAGCACATTACCTTCAAGGATTTGAGTTTAGAAAAATTTTTCCTCCCAAAAATTGTGATTTACAAATAAATAAAACCACAGCAAGGGTCTAGACACCTTCAATTTAGTTGCCTTTGCAGTGCTCAGAGATTGCAGAGAAATACAGAGATTACCCACAGCATTAAGAAAAAGAATAAATTAGTGTGTCTATTGTCCATCTATATGTAAAAAAAAAAAAAAAAATCTCTTGGTTATGATAATCAATGGCAGTGTGCAAAAACTCAAGTCATCTTTGCTGCTACTTTTTATATACCTTACACAACAGTACACAAAAATGCTGCTGGCTTGGAGATATTAACATTCACATTCACATTGATATTCATTTTGTGCCAAACTTCTCTCTTATAAGTTTCTAAATATTTCAAGATATTGATGATCCAAAACAAAAACAAGGATATTGGGGTTGGAGGATCAGAGATTTCATGAGAAGGGCAACGGTGATTTAGTGCAGAGGACCATTTCAGCAAACGGTGGGCTATTTCTTCAGGAAGAGAAATTCTGGAAAGGAAGGACTTGAAGTAAAGAAAGTTAATACATTATTATGAAAATTTTGGAAATATATTCTTCTTGTTGATTTCTGAGTTTCCTGGATAAAACATGTTAAAGGCATGATTTTTAAGACTTCAGTATCTTTTTTGAGGAAAATTAGGTACAGACAGATAGTTTTCTTTCACTGTTTGTGGAGTGTAAAGGGAAATTTCTGATACATTATACAGTATTTACAATAGAGGAAGCTTTGAAGCACTTTGATTTGTGAAACAACTAGAACTTGGCAAAAACTTAATGAATAATAGTAATAATTCAAGAAATTTTCCTCATTCCTTTTTTTAAGAAAGAAGATTTTCTAACAATGGATTTCATGTTGTTTGAAATTGTTTAATATACAGAATTATTCTTATGTTGTTTTGATGAATTATTCAGTTCTTGCAGGTAAAATGCAAATGGAAATACATCAATGTTATATTTACTTGTTATGATTGGCTTGAACAATTAATGATGTTCACAAGTTAGGATTTTTCTTAGTTCTTGGTTAATTAATTAATCTAAGATTATTTTTAACAAATACTTAATTTCTACTTTTCTATTCATAACTGTTTAGAAAGATGAATTCAAATTCTGGTTTCCTTGTTGATTAGAATGCGCCTGCAATAAACAGGATGTCTACATAACCAGAAGAATGGGGATCTGATTTAACTATAACATAACTACATGTTTAGAACTAGAAACTTTCTTCAGTACAGAAATTGTGCTGGTTCTCCCATAACACATAGTCTAGTTTGGGAAAATAAAATGGAGAAAGTATGATTTCCTGAAGCTGACAGTCTGGAATCTTCTGGCTATGATACTCTCAGAATGAAAAATTAGGACACGTATATTTGTTTATAATATAGCACTTTCGAAATGTCTCTGCTGATTCTTTCTAAAACCATGGGTCATTACGTTCCTCAGTCATGGCACATATTCAAGTATCTTAGAGACTGAGATCCCTGAGTCTCATTTCCAGGCATGATTAGTGCTTAAAGAATGATATAATATTATTATTTTATCTGAAGATGCAGATGCAAGGCTGAGGTATTGAACTGACTGTTGGGGATTTTAAGTAGAACCATTAGCGAAGGACTACATGTTCTGTCTGCACCTGAGGGGCTTTTGGTAAGTGACTAAATCAGTAAATGAGTTCTCATTAAACATAACAAGATGCAAGTGCTGGGAATGAATCAGGTAAAAATAGGTTGGCTATTCTATTTCAACTAATTGCTCTCCTGACAAACTGTTTATTTGGGCAAGGCCTTGAAAGCTACTGCTGTAGTTCCAGCAAGAAGGTATCAAAGGAATACTCTGTCCTTGAGTTCTATACCTCAATCCCACTGTGAATTTTAGCATATAAAATGCCTTCCTTCGTAACTTATATAGATTGTACATCTCATTTCTTCTAAAAACACTTCTGAGATTAGTGGGATGAAGAGTTACTTTTACCAGTATGCACTTGCTGTAAAAGTGGAGATGTACCATATTGGGGTTTCCAATGTTCTGGGACTTCTCCATCTTATCAAAACATTTTAATTAATAATGTATCTCAACTGTGCTTTTTTTCTTAGAATGCTTTCAGTCTATTAAAATATGCTATTTGCTACATTTTTTTTCTCTACTGTAGGAAGGTTAGGCACAGAAATAAATAACCTGCTTTAATGTCTTTCTCCACTATCTCTGGCAATGAAGCAGACTACAATAATGCTGCTCTATTTGTTTATGTTTTATCTGTTTCTCAGTGGTAATTACTTAGTGCAGTCTGAAGAACTGTAGGCTTTTTTTACTATGTCTCATTTACAGTTGTAGTTATTTACATGTTTACCAGTCAGTTAATTATAAACTATTTAAATATTTATATTTATTCCACGGTGTTGTAATGCATACAGAAGATTCACAAATCACTTTTAGAGTCTTCTGATTATAAATCTTAAAAAAAGAAAAAAAAAGGCAAAAAATCTTTATTTAATCTGACATATCCAAGTTCAAAATAATTTAGCTTGGTTTGAAATAGGTAAATATGGCAAATGAAAAGGAGTGTTGGAAAACATGGTTACATTTTAGCACCAGGTTATGATAAAAGAATAAAATCAGAAAAAATAATTGTCCATCACTGTGGTGAATTGTTTGCATCCATGCACACGCTTTCCTAGTTTGAAGTCAGATCCCCAATGCATCTATATGCTTTTGTAAGTGGTTTTGGTCTGGTTCTGTTTCTCAGAAGTAAATGGTATATACCAATACTAGCTTGTTAAAGAAAAATGCATTCTGCTTTCTTGACCCTTGCTCTACATTAAAAAGTTAAACCAATTACCTTATCATTTATATATCTCTGGCATATTTCTCAAACAGAATTTTCCTCTTTAAAATAAACAAGGGAAAGAAAAAATGAATTGCTTTACTCTGGCAAATATTTTAACTTTTATTTGTATTTTTTTTTTACAGCTGTGGTTGCTTTCTACTTCCATATGTCATTAGATAATCTCTACTATTGTTTTTGATGATTTAGCATCCTCTAGCTGTGACCACTTAAAGTTATATTACCAATAATTTTTTTCATAAAGTGTACAAGTGTAAAAAAGATGCAAAATTCTTGATTTGAAATCTTTGGAGCTACGTAATCTCTCATGCATCAATTAGCTGGTAAGGGTAGCCAAAGATTCTTTCTATTTAGTACTGTATTCTGCTTCTTCTTTTGCCCTTTTTATTCTTTGTCTTTCATGTTTAATGGAGTCTCCTTTCCATTATAATTGTTAATTTTCATAAAGCTAAAGTAATTAATATAATAGTTTGGAGTTTTTTATGAAACCATTGCTTTTGAAGTCTGGGATGGGACTTTCCTGATGGTTTGGTCTCATCTTTTGTTCTAGTTTGGTCGCTGATCTCCCACGAGTTAATACATGTTTGAGAGAAAGCATACACACACACACACACTTATAGTAGAAATGTAAATTCTTTTGTTGTAAGGACTACCTTTTGCTTCTCAGACTTTTTATAATGTCTAAATTATTTATATAATTTATTTGTAATCTGAATTTATCTAGTCTCAACTTCCAGTCTCTTAATTATTTCTAGATTTTTCAGACATCCTCAAGAGCCTTCTATTATCTAGTAGATATTACTTAGTGTTCTAAACTAGGGTAAACTGAAAAAATTCAACTAAAATAAAAAAAGGACGTCATTCATAGAAATGTAAAATATATATCATACATATTTTAATAATGCTCTAAATAAGGTTACTATGGAATGACAAACTTTACAATAAAAAAAGTGAAAAGGCTAGAGGAAAATTATAAATTGAGTATCTCAAGTCAACAAATTGCTTTTATTTAATATTATATAATATGACCTTGACATGAAAACAGTTCTCCTCATGTAAGTTTCTTATGACTGAGAGATGGGAATAATTGTATTTATAAAGTATTAGCAAAGTATCATAAAAAATAAAACAATGACAAATACATAGAAAAAAATAGGCTTTACAGGATGAAGTGTTAAGTCATGTAGTTAGAGATAAAAAATTATAGAGGTCTTTTTAGAAAGAGAAAGTGGATTGTCTGGAATACCAGAGGAGATTAAATTCCCCTGTGGAATCTTTCTCTGCTAATGGTAATGTGGCCATGAAATAAAGAAATGAAATCTATCAATCAAGATCCAGCTGACAGAGGAAAATATTTTTTGTTACTATATAAACCCCTATAAGACTTTATTAAGAATACCATTTGTAGTTTTAAACTTCAGTGGTTGAGAAAAGTGGACACGAATAAAGTTTCAAAGAAAATCTGTAGGATGAAATGCATATTAAAGAACCTGTGAAATAAGATAACTGAATGGCTTTGAATTATTTATGTTAGCAAAGTGATCTCAATTAGAGTAATCATTTTGTCCATAAACATACAACTAATAGCATTAAAATAATTGAAGATCTAAAAGTAGGAAAGAGTAAGCCCATGAATGTATATAGACTGAAAAACAGAAGTGACTTTCTTGCCATTAAGACGTGAGATTTTTAAACGTCATCAAATCAAAAAAATATGCCCTACTACTGTGACAGAACCTGTTAAATTTACGGAAGCTAGAAAGATTGACTAAAGGTTATATGTATGATAACTCAATCTTTTAATTGTAATCATAATACTTACTTTAAATATTGTGAAATATCTCCCTGATAAACTTCACTCAGGATTAATAGCTACTCTTGTAGGAGCACACTGATGTGGGAGTACAAAGTTTTCGTGATGCAAGAGTAAAAACTTACTGTTTGTTATTCATATTTCATTTTTCTTCCAGTTGCTGTGAGCCTTTAAATTGTTGATATGCCTAGTATGTCCTGTCTTCTGGTACAATATGGACACAAAAAGCCAGTACTATGTCACTTTATACTTCATTCCCTTGAATCTGACTTCGGAGACACTTGAAGTCAGTGACTTAGAAAAGACTAATTATGGTTGCCTAATGTAGACAGCAAGGGGAAACTCTTGAGTTAGTTTATGTATCTCTTTAGGCCTACTGGCCATAGAAATTGCTTTTGAAGAGACACTCCCTCTGCACATAATCTCTTTCACACTCAAAATCTCTCCTAACTAGGTTATAATCAGCAATTTGAACATCAGCCAAAACAGCTCATCAGATTCCAGCAGTACTGGACAGATGAAATGTGTACTTGTGAATTAGTGATTTATAATTGCTATAATTTATTACTCAGGCTCCTGGAAATGAACTCTTATTTGAATATGGTTCTTCCAACAGGTATATTGTACTTTTAGAAATAAAGTTGCAATATTTAACTCTCCTTCCATACTTTCATGGAGAAATTTATTACTGATAAACTTCAAGATCCTAAGTGACCAAGAGTCCAAGATTGTCGCTGTCGTTCCAGGGATAGCAAAGAAGGCAGCATAAACTCCAGTCAAGAAACAGAGGATATCTCTTTATTAATTTCCGAAGTCTTTTATATATCCTGGTTCGCTTGAATGGCATAAGGAGATTGGACCTTTGACCATCCACCTCTTAACAGCATTGGCTGGGCACTATACTGCCTATTTCAAAATATTGTCCATGACAGTAACATAAACGACAGCTACAGACTCTGTTGACATTATTTCAAAGTTCGTTTCTCACAACACCAAAGCAATGTTCCCAGACAGGACTCATGTGAAAGTATAACTTTCGCAGACAAACAGGCATAAAGCTGGAAAATTTCTCAGCAACCAAGCCTTCAGCATCCACACAAGATGCCTATGCATATAGCTATACAAATTAAATTGAATTACAAAAAAGAAAGGTCATTGTGTGATTTTTATTAACTACTTTTAGGTTTCACTGTCCTCTCATCTATTGTAGAGCTCAGCTTTAGGAAGATTCCAGCACAGACTCTGGGGGCTCAGGGAATCTGAGCCAAGAGTATAGAATTGATATTTTTGGAAGAAACAAATTAGTTAGAAAGACCAGCAAGTACTTTTACACACATCCACTGAAGAGGAAAGTGTTGTAAAAATAGCCTTTTTTGTCAAATTCCATAAAATTTCTTTCATACTTTCACAAACTTTCCTTTTATTTAGAAGATCTTTATAACTGGACAGTGAAATAACACTAATCTTTAAACTTTTTGGTTTTCCTTTACTTTCTCAATAATGATACACGTGAACACCATTCTAAATTCAAAGCATATGCACAGTCCTCACTGTGCTTTTTCACACTCATTAACTTCCCATACATTTAAAATTCTCATGTTATATTTAATTTTTATATCTGAATTTATAGTTAACCTGATTTCTGGGCCTACGGGTTTACAATTAACTTGCATTACAGAACTTTGTCAAAAATGCTCTCTGGAAATTGCTTTTCCATTAGAAAAGCTGCAATTGTATTCAGCATGATGTCTTCATTCAGTGTTCAAGGTTACAGTACCTTCAAAATTAATCAATAGGCACTTGATTCCTAGACGAAGGTTAAAATTATTTTCTGGCAGCCCTGGCAGAAAATGTTTGGCAATTCAGTTACTTAAAATTGGTCTGGATTTTTATAAGTAGTTAGTCAACAGATAGATCTCTAGGAGTAGATCATTCTTTAGTAAGGGAGCTGGGAAATTTCAATGTCTCTATTTGGACATGGGTATTAGGGGATCTAGATTTTCTATGAACATTTCCTTTAAATCTAAAACTATGTACCTAAATAACTTTTGCGGAAATACAAAAGCAACGGCCCAATTTCTCATGACATTAGTAGTTACATCTCCTGAAGACCTGGTTCACTTCAGTAAGTGATAGTATGCCAGTTGACAGTAGAAACAAACTAGACATGAATGAAAATGAAATCTTAAAAAAAAAAATTGTTATTTCATATTGTATTATTTTAATAAAAATTGGTAGGAATAGAGGGCAGGTGTCAGTATCTTGTTGCTACTATGAAGAGCAAACAGGGACATATGACTGACTATATGGCAAATCATCTGAGAGGCTACGTGGTGATTTAGAAAAAACATCAGGTTCAAAAATTATAGTCTGCAGGTATTGGGGCAGAAAGTCAATAATGAACTTGAAGATTTTAATCCCATCAGTTTAAGGAAAGTATTTCTGATACTCCCCCAAATGACATTTCATTAGAGAAATTGTTCATTATGGAAATCTACTAGAAAATCCAGGAACTGTAGGAGCTTGCATGCCAGATGACTCATAACTGGCATATGATCAAGTTCATCAATAGATTTTGTAAAAAGACAAAAGGGACATGTAACTTGTCTTGAGGTCAGGATGCAGAAATGGTGTAATTTCCAAAGTCTGTGTATGCTATTTGTTGAAGAGTGATCTGTGTGAGCAGTATTGAAAATTCATATGTTTTTCTGCCTGTCTACCCAACTGTCAGTCACTGCATGGAACATGAGACCTGTTTGGACAAGTCAGAATTATTTGCAATATTTCAGTGTTATGACTTCACTTTAAAATGTATAAAACAGAATTCTGCACACTAAAACTGAACATTCATGATCCTACTCCTGTCTGAGCATGAATCTGTCCATTTGGATAAGTGTCCAAAGATATATATCCATTAAAAAAAAAAATAAATAAAAAAAAAAATAGTATGGTTGTGATATGCTGAACAAATACTTTCACAGAAGTACCCATAATTATGAGTTTGAGCTGCTGATGTAGTTCTAGAATGAGAAATGTGTGTAACATATTTTTATTTCTAGTTTGTATTTTCTTTTCTATACAAAGTACTGAGTTTCATCTACAATTTGGTATGCCAGATCTTGCTTTTCCTTTCAATTGTCATTATCTCCACAAGTATTCTCACTTTCTTCTTGTTTTCTTTTCACCCCACATGAGAGGAGTGTGGCAAGCAGCTGGAGGTCAGTGGTTGACTGTCAGCCTAGGTCAATTCACCAATTCTAAACCCAAATTCATTCATCCATCCATCCTTCCTTCCTTCCTTCCTTCCAAAAAGAAACAAAAAAATCAGTATTCTTCGTACACAGAATTAAAAGACAACATTCTCCTTAAAGTCAGATTACTTGCAAGAGAAATAAGGCAAATTATTTCATTATTTCCCCTTTGGCATATGACAGTGATTCTATTTTTAATATCCCTCCTTTACATTTAAGGAATTCACCAAAATGATCTGATTTCTATATACTGACAGATTCTACCAGAAGTCTAGAAATCTCATGAGATATTTCAGGAAAGTTGCCTGCATAAACTGGTATGGATAAAGAAGAAATGTTATTAAGCTTGACTTTCATGAACCTAATGAGGTTTTATATTTTTTTTTCCTGTTTGGTTGGTCCTTTTTTTTTTCCCCTTGGTGAATGTACTCTCATCCCTACACAAAAAATTGACTAGAAAGAGAGTTGAATTAAGACAGATAAATTATAATGAGTCTTCATAAAATAACTGGGTTTTTTTCAACCCAATGAGTTAGAGTAAAAAGTGTGTGGAACATTGCATGGTGGATGGTATATGCAGAAATAAAAGGAAGGACACAGTGGTTTGTTTCAGCACATTTTGTATGATGAGGCAGTACCACAAGATGATAGAAAGAGAGCTGGCATAGGTTGTTAGGGGAGAAGATTGAGAAGTTTAAAGATGAATGTATTATATGCTGAATAACATTCATTTAAACACTCTTGCAAAAGTAAATAACAGTATGGTTTTTGATTTAAAACTTCTCAGAGTATTTGAACAGATGTTTTTTATTCTTTTTGGGAGATTCCATAAAGATTAATGTAGAAATTAAGCCTGCCGGAAAAGAGGAGATGATGTATAATAACACTATAAATGGATAGAAAAAGAGTTTAAACATTTTAACAGACAGAACAGTTCAATGAATATAAATATAAAATAATGATGACTTTGATGGGCCTTTATCACACAAGGCCATGTTCGTCATAAATTATAAGCTATAAATAGGATTTCTACAGTCAAAATACGAGCCTGTTTGTATCATTAAGAAATGATGAACAACAGAGACACAAACCCCAAATCTCAGTGTGAAGAATAATGACAACTTTGATAAGTCCATTACACAGGCTTTCCTATACTTTGTAAAATATGTAGAATTAAAAATACAAAGATTTTTCTTTTAAATCCCACAAGAAAAGCCTTTATGTTATTAAAATTTAGTGGTTTGCTGTAATAATTTTGAAATGAAAGAATGAAACTACTTAAAACTGAGAAACAAGCAGATCAGAGGCTTAATTAAAACAAATCAGAGTGAAAAGGAATTCAACATTAATTTATTCTAGAGTGCACTTATCCACTCTTCATGAATAATGTATTATTATTTCAGTGGATAGTGTCATATATTACACAATGTATACATAATATATCCTCTCATTATATGTTAACTTAATACAGGTACTCTCCAAAATTTTCTGCCTCAGCATCCACTTCTACAAACATAAAGAACCATTAGGGGCAACTATCAAAAAACTGTTTTACATTTGCTAAAAACTCTCGCTCTACTAAGATTTTTTTTCTTTTAATCAGATATTAGCAACTAACTCAATTTACAAGGGACAGCATGTACTGTGAGAGCAGTCCATGTCGCATCCAAGTGGCTCACAAAAGAACAGAATATCCATCATCATTTTTTTGGAATGAGACATAGAAATATCCTCTCAAGAGATAAAGTTGAACCTTTTTTCTAACCTGGATATGATAGAATAATAGTAAGGAATAATGTCAAATTAAGAAGAATTATAACTGTAATTTACAGATGATAATCTAATTTACACAGTGTCTGCTTAAACTTCCAGAAGAAAGTGATGCTGACATGCACGTGGATTCTGCAGGCTCACCCTTCCATTCTGCCCTCGCCTTACTTCATGTTTGCCTGTTCTTCCACAGCAGCATAACTGCTAAAACAGATTTTCCCCATCCTGACAGTTTTGGTGCAGTGTCATTGGACTGCTTACTTTATAGGAGGTCCTTTTCAAACTGCAAAGGAGTAAAATGACATTTTGTCTTATTTTGGTAAAAAAAATGGCTGAATTACATAGCACCAAATGTAGAACAATTTCTCTTTCATGAAACGGCAAAGTGAAGGGTTATATACAATGAAGGTGTGACGCGATGCCCTGTGAGCCCGGCAAGCCCCAGCGCTGCGCCGAGATGAAGTCTCCTCAGGTGAGAGCCACGAGGGCTGCAGCTGACCGGGCCAGTGCCACCTGAGGGCAGCTAGCAGAACGCGGCCGGGGAGTGAAACAACACGAGGAACTCTGCAGTGGTTCCGTAAACCAGGCAAACACAGTTTATTGCCCTCAGGGGGTGAGCCACAGAAGGGACCCTAGCGCACGGGAGCATGACTCTTTTAAGGGTCCGGGAATAAGGGAGGAACATAAGACAAAGCCAATGGTAAGGGAGGAAAGGTGGGGTTTCAGAAGGATTGACATTGTAAGGATTCAATTGGAACAGGGGGAGGAGAGATTACAACATCAAGGGCCAATGGGTAACAAAACTAACAGTGAACATTCTGGAGAACAAGGCAGGGTTTAGGGTAATTGACAAGGGAGAGAGAGAAAAAGTACAGCAAAAACTGGGAGGGGAAAACTGTCATTTAGAAAAGGAACATACCAAACAATTCATAAACCAAGGGGGAAACCAGAACATACCAAATGAACAAATATAACATCTAAAGCCCACTGCAACAAAGGTGGTGTTCACCAGCACAGACCTTCTTACCTGAGTATTTGCTAAGTCTAAACCAGTCAACCCAGGCTCACTCTGCAGTCAAAGGAGACAAATAAAGGTGGTTCCTCTCCCTTTGAAATGCTTATTACTCCAGAGACCATAGCTGTGGCAGTATGTTTGTTGTACCACATGTAACACTGGTTAAGGCTTCTGTTTAATCCAAAACACCTTCTTCCTCTGGGAGAAAACAGAGTTTTCAGTGAGAGAGCATTTTCATAACGATGTCATATTAGTGTGTGAAAAAAAATCCAATTTTGTCTTGATAAAAAACCAGAAAATTTAAAAATTGAAATATGCCATATGCTTTCCAGATGTATAAATTATGGCCTCATGTAAGATAGGCTCCTATGAGTTGCAGATCCCTGGGGAATTGTCCTAGTTTTACTTACAAAGTTAGTTTTAGATTAATTTTTATAACAACTTTTAGATTTTTAATATAAGATTAGTGAGCTAGTGTATTATGGATTTTAATTAAAGCATATTTTGTCTAAAAAATTTTTCATTCATTTGTACAGCCTGGCAAAATCCAAAATAATTACGAGAAGTTACTCTGGGACTGGGATTGGGTAAATTCTTCGAAGTAAAGGAGAGAATGAGTTGTCCTTCTATCTTGATAACTTTAGAAAGCTGCTGTGCACAGTTTGTGTGCCCTCTGGCCCCATGAGCCGGACAGCAGCCACATCTCTACAATCCTTAGCTCCAAAGATGGATTCTATTGTGCTGTGCTCCAAAGTATACGCTTATAAATAAGAGTCACTGAAGCTGGTAGGCTGAAGTTTTGAAGTTCTGAAAAGGGCTTGCTAAATACTCAAGGACACTGTGGTGCCCAATTAACCTTTGGAGATCAAGGAATTCTTAGGTATTTCCATTGCCTACTGAGTCCCGAAGGCTTCTGTTTTCTCTGATGTCCTGCGTGCTACTACGAATTTTTGAGTGAATTCACATATTGCTTTAACCCCAGGTTGGCTGAAAGTGGATATATCTCAAGTAATAAAACCCACAAATGTTACCATTCTTTTTGTGTACGTGGTAAAATCAGACATGATATCGGACTTTTAAAAAGTTTCAATTATAGGAACATGATTTAAATATATATATATATATGTATATATATGTATATATTTAGGAT
>WEKY01000051.1:13787-76129 GCA_013390045.1 Picathartes gymnocephalus | reverse complement strand
GATGTTTCCATGTAGCAGCAGCTACATTTGTCATTATTACAACACATTGTACTTAGGAAATGGTGTGTTACATGGATCACTGATGCATGAATTGCCACCAGTGCTTTGAGACATCCTTATGAATACTGATTCAATGATTCAAAAATGATAGGCCAATAATTACTGGGATAACACCAATAAACTAATTTGGTTTATACTCATTAGCCAGAAAAAGTTTAAAGTTGCTGTAAGAGTTAGGCCTTAAAGACTGAGAATTTTACAGGCAGCTTTCCGCCTTGGTTTTTCCAATGTTCCTTTTCCTTGGTTGGCACTCTTGTGGAGAAGAACTTCTTAAGTCAGGAGTGATATCACTCTTCAGCACCACTGAATTTATTGACACAACTAGAGTTGTTTGTAGCACCTCCTACTTCAGCAGTGGAAAATTTAGTATCTCCTACCATTCTTTTCTTCTTTTATGTGTTTGCAATTTAGCACAGTCTTACTAGGAACATCCCACCCTCCTAGATACTCACTTTGGTCACTCCTGACTTGAATGGTTATTTTGCTGTTATGCTGCCACAAAAAAAATGTCATTAGTAGAGAATTACATGATAAACAAAACTATAAAAGATAAACCTCAATGACCTGACAGAGAAATTCCATTCTTTTGTGTGCTCAGGCCGTCCTTCCCTTTCATACAATTACTGATGTCATCCCATGAGTGTGAGTGTGCATGACACATAAAAGATAGAGAAGATGAAGATCTGCCCATAAACTAGCCAAGGAGCAACTCATAATTGCATGACTAAAAGTGCCAGGGAGTTAAATTGTGACCTGTATGATTGCGACTGGTGAACAAAATCCCACTGGTGCTAGTGGGGTGTATGGTTGAACCTTTCAGCCTTACAATATCTGCTCCCTACGGTGCTACAGAATGGGGAGATGCTGAAGCAGATACAGTGCTGTGGGTGCAGATTCTGTAGATACACTTCTATCTCTGAGCCCATGACAGACTGTTAGTACAGACTGGAAGAGATCCAGGTTTTTCTGATTCCTTGCCTTTAACCAAAGGATTAAAATGTCTTTTTAAATAATAGCATCACATCATTGTGGGTGGCTGTGAAAGGAGACAGATGACAGTAAATGCTGGGTAGGCAATTCTGCTCCTGGGAGAACACTGTTCTCTGGAAAAGTTTATCAGAAAACCTATTTTTATATAATTTTTGTCAGCTATGTGTTTTTTTTGTTTGTGCTAAGTTATCAGGCAATCATCCCGCATATTTAGATTTTCAGTTATGGTCCTTCTTTGCTCTTATTTTTGATGTCTTTAATATAATACAGATCCAGTAACACTACTGGGATCAATTACATTTTGCTAGAGAACTCGTAGCAGTAACTTTTGCAAAAGATTCCTCGTACCACAGACTTTTTTTTTTGTGCTTATTCTTGCTTCCTCTCTCTGCCCTACACAGTCATTCCTCCATGCATTGCTGCATTGTGGTGCAGTTCAGGCAGAGAGCTATAGCTTGAGGGACTGATGGCCCTTTAGGGAGAAGAGAGAGCCACACTCAAATCACCTCAACCTGAGGACAGCTGAAAGAGATAGTGTTTGGGGGATCCTGGCCCAGCCTGACTAGTTGGATTGCTTCCTTCTGGCTGCTCCTGCCTACAGAAAGGCACTGCTGGAGCCAGACACTGGCCAGGCAGAGGCAGGTTCCCTTGGGTCATGTCCTGTGTTATACTGATGATATTACCTTGTGAAGGCACCTGAAATCTCTGGAGAGGAACAGATAATGTACTTGAGGACACTGTTTCCCTCTACCAGCTGCCGTTGTTCCATGATTCCACAGGAACCTAGCTTAGCTGTGTCTATCATCACCATGCTGGCTCAGGATTTGCATTGCCTACATTAACTAAGCTAAATTAGGAAGATAGGGTGAAACCCATAATGTTTTGATTCTTCCATTTCCAACTATACAATATCAGGATTTAAAAATTAACTGCTCAGTAAAGCATAAAGCCTTACAGGTCTTTAAATGAACCACATAAGTATGAAAACTTCAAAGTTTGAGTTAAGCGGTTCTTCTTTAGAAGTTCCAGAAAATTCAATGACATTTAAAAGTACAATAATTGAAGGGTGTGGGGAAGAAGAAGGGGTCATCCAAAGTTTCTAAAGCCTCACTGAAATATTTAGCTTATGCTTCGGGTAAATATCTGCGTCAGTGTTTGCATTCTATCAATGTATTGAATTCTGTCTGATTCGTGAAGAGGAAGTTCATTAATTAGAAATATCTTGCAATGTATGACAGCACACAAAGTATTACAACCATGATCTGACTGACAGTTTATAAATCAAAAATCAGTACAGGCATATGGGTGAAGTATTTGCAAAATATATGTTGAGCATGGGGTTTTTATAAATGGTCACTGCAGTTTGTACTGAAGCAAATGTTACTGTTAACGTTAAACTTCAATAGCTTTGTGTGATACACCAGGGCTCTGTGATGCCTTGGTTACATTTTTTGGTGAATGGTGGCACTCATTAAAAGGCTAATATGACAGTAGAGTGAGGGGGGCTGTTTGTGCTGACTGTGCACAAGCTGATCTAGGTACGAGGAACAAACAAGGTGCCTGTGCTACATGGCACACAGGCCATTCCAGCTACATGTTAATGGAATATTACAGTTTCTGGTACATGAGCTTGTTACTCTGCAAGACTTTCTGTCATGCTCATAGACATATCATGAGGGGTCTATGGTAAAACTGTCTAGAGTCATGTTTGATGCACACAGCAGTTGTATGTTCCTTAGTTATACAGTTGTACACCTCAGCTCTTCCAGTTCTAGGACTCTCCAAGCAGACTGTCATTTGGATTTAGTAACAGTTTCTGTGACCAATTTTGTGATGTGTATAATGGTAAAAGAGAAGAAAAATATCCTTAATTCAAGGGCTTTGAACAGGGAAAAGACTCCCTTTGACTTCCATGTAATTTGTATCTAACCTAATTAGACCTATTTCTTAAAATGTAGGATCAAAAAATGAGTATGTAGAAAAGACTATACCTCCTATTGCATCTCCAGATATAATTGCTAGTCTTTGATCATCTCAGCTTTTGATGCTAGTGGAAATATTGGTGGCATTTTGGCATTGAAAAGCTGTAAAGTGGAGGGTATAGGTTGTTATGAAGATATAAAGGGAAGCCTAATGAGTCATAGTAGTGACATCATAAGTCTTAATAGCAATTTGTCTGGACCTTTAATGACAGTCTTAAAATTCTGATCTGGTAGAATAAAAGCAAAGAGGATAATTCTGCAATTAAGCCAAATGGTATGCTAGAACAATGAAGACTGAAGTGATTTATTGCTGCACTGCATAAAGGCTGTCACTTCTTCCAGCTATATGGTCACAATGCATATATGAAATGCAGGTTGTTTTCTCTGTGCACTATTTTGGTAAAGAAGATGTGACATGACCAAAATCCTGCTGTGGGTCTCATGATCTGGTATAGAGGTTTGACCATTTTTGTTCTCCTTGAAAGAGCTGTGGATGCTGTGGCTCCAGGAGTCAGTAACTTACTCAGGCCCCCACACAAAAGATGGGAAATGGGATAATTCCATATCTCAATGAATACCTCAAACAAAACTGAGACTTGAAGATTTTATCACAATAGGGGGCAGTCCTTGAGTTCTGGGCCTGTCTGTAATAAAAGTGGGAAATTTGGTCACCCTTTTTAAGAAGCTTGAGAAGTGACATACTTCATGGACTGGAGAATTATAGAAGTATTTAGCTTCATTCATGTATGTCTCTAATATCAGTCAGAAGTAGTTGTACCTAGGTCACAGAAACCTAGATGTTTTGTAGTTTCATCTAGAAAAACTTAGGAAACTCAGAATCCAACTTCTTTTCTCAAAGCTCAAGAGACAAAAAAGGAAGTCAGTGTTCTAGATTATTTTACTTTGTTCCTCAGTAGTTTCTTCTTGTAGAATGTTTTTAATTGAGATCCAAAATAGAATCCTCACTGGCTTGCCAGATTCTTTTCTGTATAGAGCTATAAATGTTTTAAATAGGTTTCACTGTTCTAAGGACTACTGGTTTCAGCCTATGTTGTTCATGAGAAAGATGGTAAAAGTTTCTTGCATGGATAATCATATTTTAATTGGTCTTATTTTGTGTTTGTTTAAGAACTTGATAAAGAGCAGTAAAATGAGTCATTGAAAAGTATTTACTATGCAAGATTAGTCCAACACCTGAAGGACAAACTTCTGCCAAAGTCAGGAAGCGAATCCACCCATGTTTCTGTTCCTTTTGGAATCAGGGTAGGTATAAAACACAGTCACCCATATATGACAAAGAGGAGACTCAGATTAGATACACTTTTCTTTGCTGAGAAAATCAGGTTCACAGTATAGATCCGCTGCTAGTTCTGTAGCTGTAAAATTGTCTGTATCCTGCAGAGAACTGTTATTCTCTTTACCTGGCCCTCTACAGTTTGTGTTTCAAAGCTGAATCCAGGGCATTCATTATTGACAGTTCAATTGGTGTATTCTTTTCAGGTCACCTCATACACTGCTCTCATGTTCATCCGAAAACGTGAAATAGCCTGTTGAATCTTCCCCTTGATGATACCACAATAGATGTGAAAGAAGAGCCTTCAGCATGAGGCTTCCTAAGTGTTAACAGATCATGAAATTGGCAACAACTGTTGTGCCGAGTAACATAACCTGCAAGAGGAGGGCCAGCAATTCCACAGTGATGAGAAGAGAGTGCTTGGTGTTTGAGCTGTGGTCACATTTGCCTTTCAAGTCATTTGGGCCTCCATGCCACACTTTTCAGGAGAAGAAAGCTAATGCAGCTGCCTTTGTTAATCAGTCAGTATGACCCAGGCCCTCGGGGAGGCAGGCAAAGGCAGATACATACTGAGACACACAATCCTTGCTGATTAACAGTGAAAGCTGGTAAAGTTACTCTCTAAGCCTGTCTGGCCCATCAGCTGCAGAAATGTAATTTAGATGATTATCTACATGCCCATTAAACCTTGTGACCCATCACTAGTCTGTTTGAAGTTTGCCTGCTTAAACTCACTAATAGGAAGAATAGAAGGATTAACTCAGAGGTCATGAAATAAGAGAGCAGCAAAGAAGATGACAAAAGAGCAGAGGAAAACTTCTTACTGCATGTATTTGGTAAGGAGAAAGAACTACAGTACTATGATCATCTCTAGCAGATACTGTTACTTTATGGAGCAAGCAAGCCATCTGGAATTCAGGCCATTTAATCTCTGTATGTGTGTGCTTTCAACCTATTTTGTTTAGCTGCACAAATGAAATGACCTACCTGTGCGATGAATGTTGTCAAGTTAGGTGTTTATTAAACATAATGCAGCATAAAAGAGTGTGGAATGCTGGTGGACAATAAGTGTTTCTTTTTTTGTTCAGAGCTAGAATGTACAGATACAAACAAGGAAACAATTTAAATCGATTACATCAGAGTGGCTGCAGTCAGGTCAGCATCAAGTCCAGTCTTGGTCCCTTGAGAATAAGAACCTCCAGCCATTACAGATGCTTCTTAACTTAGCTTTATGATTTATGAATGAAAAGATTACCCAGTGGTCTATTTTAATTTTGTCAAATTGAAATAAATATAAACATTTATAATAATCTCCTTAAATTATTTGCAGGATGTTACAATGAAAATGGTGACCAGTTAAAACTAAATTCATAGAGAAAAGGTGGGATTCATTGCAGAAAACAGAATGGAATACATGAGTACCTCAGTAAGGGTGTCCTAGGGTCTGACTAGTTACTGGAAGAAAATGAGCTTGAACTTTAAATGGAGTCTTGAAGGTAATTTACCTACTTCTACATATACTACCACTCTTGAAATGAGTCTTTGCCCTTTTGCTAAAGACAGTCAACCTATTTGCTGAGCAACAATGGTTGGGAGCATATTTCACTGTATTTCAAAGAAGAAAAAAACATTTCTCTCATGCTGTGTCCGGATCCCTAGGTTTTGCAATATTAGGTCTCTTTACAGAGAATTATTTTGGTCCATTTTGCAATATTTTTGATATATTTATTTATTTAGATTTTTGTTCATATAGTTATGATTCAACATAGTTCTGTTTCTCATTTAATTGTGTTGAATCAAGCATACTTCCCAGTTATCTCAGACTGTTCATTTACATGTACAGTTCTGTATGAAACACAGCAATATGCTACTGGCAATATTCAGTGCTGTAGCAATCCATTTTAGAACCTGAGACTTTTTCCCCAGTGTTTTTAGTATTTTTGTGACTGATACTGCAAACTCAGACACTTGATGCTCTGAAGCTAGTGCTTGTACTTTGTAATAAAATGGATACATTTTAAAATTCCACTTTAAGCATCACCTGAAGATGACTTGCACATTAATCTGGTTACAAATTTTCCAAATTAGTGTCAACTACAGCAGGATTTTCAGTGTAAAACTGCCAGTTTTCACATGTTGGCCACACAGGCAGTGGATCTTACCTTGAAAAATGTAAAAGTTTTAGGAGGGAACCAAACTGCTGTTGCTGATCATAAGTCTTCCATTGAGTGGCATGTACTCAGCTGTTTGCAACCAGACTGCTTCAGAGGACAGAAGTTATTCATAAATCTCATTCCATTGGTGTTGTCTGAAAAATAAAGTAGATGCCAATATCTGCTGGGAAGCCTTGTAGAAAACAGATCAAAGGCTTCTGGAGTTTATTTAAGAAGGAGCAGTTGTGAGTGGCTTAATGTCTGAGCATGGCATGAAAAGTGAAACAGCCATGACAATGAGCCACCATATGCAGAAGTCCTCTGGACTTCAGTAAAGAATTTGAGTAATATGTGGTACAGGTGGACTGTTGTCTCAGCCTGTCATTCTGTTATTCCTTTGTCTCTAAGGAAGGCATTGCCTCCTCTGTCTAACCCCATTAAAAAGGGGAAAGTTTCTTCCAAAAGTCATTGCAGAATAAAGCCACCTTGATTTATACAGTGTTGTGCCTGCCAAAGAGATGCTGTCTTCTCTAGGACATTTTGTTTAAAGGTCTGTGATTATGTGTAATTCATTTAACCTGTGACCAGTGTTCTGGCCAGTATTTTTACTTTAATGGCATGAAGCTGTGCTAGACAAGATTTTGGCTAGATATTTGGAAAAGGTTTTTCATCCAGAGGCTGCTTGGGGACCAGAACAGGCTCTCCAGGGAAGTGATCACAGCACCAGCCTGACAGAGCTCAAGGAGTGTTTGGACGATGCTGTCAGACACAGGGTGCGACTCTTGGGGCTGTCTCAATTATCATTATGTGTCTCTTCCAATTCTGGACATTCTATGAATCTATGATTTGAGAGTTTCTGAATGCAACCTGTATTCAGGTGTGAGAAACTGTCTTATTTTCCATTAAAATTTTCTATTTTATTTATGTCTGCTCCTGATATGTCTTTGTGGTCGGTTGACCCAGGCTAAACCCAGGCCCACCAAACCCACTCTATCACTCCCCTTCTCAATTTGGCAGGGGAGAAAAAAATATAATGAAAGTCTTGTGAGTCAAGATAAGGTCAGGGACAGGTCACTCACTGATAACTGTCATTGGTAAAACAGACTTGACTTAGGGAAATTAGTTTAATTTATTACCACTCAAAATCAGAGTAGGGTAATAGGAAGTAAAGCAAACCTTATAAACACATTTCTTCCCACCCTTCCCTCCTTCTCTGGGCTTAATTTTATTCTTGATTTTCTACCTCCTCCCCAGTGGTATAGGGAGATGGGGAATGGGGGTTACGGCCAGTTCATCACATGTTTCTTCTGCTGCTTCTTCTTCAGAGAGAGGAGTCTTTACTGCTGCTCCAGCATGGCATTTCTCCCGTAGGAGACAGTCCTCAAACTTCTCCAGTGTCAGTCCTTCCCCAGACTGCAGCTTTTCATGAACTGCTCTGGCATGCATTCCTTTTCACAGTCCTTCTGGAACAAGCTGCTCCAGTGTGGGTCCCCTATGGAATCACAAGTCTTGCCAACAAACCTACTCCAGAATGGACTCCTCTCCACAGGTTCTCAGGTCCCTGCCAGGAGCCTGCTCCAATGCAGGCTTCCCATGGGTCACAGCCTCCTCTCAGGCATCCACCTACTCCAGTGTGGAGTTCCTCCATGGGCTGTGGATGGATCTCTGCTCCACCATGGATCTCCATAATCTGCAGGGGCACAGTCTGTCACACCATGGTCTGCACCACCTTTTGCAAGTGAATCTCTGCTCTAGCACGTGGAGCACCTCCTCTCCCTCCTTCTCCACTGACTTTGGTGTCTGCACAGTTATTTGTCTCACATATTCTCACTCCACTCTTCTCTGGTCACAATTACTTCTGCACAATAAATATTTTATATTCTTCTTTACTCTGTTATCCCAGAGGCACTACCACCATCTCTGATTGGTTCAGTCTCAACCGGGGGCTGGTCCATCTTTGATCTGGCTGGCATTGGCTCTGTTGGACATGGAGGAACCTTCTGGCAACTTCTCACAGAAACCACCCCTATTGCTCCCCCCAGTACTAAAGGCTTGCCATGCAAACCCACTACAGTCCTGTAGGATGCCTTGGGACAGCTGCAATATCTTTGGTTCATACCACTAATAGATTGTAATAAAAACAGTGCCTGTGCTTTCCTATGGAATCATTGCTCCTGTGTTTTAGGCATTTCCCATTATTTTCTTCTTCCTTCAGACATTCCCTATGTGGCTATTTTTTCTTCATGGATGGCACATACAACAGCAAAAAACGAAAACCTTAGAAGAACCCAAAAAGGCTTAAAAATTTACATAAATGGCTATCCTGATATCTCAAGGTGTTCTCTACCCCTTAGTCAGCTTTCTCTTTATTGAACTCAGTGGAGTACAAAGGCACAAGCCTTTTCCTGTCCATACCAGGCTCTGCTGGGAGAAGGGCTGAGGAATGCTTCCAGTTGCTCTGATCTCTTAGGTTGAGTTCCTCCAAGAAAAGGAAAAGCTTCAGCAGGGAATTTCCCAACTATTGCATCTTTAGCAATGAAATCACTTTAGAAAAGCGTCATGGAACCTACTAGGAGCTGACACGTGAAAAGGATACAAAGAGAAAGGGAGCAGGTATCAATTGCCTCAATATTTACTTCTCATCACGTCAGAAGCTCAATATCACTTCTTCCTTTAAGCTGCTTATCCCAAAGAGACTGAGACTGCACATACCTGCCAATTCTGTGTAAGTGCTCAAAAATCATTTTTTACACCTTAATGCATCCACATGGCCCTAGATACCTGTGTTTCGGTACCTGTACCAAACCCTGAATACCCTGAATGTTGCTGGCTGGTCACCTGATAGGGTAAGGTAATTTCCATGACCTCTTGTTGCTATATGATTTTTTTTTCTATGAAGTATGTTGTCACAACTCAAAAACCCTACGGATACTCCTGATAACTGTCACCCTTGTGTATACCTTTCCTGATTCAACAGCCTAGTGTTTTTCATACTATCGAGCTACAGATATAGATCAGAAAAAGATATCAGAAAAAAAACTTTTTGAGGGATTGTCTTCTTTTAATCAAAACTAAACATTCCTAAGTAAACTTATTGTGCAGTATACCATAATATCTTTTTCAAGAGATGAAATGCTTGACAGAAAAGTTGCACAGTTTTAATTTAGTGTTACTTTTGGGGGGCTTTTTTAAAGCAGATATTTAACACTTCAGAATTTTACTGTGAGAGAGTGTGGATGCTGGAAATTGGTTATGATAGTAACAAAAATCTCTAAGAGCTGCCACGTAAATTCTAGACAAAAGGAAACACTAATAGAAGGCAAGAGCTAAACAACAATACGGTAACAGCAAAAAGACAGAAAATACTTCGAGGACCTCTAATCCCCAAGGCTTGATGAGGTTTCAGAGGGAAATCATGAAGATCTAGTGCATTTTTCTGCAAAGTGATATGCACTCTTAACTTCCCACACTGGACATTTCCACTGAAGTCAGTGGGATAACTTGTTCTGAATAATACCATATGTCTCCATCTCTTCAGGCCCAAAATCTTAAGCTATATTTATTGGGTCTGGGATGTGTATAGTTGTATCCATGTTCACATTTGTCCAGGACAGTCATTATTTATTTATTCCTAAAACAGAAATGTATTTGTAGTATCTATCAATGCTGTTGACTTTTGTCTTCTAAGTCTTTTTGCCCTTTTGTATGAAGACATGCTTTGATACCTATGAAAAATGACCCTGTTCATTAGTTACGAAAAATAAATGCTCTGTAATTTTTTATGTGAATTATCACGTTATTAATTCAGAGAAGCATATTCATTGATTACACAGAGTCAATAAGTATCAAGGATTTTCTTATACATATGGGGCCTGGATACTCTCTTCTGAACTAGTTTTGCAGTGGGATTTCCCGATGTCTTTACAAATTGGTGGAACATAATCTGCTGGAATAATCAGAACTAACAAAGAGAGAATATAGTCTCTTATTCCTTCTTTTTTCTTTCTGGCTTTGTTCCTGTCTCTGTGTCCTTCAGTAACATTTGGTTGCTTTGTTTGGGCACGTTTGGGGGAAAATATTGGTTAGGTCCACCATCAATGTCCCTTTCAAAATGAAAAACTATGAAAATGAAAACTGCTAGTCTTCCTCGGCTGGTAATGTAATGGAGTTTGATCAAATTTTGGGGAGAAAAACAGGTCAAAGTCATGCAATTTTGGAAATCCTCATGTGGATGTAGAATCAGTGTCTCAATTCCCATTGGGTCAGAGCCTTGCTGAGTAGAGGAAGTAATCAAAGGAGAGGGAGAAGATTTAATTGTATGTTTTGTGTTGGAGTGGCTGATCTTTTATCTTGTGAGCATCATACTTGGGTAACTCTTCAGACCTCAAGTTGTCTTCTTTCCCACTCATTTATGAACAGAGTAACAAAGTGCTCAACTGGCTATATGTACCTTGCAGGTACCTTCAATAAAAACTTTTTATCAGCAGTATTAAATAAAATGCTTTCGATTATTCTGTAGCTGTTTTATTCAAGACTAAAAAAGTATATACAATGAACTTTTTACCTGATCAAGTGATAATTGAAGTGTTTTTTATTTTTAATAGTAAAATGCACTGAAGTATTACACAGTGCACATTATGTGCTTTACCAAATATGATTTTATGTTCCTCCTTTCCTAAATTCATTGGTAAACACAGAGGTTTCAGATGTAAGAAATCTGCAAGATACTAATGCTTACTGTCAAATCAACCACTCCTCTTACTGTTTCTTTATGTTTGCAATTGAATACTTAAAGTTTTCCCTTTGCCAAATCTTTGTATTCTTTTCACTGAATGAGTTGACAAGTCTAACCTAGGATTAAACACAATACCTGGAATCTTTTAGCTGAATGTGCAATGAGAGCAGAGGCTAAACGGAGGTCCTCATGAAGATCTGGACATGCCACAAAAGAGTATGAGAAAAAAAAATACAACAAGAATTCTGTATTTTTACTTGATCTTAGTAAAACATCAAAAACGTGTAGATGCGTCATGTAGGACTGTGTGCTAATCTTCACGTTAAAATCTTAGAATATGACTTTTCCATTCTTAAAACAGTGTGGAAAAATTTAGAAGAGTTGTTTTGGTTTGTCAGGGGATTTTTAAGCTAAAATTCAAATCTTGTGGCTGAAAACTTGAAATCTAAATGAAAGTTATAGGCAGAGCCAGTTATGAGTCCCTTCCTGTGGCAGTACAAGACAAGGCTCTGCAGTATGCATAATGTATACCACTAAACAAATGGCAGGAGCACATGACTAAAGAATTCATTTGTGTTTTAGTAACTCTGAGAGCAAAATAATATAGATGGGTTACAGTGACCAAAGGAAAGTACTACAGTTATCTCTACAAGCAGTAAATCCACTGAACAAAACAGCCTCTAAGAACATCTATAGCAGCAGCTCTCAGTCCCTGGCATGTGCAGTTACACTGGTATTTCATTTCTGGTATTCAAAGTTTCTTGTCTGTGATAACCTCTGCCACTGCCACTCCCTCTTTAGTTGTGTATTCAGTCTTCCACTATAATATTTTGACTGCTACAGAGGGTTGGAGAAACAAGGTAGAGAAAAAGTAGTAAAATAAAATACCAGTACAAGGTTATGGTACTTTGTTTCTCTTGTATGAAATTTTATAGTTCTTAAATTTTCCTCTTTTTTTCTCCCTACCTTTTTTCTTTCAACTTTTTCACTTTTCTTATTTCATTTGAGAATTCTCCTGAGCACACATATGTAGATTGAGGAGAATGAGGTTAAAATTTGCTCTGCACAAGCTGATGCTCCCTGTCACCTGCCTTCCCTTAGGGATGAAGTACAACATCTGTCAGCTCAGTCACTATGAAAGTTCACACACAGGTTCCTCACTCAAACCTCCCAGTTCCCCAGCTGTAAGAGGAAAATAGACGTCAGGAAAATTTTCAAGCTTGAAAATAGATTGGATATTTGTTTACAATAATCCAAGCAGATTGGATTGCAGTCTAAGAAGAATTGGAAGATGAGTGCAAAAGACTGTAAGGACACCTAGGACAGCTGGTGAAACCCAAAATACAGTGACCCCCTGCAATGATGACCATTTCCCCCTGTTGCAAACAGGGTTAAGCCCTCTTAAGTGTTGCACCAAATCACTGAGCACTTTAGAGGCTGTTGGTGAACAGGGCTTTGAGATCCAGGATGTAAGGACATGTCTGTGAATCCTTGGCTAAGCAGATATGTTAGCTGTCCAGTTTTCTGGGTGGTGTAGAAAATACTCAGAGGGAGCCACTCTGTTTCCTTTTACCTGAGCCCAGGGAAGGCTTCTTCACAGCTTGTTTGGGAGAATGCTAAGGCTCAGGCCCACTATCTCCTGATAGAGAAAGTGCACTGACAGCTTTTATAAATCGGCAATTCCCAGTATTGCTGACACTTATAAACAGATAGAGAGCAGCTAGTGTGATAAGCAATGCTACCCGGCAAAAAACCTTTCAGAAGAAAAGACATCCCTATTAAAGGCATCATATAAACAGCAAAAAAAGCATTGTAGATCACAGTGGGAGAAACTTGCATTATGTCTCACCATTAGCAGTTCTTAACTTGCAGTAGTAAGGATAAACTGGCACTTTTTTTTTTTAAGGAAATTTTGCTGAGGGATGAGAAGGTGCCGGGCTCACAGAACCCCAACCATCCTAAGTTCTGCTTTGAAAAACACATTTTGGCACATACTGATTTCAATTTTGCACACAGCTTTGGCCACACATTTCGCTACGCTCTGCTGCCCGGTGTGCCAAGGCTGCGCCGGTCGAAGGCAATCTCTCTGGGGACCTTCTCTGATCCCCAGAACCCTATCGCAGCCACAGCGAGCAGAGCTGATAGCAGCGTGAAGAGCAGGTGACCACAGCGAGGAGAAGCCAAGCAGGGAGGACTCAGCAGCTCTGCATACCAACTAAGATTTATTTAGCTGATGGGGAGAGACTGACTGAGTCAGGCCACCAGGAGTTTCACATAGAAGGATTGAACCTCCTGTGCTCTGCTCCGAGAGACCCCGAAACACGGGTGACAGGGGGTTTCATACCCTCAGGATCCCAGGGGTGGGGGCACAAACATGACCAATTGGGAAAGCCCAAGGGTGTGGTCCAGGGGTGAGGGACAGGTTACACAGCAAACGGGAGAACAGGGGAGGGGGGATACACCTGCGAAGGCCAATGTATAACGAAATGACAGAGACCTTTCTAGAACTTGGGGCAGGGGTGAAAGGAGAATGACAGGGGAGAGAGAGGGATTCTCTCGCTCGACCAGGGGAGGGGACAGATAATTGACAGGGAGAGTATACAGGGTCCGAACAGGGGTACATAGAACAAACCAAAATACAATTAACCAATAAAAACCGCAGCATCACACACATTTCAAGATTTTTATGCATGACTAGGATGCATTTTCAAAACTAACAATAAATATTCAGAAGTCTTTTTAAAAATGCGTGATGACTAACACATATTCAAAACGACCTGAAAGCAAATTCAGACTGTGAAACACAGGGTCTTGAAATGTCCAGCAGAGAATTCAACATTAAATGCATAAAATTATTCTGTGTAAAGGAAGGGAAAGATTATTCTCTTTATTTTAGTTATATTCATGCATGAATTCAGATATACTGCTTACTTTATGTTGACATTATGAAGCAGTTTACTGTAATCCATAATAAAAGTAGCTTTATTTTCTTAAGCTGTTTTATACTTTTTGCATTTTATTGTTGCAAATGAGGACTGAGCCTGCATTCAGCTGTTGCTGTGCCAGCCTGGCCTAACCCCACCAAAGTAACTGAAGCTTTGTAACTGAGTACAGACTGTAGGTTTATACATTTTGAAAAGCATCTGGAAATTTTGGTGGATCAGTGCCAAACTCATAATTCATTGTTATTGTTTTCATTATGTGATGATTTTATGACATATAATGTTCCATTTTCTTAACAAAAGTCTTTTAAATGCAAACGTCTGGGAACTGATACATTTCTGTCCCTAACCTTTGTTCATTGCTACCTTGGGTAAGGGTGTTTTATTGGAGACCTGATAAGATGTATTTGTTTGAATCTAGTACTTGGTTATGACAAACTTTCAGCACCTTACCTAAACAGTTTAGGCATCTAAGTCATCTTCCCAGACAAGACTGAGGGCATCATAACACATCTGATCTTAAGTCAGAAAATAACACGAAGGACTGAACCATTCATTTGCTGTCTGAAAGACTGATATAGTCTCCTTAATAATATAATTTTCCTCGGATCATCACAGTTCTCATTTGAAATGAGCACATCAGAAAAATGGAATGAAACAATTTCAATTACGTTTTTTATACCTCTGGCTGCCTTTAGGAGTATAAAGGAACTTAACAGATATTTGCTGCTTTGAATATTTGCAGTGTTAACCCTAGATCTGAGACAGGATCATTTATTTGCATTTGACAGGTGTACTTTCTTTGTACTTAGGGTTTCAGAAATTGCCAAATTTCATATTTGAATTATTGCATGTAATTAAACATTCTATTTGAAAGAACAGGCTAAAGCATAAATAGTGGTTCAATAGAAAGCATGAAATACTTTTGTTATCATCTTGGCAAGTTCTACTATAAAATATGAATAATTCCTTTGAAAGTTAGTTGATGCATGTGTTAATTAGGTTCAGAAATACTGATTCATTGTCTGCTCAGGTTTTCAGTTTTTCTACCCCTACCTCGATTGTCCGATGTCCAAAGAGGTTTCTTTTGAAGGCTGGTTCAGCATATTGGAATTGAAGTAATTTGGTGAGTTTTTCCTAAAATGAACTTTCAACCCAGAAAGTCCTTCTGCTTCCATCAATCTTACCCCAAAATAAAAAAGAATGTAGTTCCCAGTTTCTTTTTCTTCTGCCTCCAACTCAGTGGTGTCCTATCTTCCTTATTCTTAATGACCTCCTCCTGTTGTTCCCAATCTGCTCCAGGTTCTTCCGTCTCTGTAACAAATTAGGTAGATTATTCCTCAGAAAACTCTTTTCTCTGATGGGAGAGAATAATTTGCTTCCTGGCCAACTGTTTCATTGGTGATATGTCATTAGTGAGGTTCAGATGGATGCAAGGTGAATACTGCTGTGTCCCGCTCCTGACTGGCTTTGTCCTTCATAAGAAGTGCAACACCACCTTAAATAATTGTCCTGCTGATGGCCTTAATGGTTCCTTCTGAATCATATTCCAGTGATCATCCTGGATCAAAATATCTTACTAGTCAGTTTTCAGAGAAGCATTCTATTACTGGTTTATGGAATTCTCCACAGTTCCAAATCAGTATAGTTGTCCTAAGGCAACTGCATCTGCAATTTGATCTCTTATATAGCATGATAATGGATTTATGTACAAAAAGATGGTTCTCTGTCACCTCAAATACTGTGCAAACCTACTTTTCCAATCAAGAAAAAAATCCACTCATTTGGGATTTTATCCAAGGCAAAATATTTGCACCTGGAAGGTTGTGTTTTGGTCCCCACTACATAAAAAAGGACATGGACAGGCTGGAGAGGGTCCAGCACAAAGATGATCAAAGGACTGGGAAGCCTGCCAGATGAGAAAAGGCTGAGACTGCTGGCTTCATTCAGTCTTGAGAAAAGAAGATGTAGGGGAGACTTTAGCACCATGTTCCAGTATTTAAAGGGTGGCTACATAGAAGATGGAGACTCCCTTTTTACAAGCAGTTACATGGAAAAGATGAGGGGTAATGATATACTTGGGAGAATTCAGTTGGACACAGAAGGGATATTTTTCACAATGAGGTCAGCCATTGAAAGAAACTGCAAAGAAAAGTGGTGGATTACCCAACATTGGACACCTAAGATTTCAGTGGACGGGGTGCTGGGTCATTTTGTATAGACTGCTTTTGAGAAAGAAGTTGGATCAGATGATTCTTGAGGTCCCTTCCAACCTGGTATTCTATGTTTTTATGGTTCTTTGGCAATTCAGATTGAGACTCCAAGAAGGAACATCAGACAAAACTGTATTGAGAAAGTTCATTCCAGAACAGGTTAAAACCTTTGACTGAGACATCTTTGGCAAGAGGTGTGTTAACCAACTGGTGGGATGCACCAGGTCTCTGCTGTATTGCTTTCAGTTGCTGCTGATCAGCTCTTTGGTACTGCTCCTCAGCAAACATGCAGTCACTTCTAGAAATTCTCCTACACTCTTTCAAAATAAAATTAGCCAGGTTTGTTAGACTAGAGTATGTGGAACTTGAAACGCTGTGAAGCCCTCAATAAATCATTTATCACATTTCTACCTGCTTTGAGATTCTGAAAGTCTGTTTCAACCTCAATTATTCTATGAGTCTGAGAGTGTAGAGTCCATGAAAATTAGTTGAGTGTTAAGACTGTTGAGAATGCCTCAGCTCCATGCATTACTTCACAGTAATAATAACTCCATCTCATAATATGTCTTTTCTGTAATTCCCATACACAGAAATCAGAGGCAAGTTGTTCTCACCTCCTTTGCATATGTGTCCCAAGAAGGAAAACAAGGAATATTTCCACTGCATCTAGCAAAATTTCACCTATCTTTGAAGGTCTGAGTTGTTTGCTAAATCCCACAAATAAGACTGTGTGCCTGCCAGCTGGCAGTCAGATGTACAAGTGGATAGAACTCATTAGCAGGGACTGGTTGTATTTGGAGATTGGACTTGCTGTGTACATATCCCACACATAGCTGCAACTATTCCAACCTCTGGACCTTTGGCAATGTAAGGCAGGAGCATTGTCTGCCAAGTCAGACTGCAACTCCCCACTCAGCAAATTGGAAGCTGTGCCAAAATTGCCTTACTGTGAAGATAAGTATGATACAATTTATGTCCTAGTACTCTCATACAAATTAGTCCACCTGAGAAAGGGGAACATATTCACTAATATTGTTTTTCTACACAGTCGTATTTACAGTTTTGCAAACCACTGTTTGTTTTCATCACATTCAAATAAAAAAACCTAATCTTGTTTCTGCAGTATTACTCTGACATTTTGAAAGAGAGAGTTGATCAATGTCCAAAGGATGCAATGTACTCCTTCATATCACATTTATTCAAAAATTCCACTCGGAAGAATTTGTCTCTTGATCATATTCACACAAAAATAGCTAGAGTTAGTAATCAGTATCTTAGATTAAATCAATTTTTTAATAGTTTTAATTGAAATGAGCGTAAATAGCCTGGAGTTTTCTATTATCAGGTCTTTTGGTTAAATATCCTTTTTGGTTTAGAATTCTGGATTCAAATTTCTCTGAATCCTTCTAGTGCTTGAAGGGAGACTCATTCATCCCAGAGTCTCTTCTGTATTGAACTGTTTTAAATTAACTTTATAGTTGCAAATCTCTAGAGAATTGCTTTTATCCTGTGAATTAATTCCTTTGTACTATAGGTTAGTTAAAGATTCATCTATGAAACAAGGGAAGGTCCTAAAAGGAAGAAATAATAGATGTGAAACAGATATTTGGCAAAGAACATTACTGCTCATTCCTTTTGCCAATTGCTTTTTCTAAGCATTTCATGAGTGATAGATTATGTGGCTTCTCACGGACTTTTTAGCTATGTTGTGGAATCCCCTTTACTGGAAGACTTTAAGTGAGATTAGCAAAACTGCTGGTACACTTGATCTTGCCTCACTATGGGAAGATGAACTAAATAACCCTGTGGATTTCTTTACTGATGGGTTTCTATCCTGCTTTGTGTGTCCAGGATTCTCCCAACTCAGATTTCCTTATAAAAACTGTGCTATGCTACATTTAGTTAGTCTAAACTGGAAATAAAGTAGAACTGCTGATGATTTTATCCATTTCTATTTCTCCTATGTGAGCTTAAGAACTTCTCTTTCCCTACAGTTTTAAAGAAGCGAAACAAGAGAGAAGTATAATTTAGGGACTTTTTATTGGCTGAAATCTTGCTCACAAATGGTTTGCTCTGTAAATTAAAGGTCAAGAGGGTTTTAAACCAGGATGCTCCTTGTGAACAGTGCAATTTAGGAAGCAATTATTCATAGCTAATACAGTTTGGGATGGATGCTATCACTAGAACAATGAGACTTTTCCCTTGTTTTTGACCCAGTGAACATTCTGTTATGAAACTATATAACCATCTATATGGACATCAGGGAAATGAAGGAAAAGTTTGAGCAAGGAAATCTCTGAATTGAAGGCAAACTCATGATACAGATTTCAACTCAAATTTAAGCTGGGATTGAGAAAAAAGACTTCATTTATGGTTGCTGAAGACTTATGAGGTTGCTGGAGGTCAACAGACCTGTGGTGTTATGATTTACATAAAAGTATAAAAGCAAAGCAATTACTTTAATCCGTTGTTCAAAGCAAGCTACTATGTCTACCTAGTTAAAATTAATAGACTGTGATGTAGTAGAAAACAAAGACATTTTCAGACATGCTTTACTTGCTAGCAAAGTAATCTCCAACTATATATTGCTGCTCTAATGCTTTTCCAGAAATTCAGCCTAATCACTAAAAATTTAATTTCCCAGAAAATTTTTTCTAAATATTGGCTTCATAAAACCAAATTGAAAAGGTAGACTTTTTTTTGTTGTTTAAAATGCCTTTTTTCTGTCTAAAGAAAGCTGCTTTGCACAATTATGAGAAGTGATATATAGTCACAAGAGGTAAAATTCCAGTGTAACTTCATTTTTGCAGCATATTCATAGGAAACTTTTAACATTTTATCTACATTTCTGGTCAACTGTGCACAATGAAGAAAATTATTAACATTTTTACTGTTTTTTCCTCTGATATTGGTGGTAATTCCAACTGAAAGGAAGATGCATTTTCTAAACAAACGGTGTTTTAGCCACACAGTTCCTGTTGTATCTCCTGTTAGAGTCCTGTGGAATGGCCAGTGTCCAAAGACACAAAAAGATGTAAAACATCTGTTCCAACATAAATATGGAAAACTACTTTAGGAGATATTTGTGTCTATTAGCATCAGCTGTGTTACATTTGTTAAACTTAGTATAAGTTCTAGTGTTCTGAACAAAGCCAGAGTATCTAAAACCCCGTTCTTTTCAAAGAGCAGCACAGAAACAGGACAGAAATGAAACCGTAAAAAAAAACAGATGCAAAAAGAAGACCTATAATCACACATAAATACTGAAATAATGACTTTTTAAAAATTTTAATGATGCTACACACAGATACCAGAAAAGATGAACATATCTCATCAAAAAGTATAATGATTTATTATCTTCAGGATCTATCTGGGTGTTCTTGAAAATAAAATTTGGACTGTGATTGCATACACATCATTAAGTAGAAGTATGTTAGGCTGCCTTTTTTCCTCTTATGACATTGTGTTACAGATTTTACCTAAACACACTCCACTCTATTGATGCTTTAATCCAGTGAAGGAAGGCTCAAGGCTCCCATATTTTCAATAAGTAAAAGAACAAACAGTACAAATTACTGAGATTATGCTTAGTCTATGCAGCAAATATGCTGACTTTAATTACAAAAATTAACGTGTACCTTATTTTAAGCCTAGATAAGCCTTCAAAAATAGGCATAGAAATCTAAAAATGTCAGCTTGGTCCCTCTATGTGGGAAGACTCTGCTGGATAATGCTATGGAAGGCAAAAATAGCTGTAGTCTTTATTGTCCAAATTTGGTGTTCAGTCCAGGTAGGTGAAATCGTGATGTCCTTAGCCAACGGACATTTTCAGTGATTTCTTCCTGGCACAAACCCAGAAATGCAGAGTCAATACATAATCTACACCTTCTTTATTAATTCTTTCCACCGGGGATTGTGTTAGGAAATAAACTCTTTATTCCCTGTTGTTTAAGTTTGACAGAGTTTGAATGGCTGACTGGCCAAATTAAGATGAGGCATTGTAGACCAGGCTCTGTCTGAAAGGTAAATCAATAAAAACAGAGGCGTCTGGTAGAAAAAATACTGTTTCAGAAAAAGAAAATGGAGTATTGTAGTTGTTTTGTTCTACCTCAATAATTCTATGTTTCATGGCAGTGTTCAGCAATGAGCAGATGGAAAACTGAGTAGTGGATCAAAGGTATACCACACTCTATAGGAATTTAATTTTTCTGTTTTACAAGAAATTAAACTAATAATCATAAACTTTAGACAGAAGCACAGAAAAATGTGTAAATCCAAAAAAGAAATGTGAAAGTGTATAGTCTCCTCAAAATGCATTTTATTGTTCCATCTGAAAGCAAGATATTGAAAATAGCTTAGCTTCAAAGCTCTGTTTTTCATTTTTGTGGCTTATTGCCCACAATTAACTGTTTCCAAAGCCCATTTGAAGCTCTTGTGTTCTTTGACTGCTTCTCCTACAGACTGTGAAAGAAATTGCTGTCTATTGTGGACCATTAAGTTTTCTATTTGGTTTGCTATAGAAAAAAATATTAACAGTATCTTCTGCTGCCTACTCCTCTTACAGTAGGAAAGATGGAGACGTATGTGTGGATTGCCTCTGTGCCTTATAAGAGCCTTAAAAGACATTTGTTTGATGATGAGTTGCCAGAGAACAGACATGATACCTGAAGAGTTACTGTGTGCACTTCTGACAGCTGCTCTTATAGCTGACAGTTTATATTGACCTTCTGTACCAAATATTTTTCTTGGTCCCTGCTCTCTGCAAAAATGAAAATATGACAGTGGGATGGAAGGGAAAGTCTTCTGTGACTCAAGTATTTTTTCGGTCTGTATGCTGTGCATGGGATTCATCTTATCTGACTTCTGTTTTCAACAATGTGACCTAGTTCCTTTGGATGCCTATATACTGGCATATACCTGTATGTCTGAGTGGCTTAGCTATGAAGTTGTAGTGTCTGTATTTCAGCTCCTAATATTTGATCAGATTAAACCTATCTTCTGTAATTTATATCCTGAGCAATCTGGATTAAATATGTTTGACTAAAACAAGTCATGCAAGCAATGAGTCTCATGTTCAGAGGAAGCAGGGAATGTGGTATAAACTGCTTTAGTAGGATGTTGGTTGCATTCATTAGCACACGAAATTCATGTAGTTCAAACCTGATGTTGTAACTCTTGGTACCACTTTGTGACTACTCGGTATCTGATGATAGATATTCACACTTGAAGACTTATGGGGTGCTGAATAGTCTGTATACGTGTACTTGAGAAGAATGAAACCATTTGATCCTAAGAGATTGGACCTGTCTTGCATCTGGCTCTTCACCCACTGAGAATTCCTAAAACTGTTATAAATAGAGGGTCGAGTCATTATAGAGGTAACATGATTTTTGCATAAAGATTTGTTTTGGAAAAGGAAGTGAAAGAAGAGAAAATGGGGCAGGGGGTGGGAAAGAATATTGGTGATGAAGGAAATTGAACAGAGAAACCACTTTTCCCATAATAATTTTATTTGAAAGTATAATTTCATAACCTTTTTTTACTTTTTTCTTTATATGGCTTGAGGTTTTACCCTTCATCCAGGGTTTTATCATCTGTTAGGAATTTAATGTATAACTTAAATAAATGGTAGAAAAATAAACCCACTAGCGATAAGAATGAAGGCTCTGTCTCCATGAAATAAAAAATTCAAAGTGTTCACATCTCACCTTATTATAAAGTTATGAAGCTTTGCTCCAGTCATATACTTTTGTGATTGTTCCCTACCTTTAGGTATGAAAATTATCATTAGTTGTCAAAAGCTGTTGAAGTACCAAAGCTGACCTATAAATATTATTATTTGCTCTTATTAATTTGCAATAGAATAACATGAACAGCAAAGCAAATTAACATACAGTATAGGAGTTTAAAAATGCAGTTTTTATTCTTTTGACTTTTTAACTTCCAGTTTGCCAAAAAGTCTCCTTCAAAAGCATCCTTTAATCCTAAATAACAACCTAGAAAGGAAGTAAGGACCATCTGGAAAAGTCTCTTTTGTGGGAAGAACAAAGAAATGGTGTCTAAGTCTTGGTGTAGATTTCTGTCAAGATGGAAAGAGCACATCCTATACTTTATTTTGGATATGGTTTTGACCCTCTCACTTGCTGAGCAAATGCTGGACTTTAAGAAGCTTGGAAACTTAATTAATAGTAATAAGGACCTGGATCAAGTTTATTCCTCTTGATAGGAGCATTCTCTTTGCATCAGCTCCTCATGGGACCATTTCTGTTAGGGGGATACTTACAGTAAATTCTCTCTGTGGCAGATGGGCATTATCCTGGTTCCTCCAGAAGGCCATTAATTTTGGCACCATCCAAAGCAACTTTTGAAGTTACTACTGTCCGTTCTTTGAGTCAAAATGGCTTCAGCTGTTGTGGCATTACTTACAGAACCTTGTTAGGTCTGAATTGAAGAATCAACTCACGTGCCAAGATATGAATGACACAATGCTCTTGGATCAATAGCTTATCTCTGTCATAAAATGTTACAGTTAAAACATTAAGACAACTTGGGATTTCATAGTCATCCTAAATATGTCCAGATTTGCTTCAATTCCTTATGTCTCTAGTGTGTTTGAAGACCCCCTGAGCAAAATGGAGGTGTTTATCCCTGTTTAAATCTGAGCATCTCTCTCAGATGCCTAAGTTGGAGCATTAGTCCTTCAGAGTCCTCTCAGTCCACTCAGTAAAGCAAATGGAGGAAAGTAATCCCTCAGGGACTGAGGTGGAGAACTGAGCAGATACCATCACGACACTACAGAAAACAGCTCTTCTTTGAGTCAATAGCAACCCTATCCTTCTTTGCAAAGATCAGAGATAAGGATCACTTTTTAAACCAGAATTATAATTTAGGTGATAGTGGTAAAAAAGACATTCACTGACCTTGTTCTCTGCCTTTCCATGATTTTTGCAAAGTGTCTTGCAGCTTCAGAAAAGACCTGTGAGTTTCCTGCATACTATCTGTGAAAAGGGACTCATAATAAAGATACGACAGCAAGAAGGCTCTGTGGCTGTAACACCAGTTCCTGTAGCCAGGAACTGAAGCTGTTGTTCCTATGAAGTGCTGAGTATTTTGTTCTCAACCCAGCAAAGTACTAATATGAGTGCTCAGCCTCAATCATGTGATCCTAAATCAGGAAAATGTGAATGGGAAAGTATGTCCATTTCCCTAATGATAGAAGCAGAAGCTCATATAAATGAATGCATATTTTGAACTTTGTATTGCTAAAAATATCTTGTCTTTATAAACCAGAACTGATGACCAGTGACTGATAACCAGTTAATTGTGAACTCCAAGTAAATGATGAATTACATCTCCTTTTTCAGTTGAAGCTGAATAATAACTAAGTAGGATCTAAAATAGTAGTAACAACAAATAGAGGACTTGACAGTCTTTGAATCATTCTAATAAAACTTCATTGCAACAAGTAAAGTGCAGCTGATTAAATTAGGGGCTCTATTTTCATATCATAGGAAAAAACATTTCTATTGTTTTGTGTATGGGTTTTTTTAAATATATGAAACCTAAAGCAGAGCAGAATTCCCAGGCCGGATGTACCCCTCCTTTAGAGCTAGTCACTACTTATCCCAGTGGAGATTTTTTTACTTAAACCACTAACTGAACTCACATCAATCAGTACATAAATGATTTGAATTTTCATCTCTTACATCTCAGCATTTCTCATGAGAATTATAGAATCATTGGATTGTTAAACTTGGAAAAGACCTCTAAGATTATCAAGGCCAGCCATCAACCTAACATCACCACTGTTCACCAAACAACTGTGCCCTCCAGTGCCATATGCACACATTTCTTTGAACACTTACAGGGCTGGTGACTCCATCACTTTCCTGGGCAGCCTGCTCCAATGTTTGACAACTCCTTCTGTGAAGAAATTTTTCCTAATGCCTAATTTAAACCTCCACTGGTGCAACTTGAGACCATTTTCATTTGGCTCTTAGAGATTACAGAGATGTTTCGGTTGTGTCTCCTACTGGACTTAGTCTGGCATATCAGTTTCCAGGATATTTACTAATCAGCCTTCCTGGAGAAAAACTAGAGAAATGCCCACTCCTAACTTCAAAATCAGCACTATCAGGTCTCCAACAAGTGTGTGAATGACAAGCTGCTCCATAGGAAGCCCTCAGGGCACTTTTGGCCAGTTGCCTTAGGAGGGAAGGCTGAGGGAGATGGTCTATTTTAACCCCGAATGCACAAGGTTTCCATGAGAGTTCATAGCAGTTTTCCTGTGCAAGAGGAGTTTGACAAGAGGGAGCCAGACTCTTTGTGGAAGAGGTTCACATCAGAATAAAAGCTGATGGTCGTGAATTAAAACAGGGCATTTTCTGGCTGGGAGTATATAAGGGAACATTTCTTTCTGTGTGATTCAGGCTGCACAGAGGGATTGACAGGCTCCATTTTTGGAGGTCTTCAAGACCAGAATAGCAAAGCAATATGAACAACCTCTTCTGATTTAATATCTGAGTCTGCATGGAACAGGATGTTAGATGAGAGACCTTCTGAGGTTCTTTCCAAGTGGAATGATTTTGTGACTCTGTGATTCTGAGAACTGTATAGAAGAAGATGCACATTTTTGAGGGGTTTAAAACAAATCCAATGTGCTCTTTGACTGTGGCAAACTGTTATGATGTGAAAGATGCAAAGCTATATATGTTTGCTTATATTAATGATTAGAAATTCCTTTTCATTTTGAAATTCTATGATTTGACATTTGAAGTACATGATATAATTCATAAAGTATGAAGAGTGTTACAACTGTAACATGTTAAACACCAATGAACATACCACAGCCTCAAGGTAACCCATTTCTTGCTTTCTAAGCCAGAAATACTCATGGAAGTATCATGGTATTCCAGAGTGCTACACTATGCAAACAGATCTCTACTTTTAGTTGACAGACATGAAGCAAAAATATGTGGTTAGATAACCCCTTAAACACTGCACATGTGGGTGTTGCAGGCAGCAATTTATTCCAGATAAAACCACAATAAAGCTATGATCAGCTTGCTTCTATTTCATCATTTTTCTGACAGCATATCATGATTTGACATGGTATTTTTTTTTATACCATTACATCTGTATCAGGAAAGCTTCAGATTAAGGACCTGATACTTCAGAAAATAAGGACAAGCAGTTGCAAAGAGCTGCTCTGTTGGAAAAAAACATATATGTGAGTTGTATCTAGTAAGGTGCAAACATGGGTATTTGGGGAACTTACACTTTGCTTTAGCTCCTGGCATTTGTGACATTCACCATGAAGCATGGTGAAACAATAGAAATTACTTCTGTAACTTGTTGTATTTGCTGTGGAGAGGTACTTGTTAGTCTTGTGGACCTTTGAAATAATTGCACTCAACAGCTGACTGTTGAGGTCAGGTAACTGAGGTCAATCAGAAGACAGGGAAAAAATACCTTGGGAAATGTCCAACTTCTTGTAAAAACTGGTTATGAGCAGCACACTGCCAGTGGACCACCAGCACTCATAAATAACGATAGTACAGCTTTTGTTTGGCTTTAACTCAGAACTAATTCATAGCTTCAGTCAATTACTGGAGGGTGAGAAAGGCAGAATAGGACTGAGAGAGCTTTCTTTGCTTTATATGAAATGTCCTACAGCATGTTCAAGTCTCATTTAATCATAGAAGGTAGGGAAAGACCTCCAAGTTCATCAAATCCAACCTTCATTTACATGAACCTTCACTTTTGCATTCTGATACAGTGAAGGGGTTTATGCTGTTTTACCAGGAGGAGGTAGGATCATCCCTAAACCACTGAACTTGGCAGTGTGAAGGCCATTTGGAGCCTCTGCATGTCTGGGATTTCATAGCTGCATTGAGGTCATTTGTTGGATCTGTGTACCTTTCCATTCCCCACCATGCTAGATTATAAAGTTCATCAGCCTAGAAGGACCTTATTTAATCCCCACAATCACTGTGTGATGTTCTATTAAGATCAGTCTTTATATGGACATTTTGTAGTGCAAAATGCTAAGCTAGATTTTATCTACTACATGTTTTCTTTGAAGTTCACTCTTTAGTCTGAAAATAGTAATGCAGTGCTTTCAGACTAGCAGCCAATCTTGAGCTTTCCTCCTGTGTTATTCTTTCAACAATAGGATAGTAGGTTTAACATTGTAAAATAGAGGCATTTCAAAGTATTTCCAAGTATTTTTAGCAATTGAAAACAATTATTTAAGCAATTCTGTTCAGTTGCCATAACATGGCACATCTAGACAGCTATGTGTCCTAAGTGAACAATTTATTGTTCATTTAGCACATATTCTTCTCTTTCACCTTTCACCTTTCCCCTTTCTGACCTTCCCTCAAGATTTCTTATTGTCTTTCTCATGTTGGTAATATGAAAAAAAATTCTAAAGAGACAAGACGTTCTCAAATATGAATACTTTTCTGTAAGTATCCCCCTCTGATTCAGTCATGCAGGACTGCCATTTTTATGAGAGAAAGGGTTATTAACAGATTAGGGGGAGGATCAGCACAGCAAAATTACTGCACATCTGTGTAATCCTATAAAAAAAAGACTGTAAAGTTGATACAGTACCTACTGTTGTCAGATGATAAAAAGGCTGTAAAAAGGATGTGGAAGGAAGGAATTAAAATGAAGTAAAAGGAAGATGACAACATCCTTGTACTATTACTTAATTTAACTTTTCTTAAATTACTATCATGTATCTAATATAGATTACAGTATACAATATATAATGGAATTACATTTTATGTAATCTAATATTTGTTGGAATAGATACTTTCCATTATCTCAGTCTTTTTGTCAGTAGTAAATCCTCTAAGTCTGATTCAAACTGGAAATATTTTAGTTTTCTGCAACAGTCTAGTCTGCTGCAAGGCCAGAGTCTCAATGTCCACAGTAAGTTCTTGGCGCTCCTTTCCACATGGAAGACAGCTGGCACTGGAGAGAATCTGATCTGTGTGATTGGTTCAAGGTTTTTAGGGCTTTTTGTAGAGCCTTTTTACTACTGGGAAGACACTGCATGAAATTCCTGTTCAAGATAGCCAGTATCTTGCTGAGGAAGAGTAGGAAGATGAAAAATAGATGGCTAAAAACTAAGAGTGTGGGCAGGTTCAGGGCAATGCATCAGCTAGACTGTTCGTCCAAGGCAAAAATATTGAAACTATAAGATAATATTCAGTCCATTATTTTAGAGCTGCTCAAGGAGAATTGCTTGTAATCAAATAATCCTTTCAGTCAGAAAAACAATGTGAGTCATAATGTGTGAAGCTTTGCTACAGGATGTGAATGTATCCATGCCTACTGTGCTGAAGGAAAAACTTGTTCCACTTCTCCAGAAAACTGAATTCACCATAATTAATTTTATTAGTGGACACAAGAAAGTTAAACACCTCACAGGCGGACTCAAAATACTTATGAAAGGTGGAGGAGTCCCTCACTCTACAGAGAGTTATTTCTTTGAAGTGCTGAATCTTGGTGAGTGAGTTTCACCTGGGCTGGGAACAACACCCAGATCCAAGTGAAGCCTCTGTCGTTACAAGAAGAACAGTAGTTAACGTGTTCCTAACATCTCAGTGGAAACAAACTGAGTCACTTTGATTCAATTATGTTTGTTGTGCTACGCTGGCTGCGTTATCTGCCTCCTCTTTGTTCCCCAGACCTGAAGTAAATCAGAGAAATCTTCCAGATGTCTTGCTATAAGGGAGAGTGTGTTTCTGGACAAAAGTACTTGTGTAGGTCAGGGGAAATTCAGTGTTCAATAAGATGTAATTAATTGCTTAAATACCTTGTGGAGGGAGCCTATATTTTGATTTTTAAGGGGTTTTTTTTCTATTTCCACTATGTCCCATATCTGTGCTAATGTGATCTCAATATTTATCAAAGCAAGACTTCAGCTCAGCATCACTTACCACGCCTTGTGCAATAGAATAAATATAGTCATTGAGCAGATTATTCAGTTTTCAGAAGTAGTTAGTTTTTTTGAGGGAGGCCTTCCTCAACTAGTGGCTGCTTGATTACTTTAGCTGAATGAAAGTACATGTAGTAAATTACTGCAAGATGGCTGTTGGAGAAAGCAGGGCAAATTCTAACTTCAGCCTGCTCATTTGGCACTAACTGCATGCAATCTGTTTCTGTCCATGTGTGAGAGCTACCTGCATGAAATCTGCTGTTCAGTGAGCCATCAAGATGTAAGCCTGAATTTTCAGTCTGCTGGGCACCAGAAGGCAAACCTTTAATCAGTATCTTTTAAAAGAGATCGTGGTTAGTAAAAATCCATTATATTCACTTCTGTGATTATAGCAGCCAATGTGCTGAAAATTCACTAGAGTCAATTCCAAACCCATTATATAGTTTAGAAAATAAATCACTACATGACTAGATTTTTAGGTGTCCTAGGAAAACAAACTAACCCATCTTACTCCTGTCTCCCAGCTGTGTATATTAAATGAGTATTTGGGGATATGTGAAATTTAGTGCTGGTCATAGCTATTAGACATCAATGAAAATATTCTAACTCAAAGGCTCTTTTGAATGAAATAAGTAATGATTTTCAAAGTTAAATCAGTCCTTCATTACATCATTTTTTTCATGGTAAGCCACAGTGTGGTATAAGGGAAGCATAAATGGTAACCAGATTCTGTCTGTAAATGTATTTATCTTTTCTGCTTTGATACAGTCTCTGTTAGGATTGTTTTTCAAGAAACTTTAGTCTCAAGTGATGTTGACTTCTTTCCTTTCAAGTAATTTTATTTTTACCAAAGATTTTAACTGAACAGGTAGAAAGAAGAAAAAAAACCCATCACTTCTTAAATCTTCCCATTGTCTGACTGTCTTTCAAACATACAGTCATAGTCATCCTTTTTGCACTATCATGGGCTTATACAGCACATTTTGGCTATAAGTAGCTGCAGCTGGAGTTATGGATAGTATTGGATGGAGACCTATCCAGGCACTGCCCATGTGCCTCAGACATTTGCACAGATACTTTCTCTAGTGTCATTTACACATTCTTAGTTTTAGCCCTGACATTTTGTTGTGTAGGCAACAATGCTCTAAACTTTACATCAGTAACAGGTTTTTCATAACGTATTTACTGGTTACAGTTAGGAAGATTTGTGTAAATTTTCTCTATCTAAAAATACACTTTTTCAAGGTCTCTTGACTCACTTAAGCAAAGAGCCTAATGTTTTAATAAGAGACGGGTCTGATCTTTGGCCAGAAAAGCCTCAGAGATTGATTCTTTATCAGAGATGGGTCCTTTATCGAAGGTCACTTTAAAAACAGAGCCAAATACAGAAGGATAAGGCAGATGCTTGCAAGACTGCCAGGCACTATGACTTGCCTCCCACTGAACTGTGGGGAAAGCTCAAGGTGTAGGGATCACCCCTGCCCAGAGTAGGGGCATTGCAATGAGAACACACCTATTTCTGGTGCCTCTTTCCTTTTTGGCACCTTTCAGATGAGAAGAATAGTGGATGAGATGGCCTTCCACAGAAAAATTGTCCCCAACCTCAAGTGTGACCCAATGGCACTGCCAGTGGCACTTGTCTATATATAGTTGGGTGATATTTTTCAGTTCATGCTTGAGCAGACAAACCATTTGGAACACTCTCACTGGTGAGCAAGAGTAGGTCCTTTGACCAGCGATATTGTTGTCCGAAGTGGGTTTGGCTCTTGGGAATTGACTCAAATGAATCACGTGTTCAACACAATTGCTCTGAGGATCCGACCCTGTGTGTTCCCTGGGACACCATAAAAGGCAGTCAGCATCAAAGCCCGTGGCTGCTCTGCAAACCTGTGTCAGTGCAGACTGTAAATTTGTAAAGGGAGATACCTCCTGTTGCCCACACATACAAGGATAGTTTCCTTTAGAGTGAAGCTTCCATCCTTATGTAGGCTCTGTCTTTACATAAAAGGCAGGAACTCCCGGGATTTTTGGCATTGTCTGGGAAAACAGTTTCAGAAATCTTCTACCTGATGTTTCTGAGCCTGTATTAATGGCTTTCTTAATATTCCCCAGACCACATGTGGCTGTGATGTGTATTCCAAAACACAGTATACCATGGAGAACTGAATTTCTGTATAAAACAATGTGTGCAGTAATTCCTTAAACAAAAAACCACATTTTAATTTGCCCTGAAACCAACATTACGTAAAGCATTACATTTTGAAATCTTGCCTTCGGTCTATCTATGGCTCACTAATACCTTTTCAGTCCTTTGGGCCACTTCAAGCTCAGTTTAGAAAATTTAGAATAAGAGAGGAAATACTGATGTTCCTTTTTTTTTTTTTAGTTGCCAAAAGGAGGCAAAAGAAACAGAATCAGTGCTCCAATTGCATTGATCTTGCAGAATTCTCTTCTTTTGCATCCTGTCTGGCAGTCATCAGGCTTGCTATTCATGATTAATATTTTGCTGAAAAAAATCAGTGTTACATTCCTTTTCTGATGTTCAGGTAATGTCAAGGAGAATCCAGGACAATCAGTTGGAGACAGAGATTTAAGGATCCTGAGGTCTAGGGGAACAGAACATACCCAATCATTCTAACTAGGCTCCTTATATACTGTGGAGGGAGTGTTAGTGAGGTAAAGTTTGCAGAGAAAGGTTTAATATTTTTTCTAGTAGAACATTGGATATGATTGAGGGGAAGAAAGCACACAGACACACACACACACACACAAATGTTTGGGTACAACCCTTTGTTAAACTTGAAATAGAAGAGTTCAGTTTGTAAATCTTGAGAAGATTCTCTACATGCCAGCACAGTGATTAGGGAGTCAGGTATATTCACCCACAGATGGAAATATCCAGAGATATGGAAAGGAAAGTATCTTAGATTTACCTTTCTATGGGAGTTATACATCCAGTCAGGTTACAGGAGAATCTGTCCTTCACTCTGAATTGCCACATGATCTCTCAGGGATCTAAGTACTTACTTCAGTCAGTCCTTTCTCACACAGCAGTATCAGGACCTAGTGGTCCTCTCTCTATCCAGCTTCAGCCTATATTTTTATACACACCTAGTCTATGGACAGAGTGGGTTCAAGGCTCTTTACAAGTCAGCATTTAATTGTGTGTACAAAGCAAATGCAACCAGCTTCTTTGGGAGAGCCTGAGACAGAACTGACCAGAATATCTGGTAGCCCCCTGGCTGGAGGGAAAACACTGGGAGCTTGGCCTGAAATCTCTGCTGCCAGTCAGCTCCAAGTGAGACTTTAAACAGTTTTCTATATCACAGGGAAATACCAATTCATGCTTTATGCACTGCACACTCCCTGTAACATGTCCTCAGAACACCTATTAGATAATACCCTGTTGGCAAAGGGATTTTTAAACTCTGTTAGTGCTGAAGGAGCTGACTTACATATCTCTATGAGCTATGGGTGGCTTTGTCTATGCTCAATACAAGAAAATTAGGCACTTAGGAGGATGGTGGTAACTGAATGAGGGTTTTGAGATGATACATTACAAGGGTGACTAGTGTTGGATGGAGCTCCAAAATACAGAAAATAAGAGGCAGAGTTGTGAATTGGACTCAAACATCCTAAATCTCTCCTTCAAATCTTAACCTCAGTGTGCCCCAGGCCCTAAATAAGAAGTTAATAAATGTACTTCACCATTTAAAGGATATTGTGCTAGAAACGAGAAAGAAGTACTTTTGTCATGGTGTACCCTGTAACACCGAGTTCATATCTGCAAGCCTTGTCTTACTGTGAAAAGCAGCTTCAACAGTAGTGTTGGCAGATGTATAGCTCACTGGACCAAGTCACTGGCTAATACGTTTTTGCAATGCATTGCATTCATTGTCAGAGTATTTCAACTTAAGAAATCATGGAGGAAGAGTAATGCTTTTCAAATCATTCTTTCTCTCATCCCTTTCCATACTTTCTGAATGTAGTGCAAATTTTTCAGTCTGAGAAGTTCTGCTGTGATTGTCATGGCTGTGATATAAAGGTCTTATAGCCTAAAATCAAAGGGACAGAGGCTAGAGCTCAAGTGCCTCTTGCACATAGGAGGCTTAGAGGATAGATCTCTCTGCAGTGTCATCTGTGAATGCCGTACACCCTGAGCATGGGAGAGTAGAAACGAATGCTCCTCATAAAAAGCCACAAGGCTGTGGGATTTCTCAGCTAGTATAGAACATTTTTTACCTAATTACCAGAGCAAAAAGTCAGGGTCACATCTGCGCTTTATTGAGAGAACCATAAATATGTAATAATTCCTTTGGTTATCACTTAAAACATTTAATTTTTGCACTGTCAAAGCACATGGTTTTCTCAAGCTATTCCCCATTTTCAGATAGTGTACTTGGAGAATTCAAGTCAGTTCACATTCAGAGCTTGCACTTAAAAGGATGGATATAGAGAAGAGGACAAAATAGGAATCGAAAACTGACTCTTAAAGTCTCCAGGTCAACATTACCATACCGCTTTTTAAACTAAAAAATCACCAGAACATAAACAGCAAAATGCATCTCTTTATCTGCTATTCATTTTTCCTGTTTTATCTTACTTTCTAGGGAGGAAGAAATATTAAATTCTTTTAATTCCTTTTCTTTCTTGCTTTGTGTACTTTGTTTATAAAGCATACAAGCTGGAAATCATCACTGTTTTTGCTTGGGAAAAATATCATTAGCTTCTTGAGGAAAACATTCACTAAGAAAGCACTTAAAAAATCCATGCAGATGTTAGCTACAAATACTGGAAAAAAAACCCTCTGTAATTATAATTAAGTACATTTTGAAGCATTTTCCAAAATTTAAGTTTATAATATTCTGTTCTTAAAGGAGTTGGAGTTGAATTTCACATTCAGTTGTCTTAGTTCAGCTAATTCTGCTGGATTTCTGACCTGTTCAGAATGATAATTCACAAGACTTTGCTAGATTAAGAATCATGCTTTTTAGGTCTCGTGTGAATATTTTTGTTCTATGGCTCGCAAATGCAGCACTTTGAACTGTTTGGGAGCAGAAAGGCAAATAGAGGCTAACTGATATCATGTGCATATAACATAGAATTGAATCAATATCCTTCATGGATTAAAAGGATTTCTTTATATTCCCCATGCACATAAAAGATACTAAACTAGTGGCATGAAACTTGTAATATTTTCTCGAAACAGTTTCATAACTTTCTGTGAGGTTAGCACTCTGAGTGCAGAGGAAGGCACTGCATCTGCTGTAGCATCAGGATGAAATTTATTTGTCCATATAAAGAGTAAGTGCTTTACGTCTTTGTGGAGAGGCACCTATTGGGATTTTCAAAATTTCTTTAGCAGTTAGTGAAGGTACTGTGTAGTTATGACAATATTCAGCCACTGGTTAAAGCATGGGACATTATTCTCAAAGAAATTTTATACGGAGAAATTTGCGATTGAGAAAAATCATGGCATTTAGGGCATGCTTCTATTCTTAATAAACAATAATATTAATTATAGTAACAACATGAATAGCACAATTAAGAACTTAGAAGCAATTTAGACTGATGGCTGTACTTTATCCACATATCAAACTGTTCTCTGGTGCCCTGACAACATGACCAATATTTCAGCTTTTCATATCATTCCCGGTATCCTACTGATATGGCCCCTACCAGATCTGTGTGGAACTGAACATCTCAGAGTCTTTTAATGTATTATTTGTGACAGTCTTTGGGGTCATTGAGGAACTATTATCCTATATTTGCAGATAGAACTTATTAGGTTCCTTTAAAAATACTGTGGTGACAGTTTCTTTCCTTTAAAACATAATGGAAGGACAAAGACACATTACTCCATCTGTTCATCCCATTAATCCTATATTCTCTGTTTAATGGCTTTGTGTGCCTTTTGATATAGTCTTCATCTATATCTTAGACAACAGTGCTTGATGGCTAATAATAGTCATTGTTTCCCACCCCACAGCAGTAGTGAACTGGAATTCCTTGGGAGAATGCCTCTCCTTATGACAGGTCCTAGGCTTATTTTGTACACACACAAGTTTCAGTTCAGTCTAGTCAATTTGGGTGTTGAATTAAACTGGCCTGAACCTCTGGATCTTTAGAGGCTCATCTATTACTAAATAATTCAGCTGGACAGAGGGAGACAGTTGAACAGAGGTCAATATGCCAACTGTTCCTTCATTTATTCCTGCCATATTAAGAAAGTTGATAGAGTAGAGCTAATCCATCTGCTCACAATTTATTCTCTAGCAAAATAATACAGTTTCACTATTTCATGAGCTCACTCTTTGACTAATTTTATTAGAAGTCCTTCCATAGCATCATTTTTTAATCACATTTCATGCAGTTTTAGTTATGTGTAAAATAGTAGAAAAAGATGGACTGAAGAGACATGAAAGGATTTCATGAGAAACTCAGGTTAGCTTAAACAGAATCAGATCAAGTAAAATCCAGTCAGTAAACCTACAAAGACGAACAGAAAAGTGTTCTAAATTAGCTCTTTCACATGAAGCTTTATTCTGTCATGTCTAAAGTGCAGTCAAAAGGAGTAAGACAGCCCTGGCAGCACCATGAGAGGAGGCAGGGCTGCAGTGCCTGGAGGAGGTGACTGGGTGACCTGCCAGGCTTGATGGGCAATGCTGGCCAAGGGACTTCAGGGTCAGAGCTGACAGGTGGAGGGGTCTCACACCTTCTTTACCAAGAACACTCAGTGGGGTTTATCTCATCCACTAGTTCTCAGCCATACACAGGTTCTGGATATTAAAAAGATGCAGGATTTTGGCTACATGCTGGCTGTATGCAACACTAAAATAAATTCCTGTGGTCTTACTTATATTTCTCTTGTTATTTAGTTTAAAACATTCTGATATATTGATCCTTTATTAGACTGGTAGGGGTAGTCTTCAGTGATTTGGGCTGGGTACAATTTCAGAAATGAGTACTGAAGCAAAAATTGCCTGTTTTTCAGCGTTGAGCCCACCACTCCCATTGATTGTTAGGGGTTTTCATATAAATGCAAGAAGGACTTTTACTGAGTAGCTGACTGTAGAGCCTGTATACAGGCATCCTGGGTGGGAGTTTCCAAAGCATTCAATTCATTAACATAAGTCTACTTCCACCAAAAATTATGGTTTTTGCCACAGCTGTGAATGAGCAGAATTGGATTATGCCATAAAAATACCGAAAATCCTTCCTTTCTATTTAAAAATGCCTCCTTGAGTTGATAGGTAGCAGCAGGTGTAGATGTTTATTTTTGTTACAGTGCTCTGTCACTGCTGGAGCACCAACTGTTAAAATGAACACAGATGGACATTTTTTTCCCTATTGGTATGACTTCTCCCAGGAAAGTCAAGGGCTTCTTATCTTCTTTCCTTTTGCTGCTGTTTCAGAGTAATCATTTTTTAATTAGGGTGGAAGTGGTGAAAAATGTACAATGACAATTAAAAATCCATTAATAGTTAAGTTAGATTCCTTAATCTGAAGCATCACTGCATCTACAATGGTCTTCACTATGTGACATCCCATGACACCAGCTACATGAGTGTGGGTCATCTTTATAATGCTTTGTTCATCTCTCTCTCTGTCTCCACCTGTGGAATTTTAAAACTTGTTGTGAATATTTTTTTTACTATTTACATACACCTGAGTGAAACTATGTATGTATATGTTTATGCATAAGTATATAATTGAGGAAATATAGTGTGGTTATTGAGAGGTGAACTAAACAAACAAAATTCTTATTAAATTAGGCATCCAGACTATAAATAAATGAAATACCATGAATTAATAGTTCCAAATATTTCAGAGGTAATAATTGAGAAAACTGAGTAAAGTAACAGGCTTGGAAATCTGTTTAATCTCTTAAAGGCTAAAACATTATGAAGAATCAGGTTCACTATTGTGTGATCTGAAAAAGACAAGGAAATTGTCATTTCACATAGCAGATGGACTCCCGAAATGTTCCCTCTCTAAGTATCAACCAATGTTGATTAAGAGCTATGTAGATGTACAGAAGAAAGCTTTATTCCTCTTTTATTTGCTAGTGTCCAGAAAATCTTCCATAAAGATAAGTTTACTAGTGAAATGCCACACCGATCTTACAGTCAATCCTAAACGTGCACTGAAATACCTAATGCAGAGGAATTTTTCTTTTGATCCTAATCCAGACATTACAAGGGCCTTTTTATGTCTCCCTTCTAAAAATGAAGGTTTGCAGGAAGAACAGACACAGAGCAACAACTATCATTTAAGTTTACATGTCTGGCTCTCATCTTTGCTGTGAGTTATCTTTTGTAAACATACTTAAGACCACTAGGTGTTTCATCTTTGGGCAAGACAAGAAGGATGTCATGTCACCACAGCTCCTGAAGAAAAGAATAAAAAATCTACATGCATTTAGAAAAACCCTCAGTGTGCCATACATTTATGGAGCTGCAGTAGATGTGTAGCTGCCACAGATTCATTTTGCATATTATATTAAATATGTCAATGATGGTAAAGGATTGGTCTCCTACAAAGGTTAAAAATGAAACAAATAAATCTTGTTCAGAGATTCACAATCTCTCCTGAAATGATAGTTAAGGTGTGAATTACAAATTAAATGCAAGCAGTGTCCTTTACTTTGAAAACACAACAAAGTCAAAGGGAGTTAGTTACATAGTTCCCTGCGTATTGGTTGTAATTAGCAAAAAACCAGCTACACGAAATTTTTATTAATAGTATTGCCCAAGAAATGTGATTAAAATAAAATTTTGTTTGCTTAAACACATACCCTGGGCAGAATGAACAAGAAAATCCTTGTTGAGTTTTTTTAATGGCACTGTGTTGAGGGCAATGGCAGCATATTCAGGAATTTGGGGCTTTCTTGTGAAGTCCTGTGCAAATTGTTTTACTGTAAGGTAGGAACTCTCTGATGTTAATGTTAGTTGATGTTATACTGTCAAATAGCTGTACAGTGTGTCCAGACCCAGAGACTCCAAAACACAGTTTAATAGTAGAAGATGTTGTGCCATTCATTTTGTCATAACAGCCTTCCCTAGTTAGAGAGACTAAGCAGAGAACAGGACAACCCACACATAACCACTATTTTGTTGCCTATTTATGCACAGATATTACCATAACCCTTTGAAGTCACTGGGAAGATTTGTTTTTTTAAATTTTTTTTCACCACCATGGACTTTAATGAGATCAGAATAATTGTGAGACAACTATTTCACTTTGCTTTTTGATTGCATAATCGCCAGTATTTACAAAATTCCAAGATGTGTTCATATTGCTGTCCTTATCAGTGGCACATATTCTACTAACTGTCAGCACCTTGACTCTATTAGAACTTAATTGTCTTTTGCTCATTGGTGCAATTCAGGCATAACATCCTAGATGTAGCATAATTTCATGACAACACTGAATGTTAGTATGTGGCAGTTGTGAAATTAATTGTAATACCATTTTGGAAAATAGAATTTATTTTCCATAAGCATCTATATCTCCTGAAGCTCATTTGGGGTATTTCATCACAGAAATGCATCCCATATGACTACAAATAGGCATACAAAATTCCTAAGGGCAAATAGGTAGAGATTATACAATATGTAGAGACCACATGATGTTACATGAAAGTTATATATGTTTGCCTTAATAAATTGTTATATCTTTAGCAAATGTAGTATCTTTTATGTTAACTGTAGATTGGGATAATTTATTCCAAAACCTTTGTCTGAATGGAAAAAGGATTCTAAATTTCATATTGACCTATATATTGATGAGCTAAGGATGAATTAATTGCAGAACAACAGCAAATAACTTTTTTGCTCCTGAAGAGGATTTCAAGGTGATGTGGATGGGCACAGTGCTGTCATTTTCACAGATTCTATTTTAATTCAGGACTGTGGTTCCAAAATTCGCCCAGAGGAGTCCTGTGGCTTGCAGCCTCTCTCTCATGAATACCTCTCAGCAATTTCACAGACAGTGTTTAAGACCTGTGAAGCTGGAGACACAAAAGGTTTGTACTTTATCCTCCTTTTTTCTGAAAATTAACTCAGGCACTTCATCAAAGAAAAACTAGAAACAGTATTAACTCTTTGCTATAGACATGCACTAACCTAGTCACAATAAATTGAACTAATCAGTTGTAACAACTACTGTTTTTAAAAATCAGATTAATTTGTTTATGTGAGAATTTTTTGTTTAATAATTTTCCAATGAGTGATCCACCACTGCATGTGTTATTGTCATGTAGTCTTTAAAATGCATTGAAATATTCCATCAAAACCACTTAAAATAAAAATGCGTTATCCTAAATAGAAGGCATTTTCTACTCAGAAAACCTTAACTTTAGAAAAAAGAACACAACATTTTGATCCATTTGAATTTTATATTTCCACCTCTATATTAGAAATGCAAAACTATTTTTTAATTTTACATATATTTATGGACAAATAAAACATTATGGACAAATAAAACAAAAAAAACAATACAATCAAGACATGTCTTTGGTTTAGTGAGAACTCAGATTACAAGATATTGTTAAGGAGGTACTCATGTGAAAGCCACAGTTGTATGAAGATTTATTGAAGTGTACTTTAACTACTCAGGTATGGAGGCTTGTTCATATTTAAGTTGTTGCCGTATTAGACAGTAAGTAATTTTGTTTAATTCTTTATTAGAGAAATGAAACATAAGTCAACAGTCCTCTATGGTCTACTGACACAACAGTTTTCTTTATCTTGCCATAGACAGGAGCAGCCCCTCACAGCAGTAAATTTGCACAAACTCATTAAATAATCAATAAAAAGTAACAGAAATGTGGGAACTGCCTGAATGCATCTCTTCATGTGAAACAGAGGCGTATAAATTTGTCTTATATGGAGGGAATGCACAAAAGAGACACTCTTGTTCCTAGCAGTGTATTTTAATCACATAAGTTGTGAATTATCCTATGCAACAATATCAGGACGAAGTTTGAGACTAGAAAGCCCAAACTAAATCCACTGAATCCTTTCTTGGGCAGACAATCTCCTTCTCCTAATATACGACATACTCCTTTTGTATACTGAATCCAGCTAAGTGAGGCTGAATGCAGTATGTTTTACAGCCTTATTGTGAATAATATACACAATTACAGTTCAAACAAACTTAGGAGATGTATAGTCAAAGGACAAGTATATTAAACAGGGAAGATTAATTTGTGCTTATAAAGTGAATATTGCCAACAGGTGTCTAATGAGCCTAGAACAGGGGTTTGCAGTATCTGGCAACAAGTGGCTGTATAGTTTTCATGTGTGTCTCAGCTTCCAACTGGAACTGGAAATCATGGCTTTGTGTGGAAAATCATTCCAAATGTGTAGCAGCCAAATGATACACCAGTCCTGGCAATGAAGAATGGCAAATGAAAAATTCCCTGCCAAAGCAGGAATATTTCTTAAATAAGTTAAATTTTCAGAGAAGCCAAGCATGTCATTTCTCCTCAGAAGACAACGCAAAAATTCTGCAGAAGTAAGGTGGTGTCATATACTGTTCTTGTGCTAGGAAAGAACTTAGTTTTATAGGGATACTGAAGTGCTGCTGATGCCTGAAGTCGGCTACCTGGAAACAGAGACTAGACAGGAGTAAAGGAATAAAGGTGGATATTTATTTGAAAGCTTTCAAAGGCACAGCCTGGGGAGCCACAGGCTGCCACTGCACCCTAAGGTGGACCCCAAGATGGACGACAAGTCACGAGTTCTTAACCCAGTTACAGGTTTTGGCACATTAGCATATCAGCTAAATTAGCTAATTAAAACTTCAGCTACTGATGTAATTCTCCCCCGCCTGACCCCCTTTCTCAAGATGTTGGTTTACACATGCTGGGGCCAGCACAGTCCGAATTGTCCTTGAAGAGCCAGCCTAGAGAGGTTTAGAGGTTTGTTATGTCTCTCACACTCTGAGAGCAGCAGCTAACAGGTTACAAGACAGTTCAGAGTTACACACTAAGTACTACAGGATTTGTGAAATATGAAAGTTAAAATCCAAGTGATCACTACCACAGCGAATATATCTATGCTGAGAAAAGCTTGTGTTTGTGCATTCGTGGACAGAGGCTGAGGTGGAGCAGCAGAGAAAGATAAAACCTTACTTCTTCTGACGTTAATGGTAAAATTTAGAAGGCTCCTTTATAGTGCAGTACAACCAGGATTTCATGACTCATTTCTAATCCTTTGATGTAGAGCAGAGACAGTAATTCAGGGCCTAACCAAAGACAGAAGTGACTTCCTCCTCTCCTAGTCACCATGGCCTCTCCTAGTCACTCTTTAGAGGAAGTTCAACACCTTACCAAATATACACTTAATTTACACAATTTCTCTCTCTCTCTCTGTCCCTCTCATCATCAATAAGTGCAAATTTGAATATTCAAACAGAGGAAGTTTCTTTCCTTTGTGTTTACATCATGAAATGAAATTATGATTTTTCTACCAAAAAAAATCTTTTTTCTTTCAGAAGTTCTCCTTTGATTCACATGCAGTTTGAACCAGGCTATCATATCAAAATTAGCTCTTTGTCCAATACTGTAGCTTTACCAGAAGTCAGCAAATATTAACTGTGTGTTTGTCTTCTCAGAGGGACAGAGAGAGAGAGAGAAAATTGAAAGAGGCCATGAGAACCCAACTTGTGCTAAATTCCTGCAGGTGAATCAGGTTACTGCAGTCTATAGAAATGTGGTTTTTAGACAATAACAAAATCTGGTGGGTAAGATATCACAGATTCACTTCTAATTTTCTGTTGCTGTGATGCGTATGTTTTAATAATATCACACTTTCCATTCTTCCTACAACTGTATCCAATTTAAAATAATTTTGTGTGATCTCTCTGCATTCAACAGCTGTCTGGATTTGGGTCCAGCAGAGACATAAATTGATGTCCAACAAAATGAATGAGTCCTTTGGTTACAAGGAGTAAATCTCAGTTTGGACATAAGTTCATAGGCCTTATGCTATTTATTCTGTAGCAAATCATGTCCTTATAAAAATAGTTCTTACTTTTGTTTTTCATAAATACAGCTAGAACAAAAAGAAAAATATTTCCATAGCCTATTCACAGACAAAAAGCTTTTTAAAGGTCTTAAGGTACCAAATAAACACCAAATACAAAAGTAAACTAGTCATAAATCAACAAATTATAATCAGTGTAGGTTAAATATTTAGATTTTGAATTATCAAGTTAGAATAGTGTTTCTGTTTATATGGATGATTGCTTGGCACTATAGAAAAATCTTGATTTTAAATTCGAAAGCAAAATATGTAGAAGGAGGAATAAAAATAAAAGAGACTGAAAGAAAAAGCAAAAGTATCAAATTAAGTGTACAGCCATTATTGGTTAAAACTTTAAATTTTAGGCTAGTATTTTTTAAATGGAAAGTAAACAATCCTAGCTAATTATTTTGAAAGTATATTTCTTTTCATGCCATTTTATGAGAACATTTTTAAGGAGTACTGGCAATGTTTAATATCTTAAGCAGAAGATTTATGTATGCAACTGATAACTGCTCTAATGAGCCAAAAATCCAGCTTCACTCTTCCTGTGGAAACCTCCTACTTACAGGTTTTCACAAAACTTTGATGATGCCAATTTTTAATTCGTGAAGAAACTAACTACATCTCTCTTTCTTGCTCTCATTCACTTAATTGTTGGTAAACTTGCCCTTGCCTGGTAGAGCCAATGTTAATGTTTTTGCCTGAAGCACCACAAAATGCTGCCTGATTGAAATGGTGCTGAAAGCATTATGTGCTGCTAACTTATATAAGTGAGGAAAGAGCAACTTAAAATTGCTATAGAGTATAAGCCTAATTTCCAAACTAGTATTGTTTGCAATTTTTCACTGTTGTCTTCTTTTTTATGACATTCATTTTATCTTTTTAACACAATCCTATTTTTGAAGGTTACATATGCATTGGCCAACTGTTGTGAAATTGCAAAGGAAAAGTTCATAATAGTTGGATTTCAAATGCATAAATTTACACACATCATTTAAAAAAATCTATGTAAATATAAAACTGGGAATTACTATATTACCATTAAATGCTAGTGCTTCCTAAAAATATGAATTTATCTCCATATATCCATGTTCTCAAATCTTTTTACATTTGCTGCTAACCTTTCACGTATGCCAGAAACTGATCTATGTTTTTCGTTAATATACCTAGGGAGGTATTGAACATAAACCAAGCTATTTAAAAGAAGCTTTCCAAAAGTTACTTATCACTTTCAGTTGCCAAAGTTTAAACTTTTATTTTTCAGATATTTTGGCTCCTCAATATTCATTTTATGTAGTTTTCTAGTTTATTACCTTAATCCAGATCAGCTCATAAAAATATGGGATGTTTAAAAGAAAGTTCCATAAAATGAGGGATTTCATATGTTTTAGACATTGCCAGAACTTTTATATATTTGGGTTGAAAGAAAAATTACAGCATCAGGAAAAAAATACTGAGTTTTCATATAATTTTAAAATATAGGTCACTGCCTGAAACATCTCTCAGATCATTTATTGAGACCTCTATAGTAGTGGTAGGGTCTGAGACCAGACTTCAAACAGTTCTGCCCCTGCTCTATTACTCCAAAGGTACAAAGCAGTAAAAGGTGTTTTGCCCGGCACCTATTGCTGGGTTATCAGAGACCTAGCACTTTTCAGTCTCCTCATGAGACTGCTGTGAAGCTGGGAATGATCCTTTAGTCATGGATTGCAAAGTGGGAGCCAATGGCAGGATCCACAAGTGGCATTAGAAATCTTGGAGGGTCAAAGTATTCCTGGCCCCAGTGGTGGCCAGGAGACCACAGCCTGGAACAAGGGACCTCAAAGCCAAGGGAGGGCCATCATGAGTAAAGGACTCACAACAGCCAGCACTGGGAGGATACAGTAAGAGAAATTGTTTAAATTCAGCCTCTGGTGTCCCAGCTGAGGAGGTTATTCATTTGGAAGGGCACTCCCTGCTCTTCAATCTGATTATCCACTTTGTAACTTCAGATTCAGATTCTATTTAACCCTTTGATAAAAATTCTACATAGGATCTCTCTTAGGGACCAAAGTTCAGATCTCTCTTTTCACACAAAAATTACCAGGTTACAAGCATGCTATTTTCCTGTCCTAATGAATTTTGAACTTTAAAGTGGTCCTTAAGTGAGTGGGGAATATTTCCCCTAACAGCTGCATGATTAGGATGCAGAAAATGCAAGTTTGAAACTCCTCTGAGCAAGAAGCACAGGGTATCTCTATCTTCCTGCTTGCACCCTCCTACCATGGTCCCGAGTGTCCCTCCTTCCCTCCTTCCTCTGTCCATGCTGTGGACTGGACTGCTTGCCCAGCACAGCCTCCATGAGGCACCCACACCCATGGGAACAGGGGAAGCTGGCTTATGCTCACTGAACCACAGTGTGCTCAAAGCCAGGGTTTTGTTTAGGTTCAGTCTGCGATAATTTGCTCCAAATCCTCTACAAGTGCATCTGAGGGTGGTGTAAGCATGTTCTGCAAAGGGCAGAAAAAGGGGCAGCTGTGCAGGGTACACAGCAACAGGTATTGCATGGTTGTGGCACTGTGGGATGTATTTGTTCCTTAGATGTACCTGTGTGGGCTCCCACACAAAAAAAATCTTGATGATTTTATTTAGAAGGACTTCTTTATCTGCGCAGATGACTCACCCTGCTGTCTACCAAAACATAGTCACTTGGACTTTTGCCAAGGGCAAGCACGGGCTTCCTCCCTGGAAATTCCCTTGCTCCTGAGGTAGCAGCTGACTCTCCCAAGGCTGCTGGCATACTACAGGGTTTCTTCGCTCAGCCTCCCCCTCAGTCCCTGGCCAGATGAAATGTCAGTAGGCAGCCTTGTTTTTTTTTTTCTTCCTGTGCAGCAGCAATCCATCACACGCAGCTGGCTGCGGAGCTGCTGCCTGGTAGCAGTGGTGGGGACAGACTGTAAGGCCCGGTCTGATACCCAAACATTTGACTTTGTGGCTGTTTTCTGGGCTGTGGTGAGAAACCCATCTGTGGTAGAAAGGCCCGATAGCATTGACACAAGGACTTCAGGCCTCTGTGCTCTTCTTTGTGTAATGCCTTTAATAAAAACAAAAGTAGGTTCTGCTGGCAGTTACATAGGCACTGTGAGATACTGTCAGCACTGTGTACTTATAAGAGCTAGAAAAGTGTTTCTTTTGTTCATCCAAATACGAAGGCAACTCAAAAGTTTTCTGTCTTCATTCAGAAATTGAATCCCTCAAGCTTCCAGTAGGATTTTGGAAAGGAATGGTTTTAGAAAACCAAAATAACAAAACCATTTAACCTTAGATAAAGGATTACTAAAAATCACTGCTTTTAGTAATGCCATTTTATGCTCCTAAACTTCAAAATAATTTTTGTAAATAAGATCAGGCTCTAATAAATCACATATGTTATTCATTTCACCTTACTGTCATCTTCTGAAATGTATTTGTGTAGTCTAGGACAGTCTGCTGAATTCTCACAAATTAAAAGAAAATTAGTGTTTTCGATGGAAAATTTTAATCTTGCTTCATTTTTATAGCAAATGCTCTCAACCATATACCCAACCTTTAGATGTTTCACTGTAGATGAGAATAAATCTTCAGACATGTCTGAATGTGAATATTTTCTTTTTGCATTCAGCCTCCTCACCTGTTTTCTCTTCTCATATGCCTTCTGTTGAGAAAGGACAGGCTGCTACAAGAAAGGCAACATGGACTGAGAAATGAACTCACAAATGGCTGTCAGATTTGAGAATCTGCAGCTCTTTCAGGGAAAGGAAAAAACTCCCACCCTAGCTAAATGAAAAGGACAGAACACAGTGAAAGGAAACAGTCTCTTCAAAGGGTTAGAGGGCATTTAATTTAGGGGAAACTCCCGCATGAGGTTTTTTTACTCATACATGAGTAAAATACTCAAAAATATCTTGCTTCCTGTGTAATAAAACTACTCAGAAGAATATAGAGGAGGTGCTGACATTCTTTGCTGTTTTCCAGGGCAATGGATTGTCCCTTGCCTCAGCTGCTCTGACAACAGGACCTGTGACTGGAGAGAAATAACCTGGCAGCCCCACGGCTGCCGATACTCTGTGCTGGCCAAGCCTGAGCTCCAGCGCTGCGTGGAGGGCAGAAGGGTATGTAACAGGTTTTTTACATTTTAAGTCATTCTTATTTACCTGGATATTTAGTGTCCTGAAGCTTTCAAAATATTTTTAAGATTCATATGTGAGAAAAATCCCTTTGTAACTAGAAAAATATTTGGGTGAAAAGTTCACAGGGATGAAAACCACCCTTTGTCCATAATCTAGCCTCATATGCAGACACAGTTGTCTGCTGCTGTCTCACATAGGATCTTAGGTTGCACCATGGGAGTTTCAAGACCTAATGGTGCATGTGAATACCAGTCAGACCTGCAGTGAGTACACAAGGACAGCAAATGGAGGATGTATTTGCATTGTTGTCACAGATTTGTCTCACATGCAAGTTGGTTTTCTTCTGCTGCATACCTAATGCATGGCATTGCTTGTGCACACTAATCTTACCAAGTCTTCTTGCACATTCTTTTCTTTTAGTGAAGCTTCTAAAGTGATTGCTTGGAAAGACAAGGTCTCCTTAATAAGCATGCTATGACTGTTATACTGTTGAGCAAGTGCTCTGATCTGAGGCTCAGGTACCTTACTGAGGATACAAGTATCCAGAAAGTAAGTAATTAATTGTTATAAAGCTCTTTAAACTGTATTGCCTAGGTAAGAAAACAGTAACTAAAAGTGGCATTTTGATAAAATCCAAGAGCATTTCTATATAGACAAATACAAATAATAGTCTTTCAATGAACATTTTCTCCTTAATTTCTGATAAATTTCTTACCCTGCACAAAGTACTTTATTGCTATTTTGCTTTATTTCTGCCTGTGGTTTTCTCTGTTACTATAGAGTTGTGGGTTACTCCTATAATATTTTTCTAAAAATTGCTTTTCGTGACAGAGCAGAAGCTTGATTTACTCCTCATGTACAAAACAAGCTCTTCTGGATTGACCACAGAAAAAAAATATTCAAGAATTTGATTGCTTTGCATTGGTCTTTAATTTCCATGGACATCAGGCTGCTCTGACAAGCAGGCTTTGGTCAGGCAGTTGAAAGACAGCAGAGGAAAAATATGCCACTATGGAAGTGGATTGTCAGGGTATTGCTGAGAGAATTTGCTGATATTTTGCACATCCCGAATCTGACCACTCATATTCATGAGTGTCAAAAACAGGACAGCATTTGTAAAGGGTCCATTAAAACCAAGTATATTAAATAAGTGTTGTGAAGCTTAATTTCTTAATTCAAATTCCATGATGTTCTAACTCTCTGAGGTCAATGATCTATTCTAGTGTCAGATGACAGCCAGATCCTAAGCAAGCTACCTCAACACCTCGAGAAGAATCTCTGTAAAATTAATAGCACTTATTTCCCATTCTGCATCTTTTGCGGAAGTCTCCTGACATTGTCTCATAACCTTTGCTGCTCTGTAGAAATCTGCTGAATTACCCCTGTTAACTTTGCACAGATGTCCATTGAACTGGTTTATTCTTTTAAAGTCATCACTCTAAAGCATGTTCCCCTTTTGTTATTTTCTCCAATCTCTTTCTCTCAGATATTATTTTTTTCATAACTTTGTAGTGATTTTAGTTTTGTCTGAAATTTTGCAATAGCATTTTTGCTTCTTTTACCAAATAAATAAATGTAGAGCCTGGATCAACTCCTTTGTGTCAATACAACTTAGGAACTAAGAGAGGCTTTCTTCATACCAAAGTCAGATGAATAAAAATGGTTCCCTTCTTGGCTGATAAGATCCTGATTCTGCCTTTGATAAGTCAAACTTTGGAATTACTTTACACTGCCCAAGCCATGTAGTAGAAAAAGATTATTTTTTTTTTTCATTTGCTCACTGAAAAATACTTTTGTCCTTGTTACATAGGTTTAAGCAACCTGGACCTTTTATAAAGGACCTATTGAGTAGCAGGAAGATATAATTCTTGTGAACAAGTGCAAGTTTATTTTAAAAGAGATTTTCATAACCATCTATATATAACTGTATATCCCCAATTGTGATTCTAGTTTTGATTTATTACATACCTTGTCTCTAAGTACTACAGAGATCACTGACGTCTCAATCTGAAGATATCATAGTTTCCATAATAAAATAGGCAAAAAGTTTCAATGCTGCAAACAAAAGCAGATGTCAAAAAAGGTATGAGTGCAAAACAAAAGGGCAAAAGTCATCAACCCAAATGAGAACACTGAGGTGATCTGGAATACTGTTTGATTTACGTTGTTGTTTGCTGAAGTTAGCTAAGAACAAAAGAACTCCTTCATGTGTCCTCTCAAAATGGGCTCAACTAATGTGTGTGCCTCTTTATTCAGGGATTTTGAATGTTCAGCTTGTGTAACTTTGGTCTCTGGAGTTCAAAATCCCTTACAAAGGCCATCTTTGCTGTTGGCATGGACAGAGGAATTGAGTGCACTCTCAGCAAGTGTGCTGACAACACCAAGCTGTGTAGTGCAGCTGAGTTGCTATGGAGAAGGGATACCATCCAGAGGGACCTTGATAGGCTTCAGAGGTGGGCCTCTGTGAACCTCCTGAAGTTCAGCAAGGCCAAGTGCAAGGTCCTGCATCTGTGTCAGGGCAATCCTAATCACAAATACAGGCTGGGCAGAGAATGGACTGAAAGTAGTCCTGGTAAGAAGGACTTGGGGGTGTTTGTGGACAAAAAGCTCAACCTGAACCAGCAGTGTGCACTCACAGCACAGAAAGCCAACCATACCCTGGGCTGCATCAGAGGCAGTGTGGGCAGCTGGCTGAAGGAAGTGATTTTCTCCCTCTCCATTGCTGAGACCCTGCCTGGAGTACTGTGTCCAGCTCTGGGGTCCTCAGCAAAAGAAAAATGTTGGAATGACTCCAGAGGAGGGCCTGTGAGTGGATCACTGGGCTGGGGCACCTCTCCTATGGAGACAGGCTCTGGGACCTGTGGCTGTTTAGTCTGGAGTAGAGAAGGCTCTGGGGAGACCTTAGAGCAGCCTTCCAGTATCTGAAGGGGGTTTACTAGAGAGACAGAGAGGGACTTTTAAAAAGTGCATGTAGTGATAGGACAAGGGGGAATGGCCTTGAGCTGAAAGAGGGTAGGTTTAGATATTGGGAAGAAATTCTTTACTTTGAGGATTGTGAGGCTCTGGCAGAGGTTGCCCAGAGAAACTGTGAACTTGTCATCCTTAGATCCAGGCTGGATGGGGCTCTGAGCAACCTGGACTACTGGAAGGTTCCCTCCACATGTCAGGGGGTTTGGAACTAGATGATCTTTAAGGTCCCTTCCAACCCAAACCATTCCATGATTCTATGATCATGCTAAGACATAAACAGCATAAGTCTGTGATTATATCTTTTCATTTAAATAGGAGGTGTTAATCTCTACACCATTGTCAGATTTCAGCTTTGTTAGCTGGAGGCTGTTTTCATATGCTTCTCTATTAGTTTTATAAGGGGGGAAAAAAGATGAAAAAAGCCTACATATCTTTCTGCTTTTAATAAATATGAAGGGAAACATGCAATGATTAACCACTCCTGTGCTTTGTCCCTGACTTGCATTCACTTCAGCAAGTGATGAATTAAGATGTAAAGTGAATGCTCTTTTTGACTGAAATGCAGCACATGGAAGACAAACTTTGTCTTTAAGTGCAATCCTTCTATTTTTCTCATGTTTCATAGAACAATGGTAAAAGACAGCTATGAGTTCCAATTGATTTCACATCATCATTACCTGCTATTTTAGTCTGTGTGCATATAAAACTGTTTGAACTAAGTTGTTTCTGTGTGTTTTGGGTTAACCTGGCAGGCAGCTGAACACCACACATCCATTCACTCACTTGCCCACAGGGATGAGGGACACAATCAGAAGAGACAGTTCAGTAGAATGGAAGAGGAAGGGAAAATAGTAATAATAATAATAATAATAATAATAATGATTATAAATACACTAAGTAATGTGCAGTGCAATTTCTCAACACCCACTGACTGATGCGCATCCCATCCCAGAGCAGCAGCTTCTGCCCCCAGATCAATTCCCCCCAGTTCTATTGTTTAGCATGGTTTGGAATATCCCTCTGGCCAGTTGGGGCCAGCTGTCCTGGCTGTGTCCCCTCCCAGCTTTTCGTGCAGTCATCCTCTCTGGCAGGGAAGAATGAGAAGCTGAAAAGTCCCTGACTTAGTGTTAAGTTCTGCTCAGCAACAACAAAATCATCAGTGTGTTACCAACATTATTCTTATCCTGAATCCAAACCACAACACTGTATCAGCTACTAGGAAGAAAATTAATTCTATCCCACCCAAAACCAGGACACTTGGTCTCATAAAAACATAAGACCACCTGCAGTGAAACAATAATACTCAAGCTGGTGGAGATATGAGAAAATATGTACATGCAGAGAAACAGTTTTATGAGGCTTTATTTTGCTTTATGATGTGTTAGCAAGAATAGTCAGTCATATGTTTGTATTTCATACATAGTAAACAGGAAAATTTTGAAGTGCTGAGGTTAAGGTTATTCTGGCTGACTGGATTTTCTTTCAGTCCCCTTTTAATATCAGCAGTCTTTTTTCTCTTCCACTTTAAGGGTAATGAGATGCAGACCGTCTCATTCTTAGGGAACTCCATATATATGTCCTAATTGAATCAAATAAATTGTTCATCATAATAAAATATTATACATCATAATAAAATATTATATATCTACTATGTTGGCTCAACAAAATTCTCTGTAGCTGTGATTAATGACTTTTTACTGTAAGACATATACAAATGTATTAATATAATGCTTTGATTTTTGTACAAGATGGATTTTGTACTTTTAAAAATTGGTGAAGGAAAATGGTTTCTAACAGGTTATTATTTATTCAATTAGCAGTATATAGAAAACTGGCTTCGATAGCAGAAGGGATATATATTTTGCTTATCATTGAGAAATACTAACCAGGGTTTAGTCTTATAATAAAGTACCACTGAGTCATGTGTAATTAAGAACAGGAAATATGAAAGGGCAATATTTGCTGAAGTACTTAAAATTCAGCTGTTAAAACAGGAATTTTAACTTTTAATTTCTTAATAATATTTTAGAGTTAGAGTAGTGTTTTGAACTTACATGTGTTTAAATTTCCCAAGTGTGGTTAATTTTTAATGATAGGTCTGGTTAAGAAGTGAATTCCACTATGCTTACACAATCTTTCAAAGCCTTTAAGCTATAATGGAATTTTTCACACAAAATATTTGCAACAGAAGACAGTGAAAACACTTGTCTGTGTGGAAGTGTTGTTCTTTGTCTGGTAAAATTATAACCTTATGTTTGTCTGATCATTTAGTCATCCTGCAGACAAATGCCCCATCAACTTGAACAGTACATGACTAAGTCTTGTGCCAGACTTGTAAAAAATATGAGATATGGCTTACTCTACACACCTAAGCCATCATGTTTCTCATTATTATCGTAGAGGTAAATACAGAATCACCCCTGGAGCCTTTTGTTCAAATCATATTAAATACTGCATGGCACATGCAACTGCAATGATTTCATCTAACTCTATAGAAATAAATTTGGTTATAGACATCATACATTCAATTAAATTAAGAGATGATTTTAATTCATCAGAACTCTTGGGTTAGTTGAAGGACATAGGTTTTCTTCCTGAGGCTAAACACCACTTATTTAGCCTTTGAGTCCTCCAAGCATTTGCTGAAAATGAAGCTGACTTGCAAAAGGTGGACTTTGAAAGATTATTTCTGATGTCCTGCATTGATGCCTTGGAGAGGCATCAGCATACCACAACAAAATATATTTGGCCAGCTCTGCACAAGGGCAGTTTGAAAAAAGGGTAGGATTACCTACAGATATCATCTTCCTCCACTTTGATTTTTTTTCTTTTGAGGAGGAGAAAAAGAAGAATTTGGGTTTTTTTTCCAGGATTTATACATCTCACATCATGGTTGAACCAATGGTTAGAAGTAGATTATTGGACGCAGACAAAATCTTAATGAATGGATGCAGTGTGTGTGCAGATGTGCTGATAATGTGCTAAGCATCCACCAGAATGGGGTGCATCAAATTACAAGAAATGCAGATCTATCTTTCTATTTGAGATCTTCTTTAGACTTATGAGAGAGCATTCCCTTCAAAATCCCAGCACACAGTCTCCAGAGGATGACTGCTGATACTGTCCCATGATGACTGCAGACTTTAGAGCTCTCTCACAGACCTACAGGACAGGGACCATAGGTTTCACATACTGCAGTACAAGTTTGCATACCTTTCCAAAAATTGTGATTTCACTGTGGAAGACAGAGACTGAATTAAAATAATTTGCTTGATTCCAGTGATACAGTCCTGATATGGCTCATACCTACTTGACCAATCAAAGACTTCTTGACTGTAAGCTAATCTGGTTACTATAATTGACTGACATCTTTAAGGATGACCTCCCCTTTTGATCTGTCTTTCTGTACAACCACAAGTTCACTTTGGCTCATTTCTTTCTTTCCCACATGCAGCAAGCCTTGACAATTTTCTTAGTGGACCTGTTTCTAAAAGTTTAGGTTAATTTCCCTAGTGGAACAACCTGTACTCTTCCTCAGTGAGATGTTGCTATCCTTCTCATGTGTGATTTGGAAACAGGCTGAGTGCAGTCTCATCAGTCTTGTGATGGTATTTGAAGAAGTATGTCAGGGCCTTAAAAGCTGCCTGTTTCATCCAGTTATGCTGATTGCTCTAAAGGAATCTTCTCTGACTCCTGTCACCTATTTCACATTCTCAGAACATCAGGACAACAACAATAGTAATATACTAAGGCTCACCTGATATTTTCATATTGTGCCCAGCATCATGGCATTTCCAGACTGGAGCTGCCACTTTAAGATATGATTGTATCTAACTTGTTCCCTCTGATAGGGGTTTACTAAATGACTGCATATAGTGCCCTTCCATCTCCAGACCTGGCCAGAAAGGTACCCCAGAGCAGACTTGAAAATTCATTCATTGGTCCACTGTTTATGTGTATATACCTATGTAGGAATAGAAAAATTGCAAAACCCTAAAATGCTTAATCATGTAATAGTGTAGGTTGGGGGGGGGGGGAGGGGGGGGGGTTGNATCAGTTAAGAGTGTAGGTTGGGGGGGGGGAGAGGGGGGTGTTTTGCTCTAATTTTGACATAACAAAAAAATGGAAAAGTGATTTTAATCTTTGACGCTCTGCAGTGTTTGAGACTTAGGAAATGTTTGGCATGACTCTTCACACCTAAATTGCTAGTGAATGCACAGTGTTGGCAAAAAAGACATCTGTGCATCATGTTCATTGGCATTGGCCATGGTTCTTTTCTCCTTTTTTTCCGTGGAAATTGTCCTGCTATTTCAAATCACTAGTAGATGAACTTAGATCAAATATAGTTAGGAGAAAACAATGATGAGAATTCTAGTCACACTGGAATGAGATAAAAATGTCCAATCTGCCAATTTTGTGTAATTAATAGCTGAATATGCTCCTTTATAATTCCTATGTACTGTGATAACAAAATGGTGTGATGTTACTAGAAGTAAGAGAAGCAGCCTTGTATGTTCTACCAACTGCTGTATCTGTGTCAGTTGGTAGGGCCTGTTTGTTATTCTGTTAATGATGTGTTGAGTTTTCACAGAAATATTCTCACTCACATTACAAGTTCATGATGTCCTTGCCTGCAAATATCTGAGAACTGCTGTTTAAATAGATATGCATCAAGATACTACAGTGATGGGCTTATGAAATGGAGATTAAAGAGACATGGATATAGACAGGCTGGGGAGATTAAGTGATTTTGCAACCTAAAAGAATTATTGCTTAAAACCTCAAGTTAACCTACTTTAGAATTAGGACATATCCTAAGCATGGACTGTCTTCCTAATCATAAATAATTTTATGCTTTTGTTTGTCTGCCAGAGAGGGAAAGAGAGAATATCCAATCAGTCCTTCCACAGATCCAAGGATCTTTGACTTCTGTCATGTTGTGCTTGATTTAAAGAGCTTTCTTCTGACATGATGTGAAAAGCTGGAAACCCCCTTACGTGTGAGAGAAATGCTTGTGCAATATGAACATAAACAGCAGCTGTTTAAGAATTTCCTCTATGAAGCGGCTTTGAGAGGTCCAGGACAGGAGTTAAAAGAGCCTCTACAAGCTCAGTGCTAGTATTAATTTATTTGCTACCATACTTAATCTATCAAGGACTTCTCTGCAGACAAAAATGGGCAAGGCATGGATAGTTGAAGGCATTGCCATGCTCGTTCTTGGCCCTAACATCAGATGAGGGTAGGCTCATCTGAAATTCCTTCTCTTCTGCGGGAAGTGTCATTGGTACACTGTTGTGGCTTGTTTTTAATCACAGTAGGTTAATAGTGGGAAGTGGAATCGGTTTTCAAAACTGTGACATTTCTGAAGGGAATAGATAAATAGACAGATAAATGTGTTAGATGAGTGTAGTCCAAAGTGCCTCTACCACATAAAATCTCTTTTAAAAGCTTTGGAAATGTATCCTTAAACCTGTAATCTTGTGCAGTCTGAATTTTATTTGCATAATCAAATATTCATGGTGGAAGTGGTAAAACATCAAGCTCCAAATCAAATTATCCCAAAAATCCCAACTTACAGGTTGCCAACTATCCTGAGTGCCAGAGGAGGTAGGAGAAGCTGAGTACTCCTGTGCAGAGAATAGGGCTCTTACTGTGTATGGCTCTGTGGGTTTTCTTAATCCCTGTTTTACATTTTTGCTCCTCATTGTGGATTTCTGGCTGAGCTGATTGGGGTAATTGATTCTGCACACAGTTTCACTGGCAAACCACAGTGAACCTGGGTTCTCCTACTTGTTGGACTTGTCTTCTATTACCTGCTTCATCAGAAGGAACGGCTAGTTCTATCCACTCAAAATAGGGCAATAGCATTAAAAAAAATTCCCACAACACTTTAAGTTCTTTGGTCTCCCAAATACAGAGATGTTTGTTTTTTCAGAGGAATCTACAGAATGAGTAAGAGCAAACCCATATTTGACTTCTTTATTCATTTGCAAGTTCAGGGTAGCCCAGCAGAGACTGCTATACTTAAAATACTTCTGTCATCCTGGCAGGATTTCTAACTCCCTTCAGGCCATGATGCTTTCTGGTGGTCAGATCACGCATGACAGGACTATATTCAGATAATCCTCCACCCCAAAAAAACCCTTTTCTTTCCCCTCTGAAACTGCAGAAAGACCATCTCACTACAAATAAGGCAGCAGCTGCATTCTTTGTGTGTGTGTGTGTGTGTGTTTGTGTGTGTGTATGTGTGTGTGTTACTTTGGTGTAAATTCTAATGAATCCCATTTATAGAAGACCAATACATGCTGTGTAGGAACAAACCACATGAAAAACTGGAGGAAAAAAGGCAGAAAGCCACAAGCAATCATGAGAAAAATTGTGTACTAGCAACTGGAGGTAAATATAAATTTAAGCAAAAGAAATCATCATTAAGGATGAAAGATGCAGGGCTAATTTTGCAGCTATAGCCATCTATAACCTCTACTTTTTGTCTTCAAAACACATAATACAGCTTTTTATTAATCAAATCACACAGATGTTGATAAAGGAGAAGTTTAGTATTAAGATGCCAGGGTACTGGAGTTCACAAAGATATTTCTGGAACATTATGAGAAGCATTTAAAAACCTGCCAGTTATCTGTATTCTTTTCTTAGCTTTTGGTTTCTGGGTTGTACAACTTCTAAGTCATATCTTTTTTTCCATCTTAAGATTCTTTTTATAGGTGACTCAACTAACAGAGGGATGATGTATTATCTAATTGAAAGAGTGAATAAGACCCTTCAGGAATGGCAGAAGACTCATGATGTTAAATGTTATCACAATATCAATGAGGGGAAAACATTTATCAGCTACTCCTACTACCCTCAGTTCTGGATGAATGCAAACCAGAGACCGACTTTTGAAAAAGCACTAGAACAGCTGCTGCAGAGGTACTGTACAAACTCTGTATCTCCCCTGTTTCTGTTATCGTTCTATTCACAAATGTGTTAACACGTTTTACAATTAAAGTCAGTAAACAATAAAATATAACCTGCACAGACCATATTGTGTGGTTAAAAAATAGCTGAAAACACATCAGGCCTCTGATCAGGGTGCCAGATACAGTTCAGTGAAACGTAAAGCAATGTAGTTAAAATGTTTGCCATCTGTTTAAAGCAACATGTGTTGTTTTTCTTTTCTGGGTTTCAGATCACGTCCCCTGGAGAACACAGACCAGACTGTATTAATTGTAGGTGGTGTTCAGTGGCTTAATTCAAATCACCTGCAAATTATCCAAAAGGTGTTGTACAGGTAACGCTATGCACTTGGTGTAATTCCAAATTTTGACACGATAAATTATGAGAAACAACAAAAAATTTTAAATACAAACTTATAATTTATTTTTTCATAGGCATGTACTTAAGTACTTTGAATCAAATAAAATATGCATTGTCTTTTGATGTGTCTGTTAAGTAAAAAGTATGTCCTTGTTTTTTTGTTTTTTGGTTTGTTTTTAATTTCCAAAACAGGGAAAATCTATCAAATATCCTGGTAATTGTCAAATCCATAGGGATGGGTTTTCACCTTCCAGTGGATGGAATCCATTCTCTGTCACAGGTAAGCTACAGTACATTTTGAGTGCATTTTCATGGAAGACTTGTCATTTCATCATTAATTTTGCTGTCTGGTCAAAATGTGTTACAACCTCTGTTGAGCACATTTTAAGTGGATCAAAGGAAGCTTAATGCTTGTATTTGCTCATACTGCTTCCTAATAGAGATTAAAACCAATTTCCTTATTTCATGGATTCTACTGCAATCAGAGAGCCATTTGAGATGCCATGCTTGGTCAGCTGTCCTGAGAACCAGAAGAAGCTCCAATTTTAATCCTGCTGCCAAATTTGAGAGATTGTGCTGGGGATAAGCAGATTGCTCCTTATACCACATTGTGCATAGGGCCTCCCCAGGCTTCCTCCATGGTTACTGCTGGATCTGATTCACTTGTCTGGCTTGCGCAACTCTCAATAAATCTATCTTAACCCACCTATGAATCCAGAATATTACAGAGCAGCTGGAATGTACTGGTGAATCCATCCTGCTATTTGCATGTTAATTGGATGTTACAGTCGGTTTAAATCATCTTCAAGACCCTCAGAGCAACAAATGTGCTCATTTCAGTGCATTGTGTAACTCACTCAATTCACTATTTTTATTACAGTTTGGGCAGTGATTCTCTATTGAACACACATGAAATGCGTGGATGAGAAGCACTGGAAGGCAGAATGGAGTAAATCATGCCTACCAGTGCTGTGTGTCATGCTCCAGCTATTCCTAGGTGTTGAGAAGAGAAAATTATTACCTTTCACAGATTACGTACAGCACTCCTTGTGCGCTGGGCACTGGCGCCCACGTCTTTTTGCAACCATAACACACTGCTGTATTCAGCGTGTGACTTCCTGCGACTCTCACCCTTCTCTTTGATACAGACACTGCCCTGTCTGAGTTTGCCCATTCTTTCTGTCTAAGTTAGTACTGCCTATGTGCCTTGTCTCTACTGAATGTCTTCTTATTGGTTTAAACAATTTTCTTAATTTATCTGGAGGACCTAAGTAGAATAAAGTAAGGAAATTGTTGTCATCATCATGAAGAAACATTCCCATAGCTCCTGTTGTAGTTTTCAGCAAAGTTCAATCCTAGAATGAAGAACTTCAGTCCAGGGTATGTGAGGCAAGGGTAGAGCATTAAAGGCTTCCTAAGACTTTTTCTTATTCATTAAATTTACAAAACTCCAGAAATCAACTACAGTGCATAAGCAACATTCTTTTTCCTTTCAATATTGGAATCATATGCCAAATTACCCATGTGATTTGTATGTGCTAGGCTTCAGGTTTACCCCAGCTACTCTCAAAGGCTTTTTGTCTGCCATGTCAAATCCACTGCCTTGCCAACTTTATGGCTAACTTTTTTTCTATTCTTGGTCTTCCTGAAGTATATTCAGAAATAACAATCTGTTCTTCAGTATAACCACATTTATACCCATGGCCCTATAGTCCCTTTTTAGCAACTGTCTCAATGGATTTGATTCAAAGCTGGATTTTTCTTTAAAAGAGTGGTTTCGAAATTTTTTACAGACAAACTTTATAACTGAATTTTTTTTCTGAATTACACCTCATAATAGTGAAGTACATGTTAAAATCCATTATCTAGGAATTATATTTTAAACAATCATGAAGTCTTCCTATAAAGGAAGCTGCACATTTACTGAAAAGTAATTATAATTTCTGAAAAAACCCGACATCAGTCTGGGAGTAGTAGCTTTTTTCAGGAGTGAATTTATAGTAATTCATGTCTGTAGTATAACATAATTGCTTTTCAAAATGCAGTTTTGCTATTTTTTTCCATGACACAATAACCTTAAACAGTCCTTCTGACAAGACTTTGCAACATTTTATCTGGAATGCAGGCAGAAGTGCAAAACTTGTGGAATGAAAACTTGATTATTCTGGATACAGCAAAAAATTTGGGCTATGAAGTGGTTGACACCTTTGTCATCACCATGGGACGTTACAAAGAATTCCTGCAAGGGAAGTGTGGCTGCCATTTCCATGAGGTAATAGTTTATGCTTATATCACTCACAGGTATTTAAGATATTTTAACTATCAGATCTTAGGAACACGAAGGTATATGGTGAGGTCAGCATCTGTCACTCAAAGTTAGGCCTGAATAGAAATCGCGGGGAAACAGTTTGTACGACGGCACTTGTCCCTCACTGCTCAGAGTGCAAGGCCACCCAAGGATATGCTGAACTTCTGGTGTTGTGATTCCTTGAAATAAAAATAAATGTGCCCTTCTGAAAAGATAACTCATATAAAAGAATGCTGCACAGTTTCCAGGTTCTTGTATTATTTGTTATGTGTTATGTATCTCTGCTGCTTCTGCATGGATTCAGTTTCTCTTTTTCCTCAGTCTCACAGGCTTTTGACTGATGCATTCCTAACTGAGCAGCTCAGCACACTCACATCAAACCATAAGTACAATTAAAATGGAGCTTAAAATGGAAGAACCAATCGTACTGCTATATATCTGTTTTCCTATGTCTGAGAAAAAAGTAATCTGGAATAGTTACAGTGATCCACTGCACAAACAGAAGCGTAAATTGCCTGTTCTCGCTCACACCCATAGTCCTGCTTTCATCACTAAAATCTACAGAAATTTTTTGGGAGTGTTATTAGACTCACATAAGCTCATGTGCCATGTGTCAGCCTCACAGCTGGTTTCCACCTCAGGCTCCATGGCAGCTCACATGTTTTCAGGCCAGTGCCATGTCTTCTATCCTGCTTTGGGGCCAACGTCAGCAGATGTGGTTAGTTAAGCAGTCCTTTAATCTACTCTGCTCAATACTTGGGAGGCACAAACACAGCTCAGTCCAAATGAAGCTGGAAAAGAGGGAGTAAGTCACAGAGTAGATATTTATGTGATTGATAAATAGTCCCATGGAGCAAATGCCTCCTTCCATTTTACAGCTGTATTGACCCTTTTTTACTTAGAATCCAGATGTTGATGTTTTGGGGGGTTATTGCTGATGTTTGCCATTTCCACAGATCTTGTGAGTGAAACAGAGCTTCAAAATTAAATGTTTCAAATTCTTTGTATGGAACTGGGTGGAAAAACAGCAGGACATGATCAGTCATCAGCATTTTCATGTACTCCTCTATCATTCTGTATGAGCTCATGTGCAGATTTGGTCTTGCTTCTCTGCCGAAGGAATCTCAACAGAGTATGTGTTTCTGGGGAGGATCGGGGAGAATTTGGCTCACAGAGCTGTTATTAATGAGGCTTGAGAGGTCATTGTGCCTGAAAGAGCCATAGATATGCCCAGTAGAATCCATCATGCACCAAAAGCCAGACTTTATCCTTGAGGAAAGCAAAAAGAAAGTCCTTGAGTTCTTTTGATACTTCATTAGTTTTAATAGTTTTGTCATCAGCTTATTTCTGCATCCTGGCAAGTGGAGTTTCATTAGGTGCTGAAGCAGTTTGCACCAGGAAAATGGCATTTTGCCCCCAAGGACAGAGCCAAGAACACTGTGTAAAACCCCAGCACTTTTCATGTTTTCCAAAACCAGATGAGATGGATTAAATCTTGTGCTTTGTACTTTCACTTTCTTTCTCTTAAAAACTGACATTACTAAAGTCTCACAAGATGGCACCTCTCTGTAAATGCCATCAGGGCTAAAGCATGGCTGTGCAGGAATGGAGGACTGGCCATTTTGTGGAGTCAGAAAACAAGAACTGAAATGCCTTCAGCAGTTCTCATTTAGTTCCCACTATCTGGCTGAAGAGAAAGCTGTTTCCTCTGAATGGCCTGAAAAATTATTTGAGTTCCCAGAAACCCATTTCAGAGGGTCTCAGGTGGCCCTGATAGCATAGAAATCTCCATCTTTGTAGACTCTACAATCTTTGCTCAGATTTCTAAGGGATTTGGACTTGCGAAGGAATTATACTGAGCTGGGACAAAATATCTTTCATAACCCTGGCCCTTACTGCCCAATATAATTCTAGTTCTATGAACACATGAAAACTTGATTTTTTATTTACCTCATTCTTTGAAAATGCTTATGGAGATTGGTCAGCACTATGAAATTATTATAGAAGCTATTTTTAAATTCAGATTTATTTCCTATTTTAATGGCAGTGAAATCATAACCACTACATAGAAATTAGCAACCTTGGGATTTTGGTATCTTAATCAGTGGCTGGCTTCTGGGTGAACATTAGATTGCATTCCTGGGAGATTATGCCTAACAGGAATGCAGTTTGGGTGAATGGTTCAAGGTGGCATCACTTTGAAATAATTGTAAGATCTAAGGCACTAATTTAGAAAAATGAATGTACAGTAATTGCATGAAAACAAATAATAGCCCTTGGCTTAGCTGTATGAAATTGATCAGAGGATATATTAATTTTCTACATGGGTAATTCCTGGTCTGTTTTCAGTTCTGCCAGCTCCCTCATAGTCTCTCTGCTCAGTCTTTCAAGCCTTTGCACATGTTATTTCTTCACTCACACTTAATTTTGTATTATTTATTTCATGTATTATGAGCTTCATTGCATGAGAGTGTTGATTCTGATTGTTCAGTGACAGTAAATATACATCATATTTTTAAAAGCTTACATGCTTCTGCATAAATATGTGCATTAATAAATGAATTCTGCATTTTCAAGTGTCTGCTGTGATTGATATAGCAGAAAAACCGATGGGCATCAGATCTGTCAAGTCGACATATATATACTATTTTAAAAATAAGTTAACCACCTTTTCTGCTTTCTCTGGGTTTGGCACTGCCTGGGCTGAGGTCCTCTGTCCTGCATATGTGCAAGGTTCTAAAGTTTTATCTTTCTCAAAGCTGCTTCATTATTCATCAGTGAAGTGACTGAGTATTCACTGAGACAAGACTTTCAGCATTTTGCAGGAGACTACCCCCCCAGTCATTAAGCTCCTGACAACCATACCTTTCACTTTCTCACTTGTTAGTCCCATGAGCATGGTTTTATACCATACAAGTTGAACATGATAATCCCAGAGCTTTATACATATTTCAGGGGCCAAGGTGAAGCACTCTTCGGCACTAGGTTACTGAAACATGTTCTAGTTCTGTCAGTGTGGTGTCCTGGGGACAGGGATATTAAATTGCACAACTCCCTTGTTGAAGAAACATGACACAGGAGGGTTTTCGTCTCAATGTGGGGCTGGGCCAGGTTTGCATCAAGACCTCAGAGTGAGGATTCTCACAGGGCTCATAGCTGAGACACATTATATGTGCCTCAAATGCTTGGTATCAGAGCAAGATTTAAACTTTTCTACAGTTTGGAGCAGTCATGAATTTGTTTTTTCACATGCTGAAAATATACAGACAAGCTGTTGAGTATGAATTTTTTTGTTTTAGGTAAATTGTCTCTAGTGAAGAGAACAGAGTCTAATACACAAAGGCATTACAGAGTCAAACAACTGAGTATAATGGGCCTGTGCATGTAGATTTCAAAAATTAAGATCTTGCTCTTTATTTAGTTTGTAACATAACAAGTTGGCCATTAAAATACTGTTTATGAGCAACTTGCACCTCAAGGTAAGAGTATCAGGACCTGCTTCATGGACAACTGCCTCAGCATTTCTGCACACACAGCTGTGTATCTGTCTTTCTAGGTGCAGGCAGAAAGCACTCACATATGTCATTTCTTCTGCAGGTGGTGAAATCCAATCCCTCTGAAGAAAGGCCACACATAACAATGACGTTATCGAGGCACTATACCCTGGGGAAATATTTCGGCAATCAAAGCAAACCATCACAACTGCAGGACTATGTAACAAATTCTCAGTCCCCGTATCATGTCCGAGGTCCCATAAATCAAGTTTATTCCGAAATCCTTCTCAGCAGGCTCTGTGCAAGTAAGAGGGAGTTTGTCAGCACATAGTCTCTCTTGGATATGGCACCGAGACCAGAGAAGTGCCACTGCCTGAGTGACAATTGAAGGACTATGGGGGATTCATTATATGCGTCCTTGATTGACTGCATGCACACAGAGTTTGGGACATGTGGTATTTTTCCAAAGACTTTATGAAATTAAGATATGCCTTGGTGACTCTGTTGTGTGAAAATGGAAGATGGAGGGTTGCAAAGGAGAGAAGAGGGGAAGTTACTTGAACAATTGCCAAAGACTAGAACAGCTGTGGTTGAAGCAAGTGTGTATTATTGATAGTAAAAAGAGACCTATATATTCACTTGAACATTTGGAAAGAGTTGTTTTAGGTCTTCAGCACTATCTAGTTTTCTATTTATAGAGACACTGTAATATTTGAATGTATTTAGAAATTGACTACATTCCATTTGAA